>JAVXUO010002591.1:20000-430000 GCA_033065855.1 Escallonia rubra
GTCAACATTGAGAAGTAATAAATAGAATTCGAAATATTTTATGATAGTTGAATCGATAAAACATATGAGAATAAATAAAGAATTCCAATCGATCGCTTAAGGTTCAAGTTAAGGTTTCACTGGCAAAATCCAAATATTTTCAGAAAAATTTATAAAACAATAGTTCAATACATTTTCGCAAAACCATTAAGATCAAACATATGGATTCAGGTGATGAGTAGGGTTCGGAGAGAAAATCCTTACCTCGGTCCAAGCTAAGCGATGCTACCAACCTCGATCAATATTTTCTGAATAAACCTAGATTAGCAATTTATTTGTTAGAACATAATTTATGTCAAATACACCATAAACCCTAATATCAACTACCCACTGCGTACCCCACTATCTCTGAAATCGCGCACTCAAAACGGTTCCCGCACACGGTCAACCTAACCGAAAATCCTATACACTCCTTAACGTGTACTGACACTCTAAAATTTATAATAATTTTACACTAAAACACTTTTATAGCTTAAAACATTATTAAAAGTCAAAATATGCATTTTCTGAATTTTTGAATATTTTCGAATTTAAATAATTTCTTTAAATACAATAAAAACCCAATAATGGCCATAATTACTTACAGCTGCAAAATAAGTCCCATAATTTTTTATAAGAACTTTAAAATATATATAAAAATTATAGAAATCGAAATCAGAATTTAAAAGACACTGAAACTATTTCTTTATTTTTTCGTTTTGCTAAACTCAATGCGATGCAGCAAATTATAATAAATCAACTCGAAAATTTACCAAACTTTTACTGAGTCTTTCCTATATTATGAAAACATTACTATAATTTTTCCGAGAACATTTTCAGGGTTTAAAGGCTCCAAAATAATTTTACAATTTTAAGTTTGTAGAAAATATTAAAAATGCATATGATTTCAGAAAATTATAAAATTTTACCAGAAATTCTAATATAGTCAAACGCATTACACTGTAAAATTTTACATACTAACGATAACCGTGTGCTAGTCTATGGACGTGTCGATCCTAACGCTAACCCAAATTTCCCGCTCCGTACTTCTCTTCTCTTCTCTTCTCCTGTCCAAACCCAGAGTACAAGGTTACTGTTCACGCAGCTTCTCCTCCTTTTATCCCTTATCACAAACCCACTTCACACATACACACTTCCCACAATACACTCTTCACTTTCTTTCCCAAAAGACACACAGCAATTCCTTCCAATGCACACACGCTACACGCACATATATAACACAGATACACACCAGTGCACTCCCAGACTCATGGCACCATGCACTCACTTATATATATATATACATATATACCATTTCATATGCCCATGTCTCCTTCTTCCTTTAACACCCTCACACTCATTCATGTATAAACACAGCAGCTATGTACACACCTATATCACCTCTAAAACACAAGGTCTACACACATTTGCCACAACCCACAGCGCACCCCCACTGCACTCACACAAACACACTCACTTGCACTCAGCAAACACACAAGGACTCACATTAGCTTCCCCTTTTTGCACCCATAATATTTCTATTCATACCCACTGCCTCACGGCAGTGGGTCTATCATTTTCCCCTCTCTTCTTTACTCCTTTAACTTATGCGTGCATATATATAGAGATAGATACACTACACCCATCAGTCTATACACCCAAACAACCAACATCCCAACACTCCCTCATTCAACCTTTTAGCCACCCATCAAACCTCAAGCACACACTCACATCAAGCCTAAACTACCCAGGTAAAACACCCATCTCACTCACTGTATATTCCACATATGTACACATCTCACACCTTCAAGAATTAAACCCATTAAGCACCATACACTACACCAGTTCACCATACCAAAGACACACAGAAATTCACTCACGCAAATACACCACACATGCACAGCTCACCACAATTCATACATGAGCATAAACACGGCTGTGCCTAGCAGCCCACACACCACGGCGTGCGTACGCTCCCAGTCGCTCAGCCCAGATCAAAAGTGGAAGTTTCCATACAGTCCCTTTCTTTTGCACCACTTCCACGCACAATGAACACCAACACCTCACAGCTTCCCCTTTCCCTGCACTTTGCCACATTTTGCAACCACAACACACAGTCACATGTACACACCAAACACACTCACCGCACTCTCAAATGCCCGCACACTTAGACATAGATTCACACAGCTACCTACATATATATACCCACGCAACCCGCACACTTACGCAATACACAGAAATACATTACGGCTACAATATTACCAAACCCACAAACCCGCATACGATCAATTCCCTGAACCGACTATATGTACATGTATATACACTGGAAAAGGATATAGGTTATCGATATCTTACCGGAAAGCTTCGCCGGAGAGAGTCCTTCTCTCTTTCTCGATCTCTCTGACTCTCTCTATCTACCGAGTCCCAGATGGAATGAAAACTTGGGGCGGCTGCTCTAGTATGTAGGTTATATATGTATAGCCCTAAAACCAAAATTACCATAAACCCCCTTAATTTTTTTATACTTATTCAAAACGAACCCGAAATTTTTTGTTATTACGAAATAGCCCAGAATAACTATTTAAGATAAACTATATGCTAGGAAAATTATTAACGGCCGTTATGCTATCCCGCTTCACTATTCGTCGCTAATTTTTTTTTTTAAAATAAATCCAATAAAGTACCGGGGTGTTACAATATATATGTATATTGATATAGATGTAGATATATATGTATATATATATATATGTATATATATATATATATATGTAGATATATATATATATATATGTATACATATACATATATATATATATATATATATATATATATATGTATATGTATACATATATATATATATATATATATATATATATGTATACATATATATATGTATATGTATATGTATACATATATACATATATATATATATATATATATATATATATACATATATATATATATATATACACATATATATATATATACATATATATATGTATATATGTATATATGTATATATATATATATATATATATATATATATATGTATATATGTATATATATGTATATATATATATATATATATATATATATATATATATATATAGATGTAGATATATATGTATATATATATATATATATATGTAAATATATATATGTATATATACATATTATATATACATATATATATATATATATATATATATGTGTATACATATATATATCTGTATATATATAAATATATATAGATATATATATAGATGTAGATATATATATATATATATATATATATATATATATATATATATGTATATATATATGTAGATATACATATATATCTACATAGTGATCATTTCTTCTATTATTATCCATTTCTTCTATTATTAACTTATTATTTTCTTTTAGAATTTTTTCTTCTTGTCTTATCTTTTTTATTTCTTCTAGAGCATTGTTAATTTTCTGATCTAATTCTATTTTATAATTCGTTTCAGGTTGTGATACATCTATACTGGGAGTTTTACTAGAAGGCTTAAAGCTTATGTCTAGTTCTTTTAGACTTTCTGGGATTTGAATTGCATTGTTTGATTGTATTGTATATTCAGGTTGATTGAATATATCTAGACTATCTTCTTCTTCTGTAAGACGCATAAAATCCTGTAATTGTTCTATACTTATTCCTTTTCATATGCATGTAGTTCCTACTGCTTGATTTAGAACTTTTATATCTAAGTTTTTTAGGATATCAAAGTCTTTGTAACTATACATGTTCTACTTCTTCTGGAATGTCTTGGCCTTCTTGGTTGGTATTTGCTTCTATATAATTAGTAAATCTAACTGACATTCTTCCTGATGCATTTCTATACCAAAAGTTATCTGTGGGTATTATACTATTATTAGAGCTAGTTTCTAGTAGTTTATCTACTTGACACTCTTGTCCTGAGTTTTCTAACGGATCTACTCTATAAGGAGGTAGGAGTCTAATTCCTCTATTTATAATAAATTTTGCCGTATCATCTATGGTTAACTTATATCCTACTTGACTATTTTGTGTTAATTTTTCTATAAATGTGGTGCAAATTAAAAGATTTTTACCTTGTTGAAAATCTTCATAACCTTTTGTCATTATCTTAATTTTAATGTTTTTTGCAAAATCTCTAGTATTTATACAAAAATCTGGTGCGCAGTAGAATATGCCACCATTGTTGTTCATATCTACTTCTATAGCTCCTATTATAGCTTGTTCACTAGAAAATCTGTCGTCTATTATGGCTAAAAATACTTTAGCTCATGTGTCTCTTCTAGTTAAACCTTTTATTCCTATAATAATTAAACCTATATGAGTTAAATTAAAATTTCCTCTGATTAATTCATTTTCAGAGTCAGGATGTATTAGATTAAACCATGTTTATTAAAAAGTTTAAATACTAAATCTAAATGTGATAAGTGTTCATGTTCGCTTTTACTACAAACTAGAATATCATCTAAATGGCGGGGGGGGGGGGGGTTGGCCGGAAAACAGAAGAGTCACCGGTTAGACCGTGATCCATAGTGGATAGAAGCATAACATAGATTAAAAGCACAGCGGAATAGAGAGATGATTCAGAGAGGACATGGCAAGAACTTTGAGTGTAGAGAGAGTCTGTATTTAAAATTTTATTTTTCAAAATTTCAGCATGCCGGGTAGGTTTTAACAAAATTAAATCTCAGGATGCTAGGTTGAACTACGAAAGTTCTTCTCTTTAGGAAAAAACTCAGGGCATGCGTTAGTCTGCGGGTTTTCAACGCCATAACTCGGCAAATAACCCTAAACGACTCCCTCCCACTGTTGTTTAAAACCCATTAAGAGGACTCTGGAGGTCCGTTTAGAAGCATAATCGATTTAAAATCTGGCAAAAGCTTGGAGTAAGCATAATCATTCTTAGAACAAAATTTAAAAAGGAGTCTCTCTTTCCCAAGTAAATGCCATATGATCTCTAATCAAGACTATATTGATGTGTTTTTAGTCATATTAGACTTAGAAATGATCCGTTTCAATTCATAGAATGTGTTTCACCATCGAGCGTTTTCACCCCAAAATAATAAACAAGTTTAAGGAGAAAGTAGACTTACTTGAACGAAAGCAGTTAAGTACTTGAATAAGGAATCGTGAGGTTTATAGAGAGAGGTGAGATAACATGAAGCAGAGAAGGATTTTAGAAAGAGGAATTATATTGATCTTCTGAAGATTACACTCGCATCTTTACAAATGAAATCTGCCTTCGTTTAAATAGGCAGTGGAAAGAAATGTACAGGGCATTTACATGATTGCCTTACTGTTTACATAGACCCTACTGGATTCCTCTTTATGACTACATTACAAGATTACTTTAACAAAAAGTCTTAATTTGAACAGTAGGTCTTATTCTAAAAGATGCCTTATGTTGGTCATGCTGGCACTTTTTCTTGTCTTCTTCAGGAAAGTAGATGCGCCTTTTTCTATATTATTGCTGCCTTCAAGAAATTTCTTCTGCCGACAGCGCCTCTTTTCAAAAAGAGATGCTTTCAGAAAGGAGATGCGCTTGTCTTCTTCTTTACGTCTTCTTTTTCTTCACTTATTTGATTAAGGCTGTCTTCTTATTTCTTCAGAGGTTTTTCACTAGAGTCTTCTTCTGTCTGGTCTTCAGTCCTTTCAGATGAGTCACTGGAAGTAGCGATAGTGCTAGGACTCTGCCTTTGAGCATCTTGAAATAATGAATCTTCAAAATGGCTCGTTGTTGCTTCTGTCTTATTGGTAAGAGTCTTGTTAGCCAGCTCGGCGAGGACCTTGGCTACTTGATTTTGTATGGCCAGAGCCTGTCTTTTAGCTGTTTTTTCCCAAACGGACAGGGGTCTCAGGATTTGATAGGTCTTTACCAGTCACCTGTAGAACTGGACTAAGAATATGTTCTCCCATATTCAAAGGATTTTCAGTGTTTTTGAGTAAAACACCAACTCTAACAGGACTTGAGATGTCTTTACCAGCAGCCTGTGAAGCTGGACTAGGGATTCTTTCTCCTGAACCCATGGGATTTTCAGTAATTTTAAGTAAACTACCAACTGTAACAGGACTTGATTTGTCTTTACCGGAAGCCTGTGAATCCGGACTAGCTACTCCTTTATTCCCAGAAGTAGTGGAGTTTTTAGACTGGTATTTGGAAAGAAGGGCAGTATATCTATTTTTCCAGTCCATGGTTTCTAAATCAGAGACTTGTGCCTGAGTTTTAAACTGAGCTATTTGTCTGTCAAATTGTGTTTTTTCTAAAAGTAAATGATCATGTCTTGTCTTAAGTAAATTAAAATGTTTAATTAAAGTGTCGCAGTTTTCACAATCTGCGAGGGTGTCTGTGTTAGATTTATCTTGACAATCAGGGCTAATATAATAATTAGGTCCCCAATGTGTTTGCATAAGATTAGTTGCCTCTTGAAAAGTTATGGTGCCTTTATACCATGGTTAAGGAAAGTTTCCAACTCCACCTACCATAGCCTCAGGGTAACTTTTATAAATTCCTGGCATGTTGCCTTTAAAAACACAATAAAAATTATATTTTTTAGTGTCTCTTAATTTATGCTATAAAGAAGCATGCGTAAAATGCATAAAACAAAAATATAATATAGATATTATCAAACCTAAAGAACAAAATACAAATAGAGACACTTATTATGATAAAAATGTTAATAGAAGACTAGAATTTTTAGAACAAAAAGGTTATTCAAATAGAAGAAACCATAAATCAGAAACATACAGAAGAACTAATCATAGGGAATAATAAACAATTAATTCAAGATATTCAAGACTTTAAGATAGAGAAATTATGTACTAAGGCAAGATTTAATAATCTTATAAGTACGAGAATACAAGTTAATCATTATAATAAACTAGTTGAGACTAATGCTATTATAGATACGGGATGTACTATAACAGTTATAGACCCTAGTCTAACCAATCCTTCTTATCTTAAAACTTTCGAAACACCAGTAACTGGAGTAGGATTTTCTAATACTCCTATACATTATTCCCATTATATTACAAATGCATATATTACCTTCTTAACACCTTGTAATACACAAAGCAAACCTTATTATTTAAAGCAAGCCTTTTGTGCACCTGTTGCACATTCAAAAGGAAAAATTATTCTAGGAATAAACTTTTTAATCGCTACTAATAATACCTTAACAATTACTAATGATTTTATACAAATAGCCCAAAATGTTACACATACTCCTATTAACATTGATACTCCATCAGAGTACGCTCAGAAGCGTGATGGGGAATATATTAACATAAAAAATAAAGGAAAAAATAAAATATGTGAAGACTGTAGTAATGGAAAAATAAATTGTTGCTAAAGGATTATATTTTAAAGATAATGTGTCTTCAGAAATATTGGATCTAATATGATCATTTGTATCATCAATTAAGGTTATCTATTTCTGAAGATTCTAATATATTATCCATTTCTTCTATTATTAACTTATTATTTTCTTTTAGAATTTTTTCTTCTTGTCTTATCTTTTTTATTTCTTCTAGAGCATTGTTAATTTTCTGATCTAATTCTATTTTATAATTCGTTTCAGGTTGTGATACATCTATACTGGGAGTTTTACTAGAAAGCTTAAAGCTTATGTCTAGTTCTTTTAGGCTTTCTAGGATTTGAATTGCATTGTTTGATTATATTGTATATTCAGGTTGATTAAATATATCTAGGCTATCTTCTTCTTCTGTAAGACGCATAAAATCCTGTAATTGTTCTATACTTATTCCTTTTCCTATGCATGTAATTCCTACTGCTTGATTTAGAATTTTTATATCTAAGTTTTTTAGGATATCAAAATCTTTGTAACTATACATGTTCTACTTCTTCTGGAATGTCTTGGTCTTCTTGGTTGGTGTTTGCTTCTATATAATTAGTAAATCTAACTGACATTCTTCCTGATGCATTTATATACCATAAGTTATATGTGGGTATTATACTATTATTAGAGCTAGTTTCTAGTAGTTTATCTACTTGCCACTCTTGTCCTGAGTTTTCTAACGGATCTACTCTATAAGGAGGTAAGAGTCTAATCCTCTATTTATAATAAATTTTACCGTATCATCTATGGTTAACTTATATCCTACTTGACTATTTTGTGTTAATTTTCCTATAAATGTGGTGCAAATTAAAAGATTTTTACCTTGTTGAAAATCTTCATAACCTTTTGCCATTATCTTAATTTTAATGTTTTTTGCAAAATCTCTAGTATTTATACAAAAATCTGGTGCGCAGTAGAATATGACACCATTGTTGTTCATATCTACTTCTATAGCTCCTATTATATACACAAATTACCACAATTTGAAACAAATTGTGGTAAAATTTAATTACCGGAAATTACCACAAATTACCGAAAAACAGAAGCCAAGAAAGTATAAATTTAGAACAATTTGAAACAAATTCTATAGATACACAAATTACCACAAACAATGTAAAATTTAATTTAATGAATGAAGTACCTTACGTTTTTATGGAAGAAGGTGAAAATTCAGGAACTACTAATAATAGAAACAGTGATGGAAGTAGATTTTATACTACTCAACCACATGTAAGACCACAATATTCTTATGGTAACATACCAAGAAATAGTGCAAACATTGATAATAACAAATCTGAAAGACCTAATTATAGACCTAGAGGTAAACGACATCCTTTAGAACAAAACTTTAAAATCCAAAAGGCAGCAGAACCTTTTATTTTAAACATAACAGCTGTAGATCCTCAACAAATAAATAATTATATACAAGTATGGAAAGATGCAGTAGTAGCAAACTTTATAACTAAACAATCTGATAATTTAGAAACAGGAGAAGAAATGATAAGATATATGATACAGTTTTTAGGTCCTATAGCTAAAGCTAATTTCGAAGAATGGCAAAAAGCATTTCCAGATGATTTAAAACAAATGGCAGACCTAGGACCCAATCCTTATAATTTTGTAAACACTATACAATTAATCTTAACAGGAAGGAATCCTAATACAGGAGATACCCTAATACAAACAGAAGCAGCTAGAAAACTAGAACAAGTACATTTATATAGCTGGCATAATATAAAACCTTTCATGCAAGAATACTATTATTTTGCCTCACAAAGTGGCAATATTTATAGTCCAACTGTAGTAGATAAATTTTTAAATAAATTACCAGGAGCTTTAGGGAGAGAAATATATGAAACAATTAAAAAGATTTATAATAACCCTACATGGACACCTTCTTTAGGAAATATTTTTGAACATATTATAGAAATTTTAGTTTCTAAATGTACTAATATACAGATAGCCAGACAATTAAAAAATGAAACAAGTTTCTGTAAAGTTAGCTATGAAGATGATAATGATTATCCTTGGGATGTATCACAACCTTAGACTATCGAATTGCCTAGTATCATAGTTTACTTAAAATTACTGAAAATCCCATGGGTTCAGGAGAAAGAATCCCTAGTCCAGCTTCACAGGCTGCTGGTAAAGACATCTCAAGTCCTGTTAGAGTTGGTGTTTTACTCAAAAACACTGAAAATCCTTTGAATATGGGAGAACATATTCCTAGTCCAGTTCTACAGGTGACTGGTAAAGACCCATCAAATCCTGAGACCCCTGTCCGTTTGGGAAAAAATAGCTAAAAGACAGGCTCTGGCCATACAGAATCAAGTAGCCAAGGTCCTCGCCGAGCTGGTTAACAAGACTCTTACCAACAAGACAGAAGCAACAACGAGCCATTTTGAAGATTCTTTATTTCAAGATGCTCAAAGGCAGAGTCCTAGCACTATCGCTACTTCCAGTGACTCATCTGAAAGGACTGAAGACCAGACAGAAGAAGACTCTAGTGAAAGACCTCTGAAGAAATAAGAAGACAGCCTTAATCAAATAAGTGAAGAAAGAGAAGATGTAAAGAAGAATTTTATATCTAAGTTTTTTAGGATATCAAAATCTTTGTAACTATACATGTTCTACTTCTTCTGGAATGTCTTGGTCTTCTTGGTTGGTGTTTGCTTCTATATAATTAGTAAATCTAACTGACATTCTTCCTGATGCATTTCTATACCATAAGTTATCTGTGGGTATTATACTATTATTAGAGCTAGTTTCTAGTAGTTTATCTACTTGCCACTCTTGTCCTGAGTTTTCTAACGGATCTACTCTATAAGGAGGTAAGAGTCTAATTCCTCTTCTATAGAAGTAGATATGAACAACAATTGTGGCATATTCTACTGCGCACCAGATTTTTGTATAAATATTTAGGTTTGCAGTATAAGACTGCTCCTCATCCGTCTTTGCATCCATCTGTTTGGACTATTAGATAGTCTGTATCTAAGGGTAGATATAGGTCTGGTAATTGTTTAACTCTTTCTTGGTTACTTAGCATTCTCCTTTACTAAGTGATCATTTCTTCAAAGCCAAGGAAGGTATGGCTCTGATACCAAAATGGGGGAGGGGTTGGCCGAAAAACAGAAGAGTCCCCGGTTAGACCGTGATCCATAGTGGATAGAAGCATGACATAGATGGAGCGAGTCGTTTAGGGTTATTTGCCGAGTGATGGCGTTGAAAACCCGCAGACTAACGCATGCCCTGAGTTTTTTAGGCCTAAAGCATTTGCTTCATGTCTTTCGTTTATTAATCTAAATCTATCTACATTCGGTCTTGTAATTCTGAGTCTTAAATATTCACTACGATAATAATTATTGTTATCTAAGTCTTTAAAATATATATAAAAATCTACTAAATGTCTTAAATATGTATTAATATTTGTTGTTATAGCTTCAACATTTATAAAAATATTAATATAACTTTTTAAAGGATTATATTTTAAAGATAATGTGTCTTCAGAAATATTGGATCTAATATGATCATTTGTATCATCAATTATTTCTAACGCTACATAAAATCTACGAAATTCTACATAATTAGCTTCAAAACGATCTTCTGTACTACCACTATAAGTAGTCCTTGGATTTCTATTATTTCTAGAAGTGTTTGCCCTATTTCTAGAACTATTATTGTCCATTATTGTTATTATTAGGATGTGTTGTGTTTAAAGGTCTTTCTAAAATCTGTTCTACATACCTAATAATATATCTGCTATTGCTCTCTTGATCTAACAAAACTATATGATGTCTTAGAAGTTTTTCTAAATAGTCATTCATTCTATTAGTAAAATGATCTAATTCCGCAGAGTGCCTAAAATATGCTGTAAGATGATTTCTAATAATTCTATGTCTACCGAAGTCTAAATTTATTCTAATTCTATCATTCACAATATTTATATGATCTAGAGCAGAATAAGAAGTATCGAATTGCCTAGTATCTACAGCATATTCTTCATTGTCTTCAGTAAAAGCAGAGTAAAAAGTTGGATTATCTGGACGTCTACTCGTGATAATTGATAAAAGGGGGTTACTTGCTCTTTGGTTACTTAGCATTCTCCTTTACTAAGTGATCATTTCTTCAAAGCCAAGGAAGGTATGGCTCTGATACCAAAATGGGGGAGGGGTTGGCCAGAAAACAGAAGAGTCCCCGGTTAGACCGTGATCCATAGTGGATAGAAGCATAACATAGATTAAAAGCACAGCGGAATAGAGAGATGATTCAGAGAGGACATGGCAAGAACTTCGAGTGTAGAGAGAGTCTGTATTTAAAATTTTATTTTTCAAAATTTCAGGATGCCGGGTAGGTTTTAACAGGATTAAATCTCAGGATGCTAGGTTGAACTACCAAAGTTCTTCTCTTTAGGAAAAAACTCAGGGCATGCGGTAGTCTGCAGGTTTTCAACGCCATCACTCGGCAAATAACCTTAAACGACTCGCTCCCACTGTTATTTAAAACCCATTAAGAGGACTCTAGAGGTCCGTTTAGAAGCATAATCGATTTAAAATCTGGCAAAAGCCTGGAGTAAGCATAATCATTTTTAGAACAAAATTTAAAAAGGAGTCTCTCTTTCCCAAGTAAATGCCATATGATCTCTAATCAAGGCTAGGACCCAATCCTTATAATTTTGTAAACACTATACAATTATTCTTAACAGGAAGGAATCCTAATACAGGAGATACCCTAATACAAACTAAACTTGTTTCATTTTTTAATTGTCTGGCTATCTGTATATTAGTACATTTAGAAACTAAAATTTCTATAACATGTTCAAAAATATTTCCTAAAGAAGGTGTCCATTTAGGGTTATTATAAATCTTTTTAATTGTTTCATATATTTCTCTCCCTAAAGCTCCTGGTAATTTATTTAAAAATTTATCTACTACAGTTGGACTATAAATATTGCCACTTTGTGAGGCAAAATAATAGTATTCTTGCATGAAAGGTTTTATATTATGCCAACTATATAAATGTACTTGTTCTAGTTTTCTATCTGCTTCTGTTTGTAATAGAGTATCTTTTTATATAAGATATTTTCTAAACCTAGACTCATTATTAGAAGAATTTGACATATTCTTTCAGCATCTTATAGGCTATTATATATATTTAAAAGATCAACAAAATAATTATTTATATTATACTGAGTTTCATAGAAGACTTAGCCAAATAGATGAACAAATAGCCTTAGAAAACTTAGGCGTACCTACTGAAATCTTAAACAACATGGCAAGTTTACAATTAGAATCAGACTTAGACTATGAAGATTATTTAAATTATAATGATGATGATAATGATTATCCTTGGGATGATGAAGCCTTGGCTAATCTAGACAACACTCTAGGAAGAATAAAACACAATTTGACAGACAAATAGCTCAGTTTAAAGCTCAGGCACAAGTCTCTGATTTAGAAACCATGGACTGGAAAAATAGATATACTGCCCTTATTTCCAAATACCAGTATAAAAACCCCACTACTTCTGGGAATAAAGGAGTAGCTAGTCCGGATTCACAGGCTTCCGGTAAAGACAAATCAAGTCCTGTCCAAATTATATCAGAGAAGTGATGCCCAGCAAGATTTCTTTCAGATGGTACAAGGATGTCTTCCTGTCCAAATTATATCAGAGAAGTGATGCCCAGCAAGATTTCTGGAAAGAAAGGTTTATTGCTGGTCTTCCAAACCTTTTTAGTGAAAGAGTTAGGACTAGAATTAGGAATAAGCATAATGGTGCTTTACCTTTCTCCCTCTATACTTTTGGAGAGTTAATTAGCGAAATATGCGCTGAAGGCCTAGTTTTATGTAATGATATCAAATTGAAAAATCAGCTCAAAAAAGAACATAAATCTGGACGAACTGAGCTTGGACAATTTTGTTATCAATTTGGTTATGACACCCTTTCTGTTCCTAATTACGGAACAAAAGAAAAGGTCTCCAAAACTAGAAAACCTTTTAGAAAACCTAAATTTTCTAAAAAATACAGAAAAGAAGAATCGTCCAAACCCTTTAAAAGATTTTCAAAAAGAAAATCTTTTTCTAAATCCAAAGTTATTTGCCATAAATGCGGCAAGCCTGGCCATTATGCCAACAAATGTTACACCAAACAAAAGATCAATGAGCTCATCATTGATGAAGACCTGAGGAAACAATTAAATGAAATCCTCTTAAATCCTTCAGATTCTGAAGATAATCATTCCTTGGAACTTAACAACATTGATGGAGACATCAACAGCTCCTGCAGCTCTTCTAACCATAGTTCTGACCATGAACACACCTGTCATGATTGCAATAGTAAAACTGATTACTATAAAGCAATCCTTGATATGAATGGTTTAAGTATTAATGTCATTACCTCTGAAGAATCCATTATTCTTGATCTTCTTGACAAAATTGATGATCCTGAAAAGAAGAAACAAGTTATTTTTAAATATCTTCATGGAAAACAAAACCCTCCTACTCCTAATGATTCTAAGCAAATCCCTACTATAGGAAATACTTTTAATTTTTCTACTGTTATGGACAGACTCCAAACTATAGAACCCAAAGGTCCTACCATCCAAGACCTTCAAGGAGAAATTCTTTCACTCAAAAGAGATGTTAAGACCCTCTCCACCAGAATTTCCCTCTTAGAACTTCATAATATTGAAGAAGTCAAAAGTGAAGAAGAAGAAGAAGAAGAAATTTATCTTAATGACAATAATAATAGGCTTAAAATCAATCCTGATATTATTAATGACACCAAGATCCCTAGTCCTTCTAAGGAACAGGAAATTCTCAGCATTGACAGAGTTGTCTTCCAAAAATGGTATGTCAGTATCAAAATTGTTATCAGTAAAGACTTCACTTTTGAGGGAATAGCCCTTATTGATTCTGGTGCTGACCTGAATTGCATCAAGGAAGGCCTTGTCCCTACTAAGTATTGTGAAACCACCAGACAAGCCCACTGCCAACAACGGCAGGATGAAAATTAATTATAAAATTTCTGAATCTTGGGTTTGCAATGATGGTATCTGCCTAAAAACCCACTTTATTGTTGTTCGTGGCTTAAGCCAATCCATTATTCTAGGCACTCCTTTTCTCTCCCTTCTTAATCCCATGACTGTTGATGATAAAGGCATTCACTCGAAAGCTTTAGATCATGACATATGCTTTAAATTTATCAATCCGCCTCAAGAACAGATCATCCATTCTCTTAAGAAAGAACTTATCTTTAGGCAAAATCAAATTTGCTTTCTTAATGAGGATCTAAAGTTCCAAAAGATTAATAGGTATTTAGGTCGAGAAAAAGAAAGAATCCGTAACTTTCAAAGGACTATTGAGTCCGAAATTTGTGCTGAAGTTCCTAATGAATTCTGGCATCGCAAGCAACATATTATTAATCTTCCCTATGAACCCGATTTCAATGAAAGGGATATTCCCACCAAGGCTCGCCCTATTCAAATGAGTCAAGAACTCCTTAATCATTGCAAGAAGGACATACAAGATTTATTAGATAAAAGGCTCATTCGAAAAAGTTACTCTCCTTGGAGCTGCCCGGCCTTTTATGTCCACAAACAAGCTGAAAAGGAACGTGGTGTTCCCCGGCTAGTTATCAACTACAAACCGCTTAATAAAGCTTTAAGATGGATTAGGTATCCCATCCCTAATAAGAAAGATTTACTAAATAGACTTAGTCAAGCCGCTATTTTTTCCAAATTTGACATGAAGTCTGGATTTTGGCAAATTCAAGTTAATGAAAAGGACCGCTATAAAACTGCTTTTACAGTTCCTTTTGGGCATTTTGAATGGAATGTCATGCCCTTTGGACTAAAAAATGCCCCTTCTGAATTCCAAAACATCATGAATGATATTTTCAATCCTTATATGGATTTCTCAATTGTCTACATTGATGATGTCCTCATCTATTCTCAGACCATTGATCAGCATTGGAAGCATTTAAATACTTTTCTTAAAATTATTAAGCATAATGGTCTTGCTGTTTCTGCCAAGAAAATTTGTCTCTTCCAAACAAAAATTAGATTTCTTGGCCACAATATTGAAAAGGGATCTATTATCCCTATTGATAGATCTGTTGAATTTGCTTCCAAATTTCCTGATGAAATTAGAGAAAAAACCCAACTTCAGAGGTTTCTTGGTAGTCTCAACTATATCGCTGACTTCTATCAGGATCTGTACAAAGATACTAAAGTCCTGTATCAAAGACTCCAAAAGAATCCTCAACCTTGGACTATTGTCCACACTCAAGCAATTCGCAGAATTAAGCTTAGAGCCAAAACTTTACCTTGTCTTTGCCTCCCTCTTCCTGAAGCTTTCAAAATAGTTGAAACTGATGCTTCAGATATCGGTTATGGTGGTATCTTAAAACAGAAAGTTGACGGTAAGGAACAATTAGTTCGTTTTACTTCCGGACATTGGAATAATGCTCAACAAAATTACTCTACTATAAAGAAAGAAATTCTTTCTATAGTTAATTGTATTCTCAAATTTGAAGGAGATCTTTTAAATCAAGAATTTTTATTACGTATTGATTGTAAAGCTGCTAAAGATGTTCTTGAAAAAGACGTCAAAAATATTGCTTCAAAACAGATTTTTGCTAGATGGCAGGCTTTACTCTCATCTTTTGATTTCAAAATTGAATTTATTAAAGGAGAAGATAATTCTCTTCCTGATTTCTTGACTCGAGAATTTTTGCAGGGAAAATGACTCCTCCTAGGGCTTCTTCCCAAAAGTCAGGCAAAGGACTCCTACCTCGTCCTAACCGATACAATTTGAGGAAATCAATTGGTTCTTCTTCCTCACAATCCAATCAAGAAGCAATGCTTGGAAAATTTGAGAATTCTGGCTACAATGCTCATGCCCATTGTCCTGATATCATCCAAATTGAGGATGAGGAACAAGATCTCTCACCTATTGAGGTGGCAAATAATTATCTTACTAATGGTTGGGCCTACCCCCAGAAGGCCTCCGGTAAATCCAGAGACTACTATGAAGAAATTCTTCGTTCAACAAAATCAGCTGTCCTTACTCATAATTTTGAGAAACCCCCTCGTCATTCTTCCAGAAATATTGAACTTCCATTTCAATTTTCAAAAATAGAAATCCTGAAGTTCATCACCAAAAAACAATGGGGAATTGACCCCACCAGAATTAGGGAACTTCCACCTCACTTCTCCCCTCGCCATTTCAATTACTTTGACTATATTGATGCTTGGAACCACGTCCTCCTTTACCAGAACCCAAGTCATAAGCATTCTTGGTTTATTTTCTTTTCCCGTAATTTTGATGGAAATTTCCCAAATTGGATTGCGAATTGGTGGCTGAATTACGGACCGGATTTTGAGGAATGGCCCTCCACTCAGGTAACTGAAGCATATCAATTATATGCCCCTATGGTTAAAGGATTACCTAAATTACAATTCATGGCAGACTTCAGTATTCCCTGGATTTTATGCTGGCAATACGCCATCCAGAAAAGTACCAATTCCTCACTTGAATATCCACCATCTCTGGTAAGACAATTTGGGTCAAAATGGCGGCCTAAGTTCGATGATAGTCATTGCAACATCGAAGCAGTCACAGAAATATTTCCTACCTTAAAGGCTGCTAGTACAAAATGGAAATCTTATCCCAAAACAAAGTCTCATGCCCTCCACTGTGAAGCAGAATTTTCCAAAAGGAAAAATGAAATTCTTTGCCGCCTCAGCAAAGAGAAACCTTTCCTAAATAAAAGGGAATTACTACAGGTTGTTACTTTTGAAATGCTGAAAATGAGTGAAGAAGACTATAATGCTGATTCTGACAATTCTGCCAACAGTACCAAAGAATCCAGCTCTGGCAAAGAAGGATCTGACGAACCAATAACAGACAATATGTCTACTGGACCAACAATAGACAATATGTCTACTAAGAGTGATACTCAGAAATCCACAAAAATTTTAAAATTAAAGCAAGTGGAGCATTTCCCTTCTTTGTGAAGCAAAGCATAATACATGCTATTTTATCAAACGCATAAATAAATATCACTTTATAAAAAGCAACAGCTATGACGCATAATACATGCATTTGCCTCTGACATATTGCTTTATGAAAAGCAAAAGCTGGTAATAATTATCACTTTATAAAAAGCAACAACTATGACGCATAATACATGCATTTGCCTCCGACATATTGCTTTATGAAAAGCAAAAGCTGGTAATAATAAAGCAGAATATATGCTTTTCCTAAAGGTGACAAGAGGTTTGAACGACTCCATCCTTATCCAAAACACGCAACCTTTTTGTCGGTAACCAGTGTTACTTTTGAAAGTAACCAGGGTTTATGTTGAACCCTCTCTTTCCTTTTGCCTATTTATATCCTCCTTCTGCGTAAGGAGAAGGCACGAAAAATTTTAGAGAGTATATCTCATATAGCTCTAAGTGTGATCTCATATAGCTCTAGGTGTGACTTCTGAGTGTGCTCAAGTTTGTACTATTAGTGTGCTTCCGCTTTCCCTCTGTAAGTATCTTGTTTAATGTTTAATAATATTCTCCTTTATTTTCCTGTCTATTAGCTTGTCTTATGTCTTATAACCTGGGTCTATTCGTGGTATCAGAGCCATTCTAAGTAGTAGTAAGATCTCTTAATCTTGTATGTATATATATCAGTGTGGATCTACACCCAAGTCGCCTTTAAGATAGTTCTCGGTCTTCTGCCTGTGTGCATTTGTGACCACTTTTAACTATTTGGTTGACAGTAGAGCACTGCTATTGTTATTATGGCAAGATTAATCAGATATCTCTCTACTAACGTGACTAAGAGCCATACTAGTCCTAGTAAAAATATTCATGAATTAAATATTGAGAGTATAGAAAAGGATTTGAACAATTGGTCTATTCCTAAGGTTAATCCTTCTTCTCTTTATGTTAAACAATTTGAATTCAAGCAAACTTATTCCATTAAGTCTGTCGAACAGACTATGGATATTTCGAAAGACAATCAGTCTTTTCAATTATTTTCGAAATCTGCTTTGGAAAAACATAAGCGAAAATTTCGTTATGTTCATATTGGTCTTGTCCAGATAGGTATTACTTCCTTAACTAAGGAAGGTCTAGATACTCATGTTTGGGCTGCTCTTCGCGATGATCGACATCTAAGTTTTGATGATTCCCTCCTTGGAATGGTTGAAACTAGTCTCTGCAATGGTCCCATGTATTTTAATTGTTATCCTAATTTCTCTGTTTCTCTTTCTGATCCTCATATTATGGATGTTCTTACTTTGGATATTAAAACTCAGAGATATAATATGAGACCGCAAGCCCAGAATTTAGTCCTTATATATCGAATGTATTCAGCTTTCAAACAAATTGCTGACCCTGGCAAATCTGTTATTCTTTTCCAGTCTAATCCTGATAAAACCAATGTCATGCTACCTCGTCGAATTAAGTTCAATGAACTTACCCCTCCTGAAGATTGGGTTATAGAAAACAAGGCTACTCATCGCCAAGTCAATCCCCATAATACGCAAATTGACCATATCATTGAGACTCCCGAAGGAAATGTCAAGATTCGTTTCAGTCAACCAGAAACGTCTTCCCAAAATTACAAAATCCTTCATTCTGGCAGCTCTAGTCAAAGTGCTAGATATTCTTGTTCTTCTATTCCTAGTCAAAATTTTCAATCTTGTCAAAATAATGAATATCACTCTATTCCCCCTTCTAGATCAAGTAGAGATCCCAAAATTATCTTTCAGGGCATCAGGAATAATAATTCTTCTGTCCCAGAAACCATGTATACAGTTGAAACTCCTAGTGAGATGCCTTCCTCTTCTGGTCAAAATCAAAATAATTATAATCCCTCTATTCATGATTTTGATTATAATGTCCTTGTTATTGAAGATTTTCAAATCGATCATAAGAAACTCAATGATGAATTCTATGCTAAACATAATCGCACCAATCGTGCTTGGTATCGTATCAGTTTTTCCACTGAGCAAAGAGCCCAATATAAAGAATTATTCTTCCAAACTCTCAAGGCTTATAAGACTTATTTTCCTTTCTTTGGATGGTTTTATTCTTATTGTCTTGATAATAATATTGAAATTCCAGAATATATGAATCCTCAAAAGCAAATCAATGTTTTCAAACGTATCACTCGTGAATGGTATATATGGCCAACTCATGAGAAACAGGAAAGCATCCATCCCCCTTTCAATAAATTTGCCATGAAAGGAGACATGAATTCCAATTTCCTCGCTGCTCCTTTAAAACATATAGTTGATACCAGTACTTCCAACCACCTCAATTCTGTTACTGCTGGTGAGATTCAATCTTTAGCCGAACAATCCAATTACACTAATATTATTCTTAGTACAATTGGAGAACAAACCACAAGAATTGAAGATACTATCTTTCAGGTCAAAGATGTTGTTTCTGATTTCTACAGCAAAATGCAACCTCCAAAAGGCATTAGTGATAATATCTTCGGCACTTCCCCTAGCTTTAATCTAGCTTCTTCCAGCTCCTCTGCTGTTAGAAATATTGAGCAACCCTTAATCAAACCTTCTATTGACTTGGATAGCAGATTCAAATTAAATTCTGAAGAACCGAATGGTGAATTCCTCAAAGAATTAATGTCTAAACTAGGACAAATCAAAACTCCTAAAGAGAAATATCCTAAAGTTGAGACTTCTCAATCATCCCCTAAACATATCAATATGATAGGAGATATAGGGAGTGAGTCTGAGATTGAACCTGACAAACTAGAAAAGCAATTTATTACTGCCATTGGAGCTACTAATTCAAGACCTCCTCTTAGAAATTACTACACCAGAACTACCCCTGTAGATATGCAATTAGAAGAAAAGAATTTTTCTATTCCATCATCCTTTAATGGATCTTCTATCTATGAATGGAATTTAGATGGAATGACTGACTACCAGGTCATCACTCTTCTACAACATATGCTTATGGCGGCCAATAGTGCCCATAACCGTAATCTCGGAGAGAGTGAAGCCGTTATAGCCCGTTATCTCATTGCTGGTTTTACTGGCCAACTTCGTGGTTGGTGGGATTTTTATCTTACCCCCACTGATCAGAATAATATTCTGAATTCTATTAAAATTGAACCTAATGGTAACCCCATTTTAATCAATGAACAACCTCTTTCTGATGCTGTTACTACTTTGGTCACAGCCATCACTAAGCATTTTATAGGCAACGCTAGTACTGTTCTTGAAACAGGCAGAGAACTCCTTCTTAATCTTAGGTGTCCTACCCTCACTCATTTCAGATGGTACAAGGATGTCTTCCTGTCCAAATTATATCAGAGAAGTGATGCCCAGCAAGATTTCTTTCAGATGGTACAAGGATGTCTTCCTGTCCAAATTATATCAGAGAAGTGATGCCCAGCAAGATTTCTGGAAAGAAAGGTTTATTGCTGGTCTTCCAAACCTTTTTAGTGAAAGAGTTAGGACTAGAATTAGGAATAAGCATAATGGTGCTTTACCTTTCTCCCTCTATACTTTTGGAGAGTTAATTAGCGAAATATGCGCTGAAGGCCTAGTTTTATGTAATGATATCAAATTGAAAAATCAGCTCAAAAAAGAACATAAATCTGGACGAACTGAGCTTGGACAATTTTGTTATCAATTTGGTTATGACACCCTTTCTGTTCCTAATTACGGAACAAAAGAAAAGGTCTCCAAAACTAGAAAACCTTTTAGAAAACCTAAATTTTCTAAAAAATACAGAAAAGAAGAATCGTCCAAACCCTTTAAAAGATTTTCAAAAAGAAAATCTTTTTCTAAATCCAAAGTTATTTGCCATAAATGCGGCAAGCCTGGCCATTATGCCAACAAATGTTACACCAAACAAAAGATCAATGAGCTCATCATGGATGAAGACCTGAGGAAACAATTAAATGAAATCCTCTTAAATCCTTCAGATTCTGAAGATAATCATTCCTTGGAACTTAACAACATTGATTGAGACATCAACAGCTCCTGCAGCTCTTCTAACCATAGTTCTGACCATGAACACACCTGTCATGATTGCAATAGTAAAACTGATTACTATAAAGCAATCCTTAATATGAATGGTTTAAGTATTAATGTCATTACCTCTGAAGAATCCATTATTCTTGATCTTCTTGACAAAATTGATGATCCTGAAAAGAAGAAACAAGTTATTTTTAAATATCTTCATGGAAAACAAAGCCCTCCTACTCCTAACGATTCTAAGCAAATCCCTACTATAGGAAATACTTTTAATTTTTCTACTGTTATGGACAGACTCCAAACTATAGAACCCAAAGGTCCTACCATCCAAGACCTTCAAGGAGAAATTCTTTCACTCAAAAGAGATGTTAAGACCCTCTCCACCAGAATTTCCCTCTTAGAACTTCATAATATTGAAGAAGTCAAAAGTGAAGAAGAAGAAGAAGAAATTTATCTTAATGACAATAATAATAGGCTTAAAATCAATCCTGATATTATTAATGACACCAAGATCCCTAGTCCTTCTAAGGAACAGGAAATTCTCAGCATTGACAGAGTTGTCTTCCAAAAATGGTATGTCAGTATCAAAATTGTTATCAGTAAAGACTTCACTTTTGAGGGAATAGCCCTTATTGATTCTGGTGCTGACCTGAATTGCATCAAGGAAGGCCTTGTCCCTACTAAGTATTGTGAAACCACCAGACAAGCCCTTACCACTGCCAACAACGGCAGGATGAAAATTAATTATAAAATTTCTGAATCTTGGGTTTGCAATGATGGTATCTGCCTAAAAACCCACTTTATTGTTGTTCGTGGCTTAAGCCAATCCATTATTCTAGGCACTCCTTTTCTCTCCCTTCTTAATCCCATGACTGTTGATGATAAAGGCATTCACTCGAAAGCTTTAGATCATGACATATGCTTTAAATTTATCAATCCGCCTCAAGAACAGATCATCCATTCTCTTAAGAAAGAACTTATCTTTAGGCAAAATCAAATTTGCTTTCTTAATGAGGATCTAAAGTTCCAAAAGATTAATAGGTATTTAGATCAAGAAAAAGAAAGAATCCGTAACTTTCAAAGGACTATTGAGTCCGAAATTTGTGCTGAAGTTCCTAATGAATTCTGGCATCGCAAGCAACATATTATTAATCTTCCCTATGAACCCGATTTCAATGAAAGGGATATTCCCACCAAGGCTCGCCCTATTCAAATGAGTCAAGAACTCCTTAATCATTGCAAGAAGGAAATACAAGATTTATTAGATAAAAGGCTCATTCGAAAAAGTTACTCTCCTTGGAGCTGCCCGGCCTTTTATGTCAACAAACAAGCTGAAAAGGAACGTGGTGTTCCCCGGTTAGTTATCAACTACAAACCGCTTAATAAAGCTTTAAGATGGATTAGGTATCCCATCCCTAATAAGAAAGATTTACTAAATAGACTTAGTCAAGCCGCTATTTTTTCCAAATTTGACATGAAGTCTGGATTTTGGCAAATTCAAGTTAATGAAAAGGACCGCTATAAAACTGCTTTTACAGTTCCTTTTGGGCATTTTGAATGGAATGTCATGCCCTTTGGACTAAAAAATGCCCCTTCTGAATTCCAAAACATCATGAATGATATTTTCAATCCTTATATGGATTTCTCAATTGTCTACATTGATGATGTCCTCATCTATTCTCAGACCATTGATCAGCATTGGAAGCATTTAAATACTTTTCTTAAAATTATTAAGCATAATGGTCTTGCTGTTTCTGCCAAGAAAATTTGTCTCTTCCAAACAAAAATTAGATTTCTTGGCCACAATATTGAAAAGGGATCTATTATCCCTATTGATAGATCTGTTGAATTTGCTTCCAAATTTCCTGATGAAATTAAAGAAAAAACCCAACTTCAGAGGTTTCTTGGTAGTCTCAACTATATCGCAGACTTCTATCAGGATCTGTACAAAGATACTAAAGTCCTGTATCAAAGACTCCAAAAGAATCCTCAACCTTGGACTATTGTCCACACTCAAGCAATTCGCAGAATTAAGCTTAGAGCCAAAACTTTACCTTGTCTTTGCCTCCCTCTTCCTGAAGCTTTCAAAATAGTTGAAACTGATGCTTCAGATATCGGTTATGGTGGTATCTTAAAACAGAAAGTTGACGGTAAGGAACAATTAGTTCGTTTTACTTCCGAACATTGGAATAATGCTCAACAAAATTACTCTACTATAAAGAAAGAAGTTCTTTCTATAGTTAATTGTATTCTCAAATTTGAAGGAGATCTTTTAAATCAAGAATTTTTATTACGTATTGATTGTAAAGCTGCTAAAAATGTTCTTGAAAAAGACGTCAAAAATATTGCTTCAAAACAGATTTTTGCTAGATGGCAGGCTTTACTCTCATCTTTTGATTTCAAAATTGAATTTATTAAAGGAGAAGATAATTCTCTTCCTGATTTCTTGACTCGAGAATTTTTGCAGGGAAAATGACTCCTCCTAGGGCTTCTTCCCAAAAGTCAGGCAAAGGACTCCTACCTCGTCCTAACCGATACAATTTGAGGAAATCAATTGGTTCTTCTTCCTCACAACCCAATCAAGAAGCAATGCTTGGAAAATTTGAGAATTCTGGCTACAATGCTCATGCCCATTGTCCTGATATCATCCAAATTGAGGATGAGGAACAAGATCTCTCACCTATTGAGGTGGCAAATAATTATCTTACTAATGGTTGGGCCTACCCCCAGAAGGCCTCCGGTAAATCCAGAGACTACTATGAAGAAATTCTTCGTTTAACAAAATCAGCTGTCCTTACTCATAATTTTGAGAAACCTCCTCGTCATTCTTCCAGAAATATTGAACTTCCATTTCAATTTTCAAAAATAGAAATCCTGAAGTTCATCACCAAAAAACAATGGGGAATTGACCCCACCAGAATTAGGGAACTTCCACCTCACTTCTCCCCTCGCCATTTCAATTATTTTGACTATATTGATGCTTGGAACCACGTCCTCCTTTACCAGAACCCAAGTCATAAGCATTCTTGGTTTATTTTCTTTTCCCGCAATTTTGATGAAAATTTCCCAAATTGGATTGCAAATTGGTGGCTGAATTACGGACCGGATTTTGAGGAATGGCCCTCCACTCAGGTAACTGAAGCATATCAATTATATGCCCCTATGGTTAAAGGATTACCTAAATTACAATTCATGGCAGACTTCAGTATTCCCTGGATTTTATGCTGGCAATACGCCATCCAGAAAAGTACCAATTCCTCACTTGAATATCCACCAACTCTGGTAAGACAATTTGGGTCAAAATGGTGGCCTAAGTTCGATGATAGTCATTGCAACATCGAAGCAGTCACAGAAATATTTCCTACCTTAAAGGCTGCTAGTACAAAATGGAAATCTTATCCCAAAACAAAGTCTCATGCCCTCCACTGTGAAGCAGAATTTTTCAAAAGGAAAAATGAAATTCTTTGCCGCCTCAGCAAAGAAAAACCTTTCCTAAATAAAAGGGAATTACTACAGGTTGTTACTTTTGAAATGCTGAAAATGAGTGAAGAAGACTATAATGCTGATTCTGACAATTCTGCCAACAATACCAAAGAATCCAGCTCTGGCAAAGAAGGATCTGACGAACCAATAACAGACAATATGTCTACTGGACCAACAATAGACAATATGTCTACTAAGAATGATACTCAGAAATCCACAAAAAATTTAAAATTAAAGCAAGTGGAGCATTTCCATTCTTTGTGAAGCAAAGCATAATACATGCTACTTTATCAAAAGAATAAATAAATATCACTTTATAAAAAGCAACAGCTATGACGCATAATACATGCATTTGCCTCCGACATATTGCTTTATGAAAAGCAAAAGCTGGTAATAATTATCACTTTATAAAAAGCAACAGCTATGACGCATAATACATGCATTTGCCTCCGACATATTGCTTTATTAAAAGCAAAAGCTGGTAATAATAAAGCAGAATATATGATTTTCCTAAAGGTGACAAGAGGTTTGAACGCCCTTATTGATTCTGGTGCTGACCTAAATTGCATCAAGGAAGGCCTTGTCCCTACTAAGTATTGTGAAACCACCAGACAAGTCTTTACCACTGCCAACAACGGCAGGATCAAAAGAGATGTTAAGACCCTCTCCACCAGAATTTCCCTCTTAGAACTTCATAATGTTGAAGAAGTCAGGAATGAGGAAGAAGAAGAAGAAATTTATCTTAATGACAATAATAATGTGCTTAAAATTAATCCTGATTTTGCTAATGACACTAATATCCCTAGTCCTTCTAAGGAGCAGGAAATCCTCAGCATTGACAGAGTCGTCTTCCAAAAATGGTATGTCAGTGTCAAAATTGTTATCTATAAAGACTTCACTTTTGAGGGAATAGCCCTTATTGATTCTGGTGTTGTCTTGAATTGCATCAAGGAAGGTCTTGTCCCTACTAAGTACTGTGAAACCACCAGACAAGCCCTTACCTTTGCCAACAACGGTAAGATGAAAATTAATTATAAAATTTCTGAATCTTGGGTTTGCAATGATGACATTTGCCTAAGAACCCACTTTATCGTTGTTCGTGGCTTAAGTGAATCCATTATTCTAGGCACTCCTTTTCTCTCCCTTCTTAATCCCATGACTATTGATGATAAAGGCATTCACTCAAAAGCTTTAGATCATGACATTTGCTTTAAATTCATCAATCCACCTCAAGAACAGATCATCCATTCTCTTAAGAGAGAACTTATCTTTAGGCAAAATCAAATAATTTTTCTTAAAGAGGATCTAAAGTTCCAAAAAATTAATAGGTATTTAGATCAAGAAAAGGAAAGAATCCATAACTTCCAGAGGACTATTGAGTTCGAAATTTGTGCTGAAGTCCCTAATGAATTCTGGCATCGCAAGCAACATATTATTAATCTTCCTCATGAACCCGATTTCAATGAAAGGGATATTCCCACCAAAGCTCGCCCTATTCAAATGAGTCAAAAACTCCTTAATCATTGCAAGAAGGAGATACAAGATTTATTAGATAAAAAGCTTATTCGAAAAAGCTACTCTCCTTGGAGCTGCCCGGCTTTTTATGTCAACAAACAAGCAGAAAAGGACCGTGGTGTTCCCCGGTTAGTTATCAATTACAAACCGCTTAATAAAGCTTTAAGATGGATTAGGTATCCCATCCCTAATAAAAAATATTTATTAAATAGGCTTAATCAAGCCGCTATTTTTTCTAATTTTGACTTGAAGTCTGGATTTTGGCAAATCCAAATTAATGAAAAGGACCGCTATAAAACTGCTTTCACAGCTCCTTTTGGGCATTTTGAATGGAATGTCATGCCCTTTGGACTAAAATATGCCCCTTCTGAATTCCAAAACATCATGAATGATATTTTCAATCCTTATATGGATTTTTCAATTGTCTACATTGATGACGTCCTCATCTATTCTCAGACCATTGATCAGCATTGGAAGCATTTAAATACTTTTCTTAAAACTATTAAGCATAATGGTCTTGCTGTTTCTGCCAAGAAAATTTGTCTCTTCCAAACAAAAATTAGATTTCTTGGCCACCATATTGAAAAAGGATCTATTATTCCTATTGATAGATCTGTTGAATTTGCTTCCAAATTTCCTGATGAGATTAGGGAAAAAACCCAACTTCAGAGGTCTCTCGTAAGTCTCAACTATATCGCAGATTGCTATCAAGATCTGTACAAAGATACTAAAGTCCTGTATCAAAGACTCCAAAAGAATCCTCAGCCTTGCACTATTGTCCACACTCAAGCAATTCGCAGAATTAAGCTTAGAGCCAAAACTTTACCTTGTCTTTGCCTCCCTCTTCCTGAAGCTTTCAAAATAATTGAGACTGATGCTTCAGATATCGGTTATGGTGGTATCTTGAAACAGAGAATTGACGGTAAGGAACAATTAGTTCGTTTTACTTCTGGACATTGGAATACTGCCCAACAGAATTATTCTACTATAAAGAAAGAAATTCTTTCTATAGTTAATTGTATTCTCAAATTTGAAGGAGATCTTTTAAATCAAGAATTTTTATTACGAATTGATTGTAAAGCTGCTAAAGATGTTCTTGAAAAAGACGTCCAAAATATTGCTTCAAAACAGATTTTTGCTAGATGGCAAGCTTTACTCTCATCTTTTGATTTCAAAATTGAATTTATTAAAGGAGAAGATAATTCTCTTCCTGATTTCTTGACTCGAGAATTTTTGCAGGGAAAATGACTCCCCCTCGGGCATCTTTTCAAAAGTCTGGCAAAGGACTCCTACCTCGTCCTAATCGATACAATTTGAGGAAATCAATTGGTTCTTCTTCCTTACAGCCCAGTCGAGAAGCAATGCTCTGAAGATTTGAGAATTCTGGCTATAATACTCATGCCCATTGTCCTGATATCATCCAAATAGAGGATGAGGAACAAGATCTTTCACCAATTGAGGTGGCAAATAATTATCTTACCAATGGTTGGGCCTACCCCCAGAAGGCCTCCGGTAAATCCAGAGACTACTATGAAGAAATTCTTCGTTTAACAAATTCAGCTGTCCTTACTCATAATTTTGAGAAACCTCCTCGTCATTCTTCCAGAAACATTGAACTTTCATTTCAATTTTCAAAAATAGAAATCCTAAAGTTCATCACCAAAAAACAATGGGGAATTGACCCCACCAGAATTAGAGAACTTCCACCTCACTTCTCCCCTCGCCATTACAATTATTTTGACTACATTGATTCTTGGAACCACGTCCTCCTTTACCAAAACCCAAGTCATAAACATTCTTGGTTTATTTTCTTTTACCGCTATTTTGATGGAATTTTTCCAAATTGGATTGGAAATTGGTGGTTGAATTATGGACCAGATTTTGAGGAATGGCCCTCCACTCTGGTAAACGAAGCATATCAATTATATGCCCCTATGGTTAAAGGTTTACCTAAATTACAATTCATGGCAGACTTCAGTATTCCCTAGATTTTATGCTGGCAATACGCCATTCAGAAAAGCACCAATTCCTCACTTGAATATCCACCAACTCTGGTGCGACAATTTGGGTCAAAATGGTGGCCTAAGTTCGATGATAGTCATTGCAACATCGAAGCAGTCACAGAACTATTTCCTACTTTAAAGGCTGCTAGTACAAAATGGAAACCTTATCCCAAAACAAAGTCTCATGCTCTCAACTGTGAAGTAGAATTTTCCAAAAGGAAAAATGAAATTCTTTGTCGCCTCAGCAAATAGAAACCTTTCCTAAATAAAAGGGAATTACTACAGGTTGTTACTTTTGAAATGCTGAAAATGAGTGAAGAAGACTATAATGCTGATTCTGACAATTCTGCCAGCAGTACCAAAGTATCTGGCTCTGGTAAAGAAGGATCTGACGAGCCAATAACAGACAATATGTCTACTGGACCAACGATAGACAATATGTCTACCAAGAGTGATACTCAGCAATCCACAAAAAATTTAAAATTAAAACAAGTGGAGCATTTCCCTTCTTTGTGAAGCAAAGCATAATATATGCTACTGACCAATAATACATGCTACTTTATCAAAAGCATAAATAATTATCGCTTTATAAAAAGCAACAACTAAGATGCATAATACATGCATCTGACTCCGACATATTGCTTTATGAAAAGCAAAAGCTGGTAAAAGCAACAACTATGACGCATAATACATGCATCTGACTCCGACATATTGTTTTATGAAAAGCGAAAGCTGGTAAAAGTAAAGCAGAATACATGATTTTCCTAAAGTTGACAAGAGGTTTGAACGACTCCATCCTTATCCAGGACACGCAACCTTTTGTCGGTGACCAGAGTTACTTTTGAAAGTAACCAGGGTTTATGTTTAACTCACTCTTTCCTTTTGCCTATTTATAACCTCCTTCTGCGTAAGGAGAAGGCACGAAATATTTTTAGGGAGTTTCTCTCATATAGCTCTTAGTGTGACTTCTAAGTGTGCTTCCATTCGTTCCTTTCTCAAGTTTGTACTATTTAAGTGTGCCTCCGCTTTCCCTCTGTAAATTTTTTGTTTAATAATATTTTGCTGTTATATATGTTCTTTTATGTGCTTAACATGTCTTATAGCCTGGGTCTATTCGTGGTATCAGAGCAATTATTAAGGAGTTCTTGACTCATTTGAATAGGGCGAGCTTTGGTGGGAATATCCCTTTCATTGAAATCGGGTTCATAAGGAAGATTAATAATATGTTTCTTGCGATGCCAGAATTCATTAGGGACTTCAGCACAAATTTCGGACTCAATAGTCCTCTGGAAGTTATGGATTCTTTCCTTTTCTTGATCTAAATACCTATTAATTTTTTGGAACTTTAGATCCTCTTTAAGAAAACAAATTTGATTTTGCCTAAAGATAAGTTCTCTCTTAAGAGAATGGATGATCTGTTCTTGAGGTGAATTGATGAATTTAAAGCAAATGTCATGATCTATGTCAACAAACAAGCAGAAAAGGAGCGTGGTGTTCCCCGGTTAGTTATCAATTACAAACCGCTTAATAAAGCTTTAAGATGGATTAGGTATCCCATCCCTAATAAAAAAGATTTATTAAATAGGCTTAATCAAGCCGCTATTTTTTCTAAATTTGACATGAAGTCTGGATTTTGGCAAATCCAAATTAATGAAAAGGCTCGCTATAAAACTGCTTTTACAGTTCCTTTTGGGCATTTTGAATGGAATGTCATGCCCTTTGGACTAAAATATGCCCCTTCTGAATTCCAAAACATCATGAATGATATTTTCAATCCTTATATGGATTTTTCAATTGTCTACATTGATGACGTCCTCATCTATTCTCAGACCATTGATCAGCATTGGAAGCATTTCCTAAATAAAAGGGAATTACTACAGGTTGTTACTTTTAAAATGCTGAAAATGAGTGAAGAAGACTATAATGCTGATTCTGACAATTTTGCCAGCAGTACCAAAGTATCTAGCTCTGGTAAAGAAGGATCTGACGAGCCAATAACAGACAATATGTCTACTGGACCAACGATAGACAATATGTCTACCAAGAGTGATACTCAGCAATCCACAAAAAATTTAAAATTAAAACAAGTGGAGCATTTCCCTTCTTTGTGAAGCAAAGCATAATACATGCTACTGACCAATAATACATGCTACTTTATCAAAAGCATAAATAATTATCGCTTTATAAAAAGCAACAACTATGACGCATAATACATGCATTTGACTCCGACATATTGCTTTATGAAAAGTGAAAGCTGGTAAAAGCAACAACTATGACGCATAATACATGCATCTGACTCCGACATATTGCTTTATGAAAAGCGAAAGCTGGTAAAAGTAAAGCAGAATACATGCTTTTCCTAAAGTTGACAAGAGGTTTGAACGACTCCATCCTTATCCAGGACACGCAACCTTTTGTCGGTGACCAGAGTTACTTTTGAAAATAACCAGGGTTTATGTTTAACTCACTCTTTCCTTTTGCCTATTTATAACCTCCTTCTGCGTAAGGAGAAGGCACGAAATATTTTTAGGAAGTTTCTCTCATATAGCTCTAAGTGTGACTTCTAAGTGTGCTTCCATTCGTTCCTTTCTCAAGTTTGTACTATTTAAGTATGCCTCTGCTTTCCCTCTGTAAGTCTTTTGTTTAATAAAATTTTTTTGCTGTTATATATGTTCTTTTATGTGCTTAACATGTCTTATAGCCTGGGTCTATTTGTGGTATCAGAGCCATACTAAGTAGTAGTTAGATCCATTAATCTTGTTGTGTTACTATATCAGTGTGGGTCGACACCCAAGTTGCCTTTAAGATAGTTCTCGGTCTTCTGCCTGTGAGCATTTAATCTTACCCCCACTGATCAGAATAATATTCTGAATTCTATTAAAATTGAACCTAATGGTAACCCCATTTTAGTCAATGAACAACCTCTTCTGATGTTGTTACTACTTTGGTCACAGCCATCACTAAGCATTTTATAGGCAATGCTAGTACTGAAGTTCAATGTTTCTTGAAGAATGACGAGGAGGTTTCTCAAAATTATGAGTAAGGACAGCTGAATTTGAATTTATTAAAGGAGAAGATAATTCTCTTCCTGATTTCTTGACTCGAGAATTTTTGCAGGGAAAATGACTCCCCCTCGGGCATCTTTTCTGCTTGTTTGTTGACATAAAAAGCCGGGCAGCTCCAAGGAGAGTAGCTTTTTTGACTTCTTAAACAGTATCAAGTATCTTTCCCGAACTACCCTTATTGGAGCATAGTGTCTTATTAGATATAAGGGTTATTACAACTTTTACTCAAAAAAAAAAACTATATAGTCATGCAAGGTCTCCAAAACCTAGCACACCCCTGCCTCCATTCACATTAACCAGAGCCATTAAAACCTCTACACATTATTTTATTCATTATTCAACAAATTCTAAATAGAAAGCTTTAAGAAGAAAGGTAATTTTTAATGAACAGCTTCAATTCCTTGTGGCTTTTGTTCTTGTCTCTTCTTTTTAGGTATTTGAAACGCTTATAGGGATTGTGTGTATTTACAGTTTTTTTTGTGTGTGTAACTTTGTATGCAATTGCAATCCAACTATATAAAATGTGATTTTCAGTTGTACGTACATGAGTTTAACAAGATTTCTGAGCCTATGTCAACCACACATCGTAGATTGAATCGATAGTTTTCTGCTTAAGAATTAAGATCAATGCTGAAAGCAGCAATGTATGAAAGAACTATAAAGTCAATCAAATAAATGTTTTGCTGAACTAATGGAATATGCAGCGTATTAAGCCCAAGGAAGTCTGTAAGCTCAAGATAAAAACCATTATCATATAGATATAGTCGATCAAAAGTTTTTATGCAGAATACATATCGGGATTCTTTCGCCCTTTTAGTTTTTGGTGTTGAATTTGATCAGTCCAATCCAATTAAGTGGCCTAACGAGTCATACTATTGTTAACTATTTATTTGACTTGGACCTTAATTAATTAAATTGACTAAATAACATTATGGACATGTTTAATTTAGCATCCAATACACTAATGACTTATTATGTATAAAAGACTTATAGACCCTAATATCTTAACTTTGATGGACGGTTGAGATTTGGCAGGCTTTAGGGTTGATCACACTACTCTTTCTATATAAATATCTCTTTTCTTGGAGGCTAGGGTAATTATTATGTTTTGGCCACTCTTTGCCTCCTAGACTAAAGAAAAAAATACATCACTCTATTCCATCATCAAGAATAGAGAAGAGTAGTGAAGATCAATACCAAAAGGGATATCGTTTGCTTCCGCATCTTGGCATTCTTTCATCAACGGAATAAAACTCTTGGTAATTTATGACTTCTTTCGATTCCGATAAGTTTGTAATCTTATTGTTCTTATGTTTATGCTATTGTAAGATTCTAATGATCTTGATTATAGGGTCAAGATGAATGAAATTAAAATTCTAACATGTGGTATCAGAGCAAGGTTGATCAATTGCATGAATATAGAATTTTTCTTTTGGGTTCTTGAATTTTTTATTTTTTTTACGTTGAATGCCAACGTTTAACAAAAAAAGATATGTATGTGTATTCGGCCGGCAGTATGGCCTGTCGGCCGTGTGGCTGTTTGTGAACATGCTGAAAGGGTATGTGACCTCTTTGGGCCGTAAGGCATGTGACTCATGGATTATGGTGTTATGTTACTTGGCCTAGCAAAAGAAGGCCATGTAGCCTGTTAAATGGCCCAGCAGAAATTGTATTTAGACTTGAATTGGCCCTGTTTTGTGGCCTGCATGATTGGCCCTTGTAGCTTGATGAAGTTTAGTGGGCCGAAGCTGTTGGGCCTTAGAAGGCTGTCAAAAGGGCCTGCTGTCTGCAGATTAATTGGGCCAGTTAGAAGAGCCTGTGTAGCCTCCGAAATAGGCTGTTTGACTTAAATGTGGGCCGGTAGCTTATATGATTGGGCCTATTTGGCCATTTTTTAAAAATGGATTTTCAAAAGGACTAGTGTATTTTTAATTGGGCCTTGTAAAATAAAATTTACATAGTCGCTTAACACTACATTCTTATTGAATTGTTTATTTGATATGTTATTATGAATAGCATATGTATTTTAATATTGGCTTATATTATTGGGATACTGATGAATATACTGTGCCGATATTATTATAATTTCAAGAATTAGTCTAAAATTACGAAATCATGCTAAAACCTTATGCTTTGTTTGGCATGTCTAGATTATAATAATGAACTTGAAATAATTAGTGGTTCTTACTTATTCTGGCAGTAAGCGTCCCAACGGAAGTTTGTTATCCTTTATAAGTTGAGATAATGATAAACCACATCACGTTACGCTTATTAATTAAAATATTAATCGGCCTAACGGAAGATTATATTTTAATTTTTTAAACGGAAAGAAAGGAAATAATAAGTTGCATGGGTCAAATTATTTTCTGCCCAACGGTGATATAATTCATGCTCATGTTGCTTCTAATGATTTCCAAGTTGTTAAGGGTGGAAAAACACTTGTATGTTAATAACCGGCCGAACGGAAGGTTATAAATGATGTGTTAATTTTTCCTTTTGGAATAAGTTTTGTGTATTTACCTTTTCTATATAAATAAATTGTTTATCCCTCAATTTATTTTATTATGCTAAATGATGAACTAACTGTTTTCATCATGTGGATATTCAGTACTAACGTGCATGATTATTGTTATTATTTAGCATATAGTCCTGCTGCAATTACTGACTATCTTTCCTCTGTTGAATCATTGAGCGGCACCAATTTTAGAAAATGGAAAGAGCAGATTAGCATAATCCTTGGAGTTATGGATTTGGATTATGCTTTACGGGTTAACACGCATGCTGCCCTTACGGCTTAAAGCTCTACTGAGCAAAAGGCGGCTTATGAAAAGTGGGAGCATTCCAACCGCATATCCCTAATGATTATGAAAGGCTCCATTACGACTGCTATTCGCGGAGCCAATCCTGACTCGGATAATGCTAAGTTGTACCTTGCTCATATTGAAGAGCAGTTTCAGGGTTCTTCCAAGGCACATGCTACTGCTCTCATCACTAAAATGGTTACGCTCAAGTACAGTGGATCCAACGGTGTTCGTGAGCATATTTTACGGATGAATGATATGGCTTCTCAACTAAAAGGTTTGGACATGGAAATCTCTGAAGGTTTTCTCGTGCACTTTATTATGACTTCCCTTCCTACGCAGTTTGGTCCTTTTAAGATCAACTATTACACGCAGAAAGAGAATGGAAGATGAGCGAGTTAATTTCCATGTGTGTCCAAGAAGAAGAGAGGCTAAAGTCTGAACAACCTGATAATGCTCACGTTGTCATAGCTGGTCCATCAAAAGGAAAAGAAAAAGGAAAGAAATTTGGCAAAGGTAATGTGTAAGAGAATAAGAGTGCTTCTGTAACTAAGACTGTAAGACCCCAAATAACTAGTAATTAAATTATTGTTATATTTAGAGTATCTTTGTAAATTTAATTATTTTTGGGGTATTTTAGAATAAGTAATGAATATTTAGGGGTCTTTTAATTATTTATCAAACTTAGAGACTTTTAAGGGCTAGCCAAGTCAGTTTACGATATATTTAGTTTTGGTTACAGAGAAATAGAAGAAGGAGGAAACTAGGATTTTGAAGGATTGCAATCTTCTGTGCAAAATTGGTAAGATTCTTGAACCCACTTTTGATTATAAGGATGAATTAGATGATATTAGAATTGTGATTGTTAAGATTTTAACGTAAGTGGGTTAATTATAATATCTAGGTTTTGAAGTTTTCGGAAGCGATCGCAATTTGGTAAAGACTATTATATAGATTTGAGGTAAGGGTTACACACATGACGCTCCTTCTAGTAAAGATTCGTCTTTCTTTTTTTTTCCAATGAAATTTAGTGTTACCGGTGATTAGCATCTCTTATCTATGCTCACAATTTTTATCGGAATGTGTATCTCGATGTCTGTGTCCCATTGTTGTATTCGCGTGGCCATAGTGATGTACTATCGTTACAGAGCCCAAATCGTCAACCCATAAATGCTCACTCCGTTCAGTTGAATATTTAATTAAATATATACGTTTTCATGTGGAGTATATATACATATATATCTACACGAAGATTGCTTCTTGGCCAGGTAGTCAATCTGATGGCACCTACTATTTCACATTGTTTTGGTACTGTTTTACCATTATAATTCAGTGTACCTTTCTTGGTTTTTGTGTATAGAAAAGTGGCTGCACTTGTTTTCCTTCAAGCTCTCAGCATCTCCTAGGCGTGTGAGGGTGCTTATGTGGCACACCATGTGTCACTTTATCATTGGTCTTTGTCCTTTTATACTCTTTTGGCTCTATAGCTTTATTTTGGTCATATCTCAGCTCATATGAACTCGGTTTAAAGCGATTTTACTTCCGTTAAACTCGTCTTTTCGTACTCTTCGATTTCAGTCTAATATCGAGTATTTTCTGAAATCATTATGCTATCCTACTTGAAATACAAAGTTTTGATGTTTTGCGATTCTTATGCGTTAGAGATATTTTGAACTCCATTGGATCTCTTTGAATTGAACTAATGTTTAGAACCTTCACGTGCTTAGGTTAACGTGATGCCATGACATGATATGGCAATTGCTACCGGTATGCAACTTTGAACTTAGAACCTTCGCGTGCTTAGGTTAACGTGCTTTACAGTCACGTATTACGTGATTGTATCGTATTTGATAATTAGTTCAATTATTTGACTGTGTTCATTTGACTTTGACTTCGATTTGATATTTGATGTATTGGAATGTCCCGAAGTGGGATTATTGGTCGTGCTCAGATTTTCAATCGTCTTTGCACTTTTGTTTTTATATGTTTTGTTGGACTCAGCTATATATTCTTGGATACCTGCGTTGTAATCCGTGGGTGTGTGCGTGTGATCTTTACTGGGCTTTGTGCTCACCCCCCTTTCTCCTCCCATTTCAGGTAATTAAGCTGAGACATCAGTAGAGGAGTTATCTATAAGCATGAGTCAGAGTTGTTCTTTAATTGTAGACTCTTTTTAGTGTCTTGAAAATAAGAACTTGTAATAGTTTGATTAAGTAGCTTTTGGTAACCCCAATGTTTGGGAAGTGATTATTGTTATTAAACTTCCGCTGCAATTATTAGACGTTGATGAAGAACTTAAATGTCTTTGATTTTAGATATAATTTAGAGCTCTGATTACTTCTTGAGGTTATGTTCTTGTTAAATGCTTGGGTATTATATTTCTGGTAAGCAGAGATATTTTGAAATAGTCTGTGTAGGTCCGCCTCCGGGTCGGGGGCGTGACAAAGACTGACAAGGCAAGCTCTTCTAGTACCAAGGTTTCTTCTGGTCCCAGGTGTCACTTTTGTAAGGATAAAGGACATATGAGGAAAGAATGTCATAAATTCAGAGAATGGTTGGAAAAGAAAGGTAATTTATCTATTTGCGTTTGTTATGAGTCTTCTACAAGTGATGCTCCTTTAAATACATGGTGGGTTGACACAGGTGCAACTGTGCACATAACTAATTCATTGCAGGAATTCCTTTCCGTGAAGAAGTTAAACAAAGGGGACCGTAATGTTCTAGTAGGAAATAGAGAGAAAGCTCAAGTTGAAACTGTAAGAACTTTCCGTTTAGTTTTGGAGAGTGGCTTCAATTTGGATTTAGTTGATACTGTTTATGTTCCCAGTATGACTAGAAATCTTATTTCTGTTTCTAGACTTGACGCTTATGGATATTCGTTTAAGTTTAAGAATAAAGGCTTCTCTCTTTTCCTTTACTCTAGAGTTATTGGTTCTGGTTTGTTGGAGGGAAACCTCTACAAATTACTTCTGAATGCTTCTTTTACTGAATCCTTGAAAATAATGAACGTGAATGATGTAGTTGCTAAAACTTGTGGTAAGAGAAAAAGAGAGAATGAAAATTCTGCTAAATTGTGGCATGAACGTCTAGGTCACATATCACGAGGCAGAATGGAACGCTTCATTGAGGATGGAATTCTTCATTCTTTTTCTCAGATTTTGACACATGTATTGAATGTATTAAAGAAAATTTTGTAAAAGGCAATAAACATGGTGCCACTCGAAGTACGGGACTTTTAAAGCTTATCCACACTGACATTTGTGGACCTTTCCCTACACCGGGTATTGGTGGTCATAGATACTTTAACACCTTTATTGATGACTATTCTCATTGATATGTTTACCTCATTCATGAAAAATTTGACTCACTTGCCATGTTTAAGACTTACAAAGCCAAAGTTGAAAATCAACTCAACCTAAAGATTAAAGTTGTAAGATCTGACAGAGGCGGAGAATATTATAGAAAATTCTCTGAAACGAGTCGTAACCCTAGTCCTTTTGCCTTGTATTTGGAAGAATATGGCATCGTTGCTCAGTATACAATGTCAGGTACACCCCAACAGAATGGTGTAGCTGAACGGCAAAATCTTACCCTCATGGATATGGTAGGAAGTATGATATGCCAAAGCACTTTACCAGAGTTTTGTGGGTTGAAGCACTTAAAACAGCTGTGCATATTCTTAACAGGGTTCCCAGTAAGTCTGTGCCTAAAACACGTTTTGAATTGTGGACACAGAGAAAACCAAGTTTAGAATATTTTCATGTGTGGGGCTGTTTAGCTGAAGCAAAAGTCTACAATCCGCATACTAAGAAACTCGATCCCAACATTATAAGTTGTCATTTTATAGGTTATCCTGAAAGGTCTAAGGGTTTCAAATTTTACTGTCCATCACATACCACTAGAATTGTTAAAACTAGGCATGCAGTATTTTTTAAAGATGCTGAGTATAGTGGGAGTTGTACACCAAGAATAATAAACTTTGAGGAAATTCAGGATCATGTTTCTATTCCTGTTATCCAAAAGATTGGTGCGCCATTACCTCATAGAGATTATAACAATGCACCCGAGGTAGTACCTAATGATGTGCCCCCTATTACGGATCCTACTCCAATTCCTGCTAATGAGCAACCTCTTCGAAGGTCAGGAAGAGAGAGACGGACAGCCATCTCTGATGACTATATTGTGTACCTAGATGAGGCTGACTATAATCTAGGCATATGAAATGATCCCACATCCTTTAAAGAATCTATAATGAGCAATCACTCAACTCAATGGCTTGAGGCCATGAAAGACGAGTTAGAGTCAATGAAAATAAATGAAGTTTGGGACCTTGTTGACTTGTCTGAAGGGGCCAAAGCTGTAGGCTGTAAATGGGTCTACAAAACTAAGCTAGATCCTAAAGGTAATGTCGAAAGATACAAGGCTAGACTCGTCGCTAAAGGTTTCACTCAAAGGGAGGGGATAGATTATAATGAAACATTTTCTCCTGTGTCGAAAAAGGATTCCTTTCGAATAGTCATGGCTTTAGTGGCTCATTATGATTTAGAGCTACATCAAATGGATGTAAAGACTGCATTTCTTAATGGTGACTTGCATGAAAATGTCTATATGACGCAACCAGAAGGATTTATGGTTGAAGGCAAGGAACATATAAAATGTATGTTGAAGAAATCCATATACGGATTAAAGCAAGCCTCTAGACAATGGTATCTTAAGTTCCATGATGTGATTAGTAAATTTGGCTTTAAAGAAAATGTAGTGGACCAATGTATATACCTAAAGACCAGTGGGAATAAGTTTATCATTCTAGTTTTGTATGTAGATGATATCTTACTTGCTAGTAATGATATGCATATGTTGCATGAGACCAAAAACTTTCTGTCTAAGAATTTTGATATGAAAGATCTTGGAGAGGCCTCTTATGTTATGGGCATTGAGATTCACCGAGATAGGTCTCGTGCGATATTGGGATTGTCCCAACGAGCCTATATTGATAAGGTTCTGAAAAGGTTTAATATGCATAACTGTGCTCCCACTATTGTCCCTGTTGTTAAGGGTGACAAATTTAGTTTGCTACAATGTCCTAGGAACCAACTGGAGCAAGACGAAATGGAGCGTATTCCCTATGCATCAGCAGTAGGGAGTCTTATGTATGCTCAAGTCTGTACTCGCCCAGATATAGCGTATGTTGTTGGCATGCTTGGACGTTACCAAATAAACCCAGGAATGGGTCATTGGAAAGCAGCCAAGAAAGTCATGCGCTACTTATAGGGTACCAAGGATTTCATGCTTACCTATATGAAGTCAGATAACCTTGAGGTTATTGGTTATTCCGATTTCGATTATGCAGGGTGTGTAGATACCCTGAAATCCACATCAGGTTATGTCTTTATGCTCGCAGAAGGAGCTATTTCATGGAAGAGTGCTAAACAGTCATTAGTGGCTTCTCACACCATGGAGGCAGAGTTTATGGCATGTTTTGAGGCTTCGTGTCATGGTGTATGGTTGAAGAACTTCATTACGGGACTTAAAGTGGTTGACACAATTTCGAGACCATTGAAGATATTTTGTGACAATCAGGTTGCTGTTTTCTTTTCCAAGAACAACAAATCAAGTGGTGGAACGAAGCATATTGAGATTAAGTATCTTGTTGTGAGGGAAAGAATTCAGAATCAAATAGTGTCTATTCAGCATATCAGTACGATCGCTATGTTGGCGGATCCCATGACGAAAGGCTTACCACCCACTCTCTTTCGAGAACAGGTTGCTAGCATGGGTTTGGTTGATAGTCTTTGCCTTAGATAATGGGTTTTTGATTTGAGACATTTATTTATGTGATCACCTTTTTGTTTTGGATTCTGGATATTATGATTATGGTTTGTTACTTCTCGTTAAAAGTGCACATTTGAAGTATTATGAAACAAGCATTCATGTAAGGATCACATGAATTCATTCATATGGTTATTTATTATGGAACGGTACAGTTCATGCCTATTAAGCTGTTTGACTGTCATATTTAGCAAAAGATCTAAGATTGTAACCGGAGAACGGTTCTGTGGCATTGAGAGACACGGATACTATCTTCGATTTGGTTTTAGTATTTCTTGTTAAATTTGGCCTAACTTACGGGATGCTTTATTCAATTTTGTTATGCCAAAACTTATGATGTTAACCTTAGTATAACCCTTGGACAAGTGGGAGAATGTTGGATTTGATCAGTCCAATCCAATTAAGTGACCTAACGGGTCATACTATTGTTAACTATTTATTTGACTTGGACCTTAATTAATTAAATTGGCTAAATAACATTATAGACCTGTTTAATTTAGCATCCAATACACTAATGACTTATTGTGTATAAAAGGCTTATAGACCCTAATCTCTTAACTTTGATGAACGGTTGAGATTTGGTAGGCTTTAGGGTTGATCCCACTACTCTCTCTATATAAATATCTCTTTTCTTGGAGGCTAGGGTAATTATCATGTTTTGGCCATTCTTTGCCTCCTAGACTAAAAAAAAAAAAAATACACCACTCTATTCCATCATCAAGAATAGAGAAGAATAGTGAAGATCAATACCAAAGGGGATATCGTTCGCTTCCGCATCTTGGCATTCTTTTATCATTGGAATAAAGCTCTCGGTAATTTATGGCTTCCTTCGATTCCAATGAGTTCGTAACCTTATTGTTCTTATGTTTATGCTATTGTAAGATTCTAATGATCTTGATTATGGGGTCAAGATGAATGAAATTAAAATTCTAACATTTGGACTATCAACCTGCGCACCCGGATGCATAATTCTAAATGAAAACTATCTATACATGTCATATAGGCGATCTGGAAGAGGATTGAGAATGTGTCCCTGAAAAGCAACTCATCATCTCTGTGTTTCTTGTGTTCTGCCTTCTCTTTTCTGTGTCTTCTCATATTGGTTGAGGAAGATCTGAATCAAGAAACCAGAAACCACCAAGACCATGCTCTAAACTACCTTAGATTTAACACAGCTTAGCATGTCCCTTGGAATTTCAGAGAGCAGACGACGACATCTCTTTCAGGCATTCCATCGAACAGTTTGCGTGCTTCCTTTACGAGCCTCTTGTCGAAGTAGTTTCTAATGATGTCATCAGCATGAAAGGGGAAAGAAGGCTAAATAGACACAATATCAACCAGTTAATCAACCCATAATACAGGGACATCACAGTGATTACGGACTTCAGACCCCCCCACGCACTACTCTGAATATATCTCCACTGAACTCACGGCCATTGGCCACCACACCAACGCATCCCCAAGCCCACCGCAGCCACCGACGGCCGATCCAATAGCCTTCATCTCTGCCATCGACCACAGGACCACCAGCCGGTCAAAGCCATCTCCCACCAGTGAGCACCAACGTCACCCCAACAAGACCATCAAGCCAACCCACACGTCATCGTGCCAGCTACAATCGAAGCCATAAGCCCAACAAATGGGTATTTTAGGATACCCATAAAAAATAAAAACCTTTAAGTTGCTTGTTACCATATGTCTTGCACCTAAAGTTGATGCAATTTACCATATGAAGGTTGGAATCTCTTCCAGATAAGGTTTAAGCTCTGAATTTTGAATAAAATCTTTTGTTGGTGAAGGTGATTAGGGTTAGCAAATAGATACAGTGCGGTTGATTTCAAGGAAGGGGAAAGGAAAACCAGGGGCCATGTTCTGGTTTTTATCCAATTTCCCATTTCCCACTCTTCTCTCACAAAAGAGACCTACCTGGCTACCTACCTTGGAAGGGCTCTGTATGAATTACTATGTTTCACATGTGGTCAGCTACAAGATATGAAGTAGAGTTCCAAGAAACAATGTATTGAATGATTAAGTTGGAGTATTACTCAACATAAAAAAAAATTAAAAAAATTAGTTATTCACGTTATCTTTTTTTTTTTTTTTTGTAGAATAGGAAGTTATCTTTAAGAGTAGAATAGTTTGATCTACCAATTCCTAAAGTCTTGATTATATAAGCATTCTAAAAAATCTAAAAATTCCGGTTTTATGATAGTTTCTTTACACTAATATGTTTGTATTAAAAAATCTAAAAATAAACTTTTGTTTTACAATAGCTTTAATATACTAAAATGTCTATAATGAGAGTGTATATATGCTGAATAATTCAAAGGCTTCAGAAACCTTTTATACACAAGTTATTTCTTTAATCAGATTTGATAGAGAAGATATAGCAGCTATAGGGCAGATATTCTTAACACGAATGGAAGTAGGTTTTGATATGATTTTTCAATAACGATGTTCTGATGGAACAGTAGTTCAAGGGTGATTTTTTAGGGTTTTTATAGATTTTTTTATTATTAATAAAATTTAAAATAATCCTTATCCATAAATGTATAAAAGCACAGAGTGGGTTAAATGGCTAATATTTTTTTTTTCTCGAAATACCCTTTTAAATTAAAGTTTTGATAAAAGATTAGGGGTAATTAGAGGTGCTCTTGACTTAAAACTTTTTTTTTTGTTAAGTACGCTTTTGACTTAGAAAGTCATTAAAAAGTAACAGTGTTTTTGACTTCTCGTAAAATATCGAACTTCTTTCCTTAAAATACTTTCCTGGAATATATGTTTTTGTTAGAGATAGACGCTGTTTTCACTTTTATTAAATAAATTTTTTTCCTTAAAAATTCTTTATAAAATCACCCTTGAACTATTGCTAGATACTTTTAGAATATCATTACCGAAAAAACACTATCAAAACATATCCCCATTCACGTTAAAACTAAACTACTCTTTAAATACTATATCTTCTCCATCAAATTTGATAAGAAAACGACTTGCATATAAGAGAGTTTTTATAACCTTTGAATTATTGTGCATGTAGATAGATTTCATTACAAACATATTAGTGCATTGAAGTTATTGTAAAACTAAAGTTTATTTCTATGTTTTGAATGCACACTTATTGGTGTAAGAAAGTTATCATATAAGTTTTCTATGTTTTTTAAAGGGAGCAGATAAAATGAAAGTGCTAGCATATCTAATTATGACTTTTTAAGAATCAATTAATCGAACTATTCTTCTCCTAACTATAATATGGGTTCATAACAAATAAATAATTATAAATTAGTATTAGATTATTGGAATACACTTACTTGCATGATAACATGTTCTTTTCTTCAGTATTATCTTTGTATGTACTACTGTAAACTGAATTATTACTTATGTGCAAGATAACGTATTCTTCGTATGATTATTCTCATTGTATATTTCACTCTCATAGGTGAGAGGAGTAATTCAAACCCAATTGATAAAGACACCAATTTATTTGAGCTCGAATAATTACTTATTTTTTCCAACTTGAAAGCTCCAAAGTTTTTATACGAAAGTGGTCAACTAGCTAAACTTTTTTTCCTTCAAATGTCCTTTTTAAATTTAAAGAGTTTCTAAAAATTAAGGGTGTTTTGGACTTTTAAAAGGGTGAGGCTAAGTTACAACCTTTTTGGGTGAACTTAATGATTTTGTCACTAAAGAAGTTAAAGGTTCATTGATTCATCTTTTAGTAACAAAAGAGTATCAAACGAGTGGGCAATTAGCTTCACCGGATAAAAATGATCCCAAAGGGCTAAAGGGCTAAACATTTTTTTAAAAAAAATATCCTTTTTAAATTTAAAAGGTCTACAAAAATTAAAGGTGCTTTTGACTAATAAAAGGGTGAGGCCAGATTAAAACATTTTTGGCTAAATTAAACATTTTTTCGATAGAAATGTTAAAAATTCACTAATGTATCTCTTAGTGACAAAAGAGTATGAACTTAAGTTTAAAAGGTTTACAAAAACTAAGTATGATTTGAATTTTGAAAAAGGCGAGGCTAAATTACAACCTTTATGGCTAATATATAAGTATTTTGTCACTAAAGAGGTTTAACGTTCACAAATGCATCATTTAGTGACAAAAGAGTAAAAATTTAACCAAAATAGATTTGGATCCGGCCACACAGTATAAATATAATCCTAAGGAGTTAAGTGACTACATAATTTTCCTTGAAAAAGCTCTTTTTAAATTTTTATTACTTAAGATGCCCTTTTATATACATTAGATTTTGTTTTAAGTTACGGGTGTTTTTAACTTTTAGTATGGTATTAAGCCTCTTTATCTTTTTGAGTTTTAGAGCTTTATAAAACTAAAGTTTTTTGTTTTTTTTGACTTTCATAACAATATCCGATTTGAATTTTTCAGTTTGTTAAAGTTAAGAATTCTTTTTTGAATTTTAGTTAAAAATCTGCACAAGAAATTATTTAACTTTATATCTATTTTAAGAAGTTTCAACATTTTTTAGTACACAGATTTTTTTTAAAAATAGAAACTTGCAGACAACCGAATTACACAATCTTTAGAGACAAATTAATAACTTACGTTGAATCAACTTACCCTGAGGTTGGAATTGTAGATGATCTCCAAGAACTTTTTTTTTATTAATTCGATACTTAGTAAGCTAGAATTGATAAAATAACATGAATTTGTAAGTGCGATAACTTATTCAATGACATAAACTTAAAGAAACACTAGCACGCATCCACATTCGAAATAGCTTAGATCACATGAGAGCAATGTTTATGTAATCATTTAGATTACATTATTACGATTTTTTTTTACACTCATTTGTATGACCTATTAGAAAGCTCGATAAATGTGGTAATCAATTGCAATATTATTGGCTAAGTTTAAACATTTCGTGATAAAAGAGTATAAATTTAACCAAAATGCTGCTCATCTTAAAAAAAAAGAACATAACATGTCAACACTTAACCTTAAAACTTGCCTACATCATAATTAACAAAAACAACGCTTACTTTCTACTACTCCTTCGAGAACCGTTTCTAAGTTCAGGTATTTTCATGTTCATTTTTAATCTTTTCTTAAGGTAAACAGGCTATTGAAAGGCCTAAATGATGATATTGAGGAACTATTTTGACCCGAATGACCATTACTACAAGAAATGACTCTACAAAACAAGATGGATAATGAATGATATTGAAAACCCTAAATGATGATATTTTGAAGTTTAATGGATATGCTTGCTGAAAAAGGGTTGAAACTTAAAAGTAAATGATAAAAATTTAGGATGATCAAGTTATAGCTACTATGTTTATTGTCTAGGAAATAGAGTTCTTATATGTGCCCTGCTAGGTTTCTTGAATTCATTTGATTCTTGGTTTTAAGAAGACAACATTTAAGCTCATAAGTCCTTGGGTTCTACAAAACTTGTGTACATATTTATATTAGTCATAACTACTTACTATAATACTTACCATCAGAATTTACTTTTTACCTTTTGGGCTATAAGTTTTGAACTTTTGTTGATATCATGTAATTATAATTCAAACTTTTTCTCAGTTCCTAACTTTTATCACGCACTTTCTAGATTTATATGCATGCAATACAATTAGATTGCAAGAGATTGGACAACTCTAGTTTAAACACTTTATATTACATTTTATGTGCGTCAATTTTTTTTTGTAAAATACTTTCTTTATCTTCATAACTGTAATGCCAAACTTTATAGTGTTCTGCAAGAATTAAATATTTATAAAAGATGTTTGAAACTTATCACAACGAGATGTAATATAAAATGCTATTCTCTTTGTTGGCAACTTGATGTGATAAAAGAAACAAGTATGATAATTAAATAGTAACAAATTTTGTTAGTAATTCGCATTTTAAAGTAAGACATATGTTTTCTACAATGAAGTTTCCATATTTTGAGTCTTTAATTAGCAATTCAAAATTGATTCAGTTATAATGATTCAATTAAAATAATTGTACTAATTAAGTTTAATTGTAATTTTTACTAACATTTAGAATATTTTAATCTCAAATCACTATCCAACGCCCCGAGCTTGAGTTGAAGATCAAGCAAGAAATAGAACGACTTCCGCAGGCTGGCTTCATTGAACCTATCACTTATCCTATATGGCTGGCGAATGTCGTCCATGTACAAAAGAAGAACGGTCAAGTTTGCGTTTGTATTGACTTTCGGGACTTGAACAGAGCATGCCCCAAAGACGAGTTTTCACTGCCCAACATTGACATGCTTACGGAGGCTGCCGCCGGACATGAAACCTTGTCTTTCATGGACAGTTTCGCCGGCTACAACCAAATTCGGATGAATTCTGACGACTATGCCAAGATAGCCTTCCGAACTCCCATGGGTAACTTTTGTTGGAAAGTCATGCCCTTCGGTCTCAAGAATACATGTGCTACCTATCAATGGGCAATAACAACAAACTTCCACGACATGATACACCGTACAGAGGAAGATTACGTCGATGATCTCATCATCAAGTCCAAGAAGGAAAGTGATCACCTCACTGACCTCCGAGCAGTCTTTGATTGTTGTCGCAAGTACAACATGCGGATGAACCCGCTGAAATGTGCCTTTGGAGTCTCCTCCGACAAATTCCTCGACTTCTTGGTCAGTCGATAGGGCATTGACGTTGACCCCTCTAAAGCCGCCTCTATCTAAGAGATGCCTCCGCCCAAAAGCACCAAACAGTTGAAGAGCTTCCTCGGCAAGGTTTCTTATCTCCACCGATTCATCCCTGCCTTGGCCGAACTTATCACACCCTTCCAGTACTTGACGCGCAAAAGCGCACGGTGGAGTTGGGGTGCGCCCCAAAAGCAAGCATTTGAACAGATCAAGGCAGTCCTCATGTCACCGCAAACCATGGTCGTGCCACAGCAAGGTATTCCCCTCTTGCTTTACTTGACCTCCACGCCCAAGTCCATAAGGGCATTGCTCGCCCAAGAGGTGGATGGGGTAGAGCGTCCAGTCTATTATCTTAGTCGGTCAATCAGAGGGCCCGAAGCCAATTATTCCGAGCTCGAGAAGCACTGCTTAGCCTTGGTTTACGCCTCACAAAAATTCAGACATTACTTTTTGGCACACCAGATCACACTTGTCACTAAGGCTAATCCACTCCAGGACATGTTCACACGCCCTGCCCTGTCTGGCCGACTTACCCGCGTGCTGTTGCTCCTCGCCGAGTTTGGCCTCTCTATCAAAAACCCTACTACTCTACGGAGTCAAGCCCTTGCATATATCTTGGCTTTCTTTCCACGCCAGCACCATGAACCGACCTTAGTTCAATTGCCAGGTGAGGAGACGGCCCTAATAACTGACATAGCTAACTTGTGGACGCTCGAATTTGATGGTTCGGCCACCAGCAAAGGTCCCGATGGAGCACCCCTCTGGCAAGGGTTGCCGGCATAATGCTTCGAAATTCAAAAGGTGTTACCACATCCCTATCCTTCAAGCTTGCATTCCTGGTATCTAATAACGAAGCGGAGTATAAGGCACTTGTTATCGGCCTAATGCTGGCAACCAGCATGAGGGCCAAAGCATTATGCGTAAAAGGAGATTCAAATTTGATAATGAAACAAGCTGACGGAGAATTCGTAGTCAAGGAGCCAGCCTTGGCACCTTATTGTGCCTTGGTGCAACACTTGGAAGGAAGACTTGGCCATGTCCAATATGAACATCACAACAGGTGCCACAACAGACATGCGAACAACTTGGCCACGATCGCGTCAAAGATAGAAGTTGACGGTGAACAGCGCATGCTAACCATCATCAGGAGGACAGAACCATGCACAACACTGAACTTAGTCCTGAAGGACACCACCGGAGACAATTGGAGGCAGCCAATCGTCGACCAACTTAAGGCACCATCTCTTGCATTCACCTCTACCCTCACGGACTATTTAATGTTGGGAGATGTCTTATACAGACGATGTCCTGAAGGCACTATAGCCAGGTGTTTAGCACCCGAAGAAGCAAAGCACAAACTTCAGCTTGGTCATCAAAAGTGTTGTGGCCTCGACGGTCCCCCTCTATACCGTCACCTCTAGCGCATGGGCCTCTTTTGGCTCTCCATGGCCAAGGATACTTCAGACATACAACGGGATTGTCCCGAATGCTTATATGCACCGGATAGTGCCAAAGCTCATATGATCAACGTCGATGGTGATTGGCGTCAGCCTTTCATCAAATATCTATCTCATGAGATTCTACCACCTGACCGTAGCTCGGCATGATCTATTAAACAAAAATCGGTCAGATATTTTGTAACGGAAGGCGAGTTGTTTCGCAAAGGATTTTCGGGGCGCACCCTGCGATGCTTGCAAGGTGCCCAAACCGTGGAAGTGATTAATGAAGTGCACAATGGTGCTTGTGGGGAACATCAAAGATCTCAAAAGCTTTACGCAGAATTGCTAAGGTTAGGGTACTATTGGCCGACTATGGAATCCGACTCCATCTCTCATGTCCGACACTGCCAACCCTGCCAGAGACACGCCGACAGAATGCACACGCCGGCGTCCGACCTTCGCATGATCGTGGCCCCTTGGCCATTTCACTCTTGGGCTCTCGACCTCATCGGCCCCATACACCAGCCGTCGAAGGGTCACATATGGATCATGGTCACGACGGAGCGTTTCTCAAAATGGGTCAAAGCCATACCTCTACGAAGAACCACGGGGGGCGTCATTGCCAACTTCTTGCGTGATCACATCATCTGTCGCTTCGGCATCCCCCAATGCATCATATCTGACAATGGCACTCCATTATCAACAGGGATGTTCGAACTCTCATGGAAGCGGACGACATCAACCATGCCATATCAACCCTCTACTATCCGCAAGGCAATGGTCAAGCTGAAGCCTCCGACAAGACTCTATTATGGGTTTTGTCTCTAATGGTTTATGACATGAGTGGATCCTGGTCAGAAAAGCTAAGTTTGGCACTTTGGGCTTACAGAACGTCTAGGCACACAGCCACGAAGGCCACACCATTTTCTCTCGTCTACGAGGACGAGTGTATGGTACCAGCTGAGATTGCAGTCACATCGGCTCGACTCTCCCTAAGCAGTGGTCTCGGGGAGGAGGAAACCAAAATGGTGGCCCTTGAGGGCCTTGATGAAAGGAGAGCCAACGACATGCGTCGAATGAAGAAATAACATGAACAGATTGTGAAAGCCTACGAGAAGACAGTCAAGCCTCGATCCTTTGTCGAAGGTGACCTCGTCCTCCAAGCCGCCAAGCATGTATGTGCCAACCTGTCAGCCCTTAAGTTCACACTAAACTGGGAAGGACCATTTGAAGTACATACAGCCAGAGACACCGGCTCTTACCTCCTGCTCAATCCGGATGGTGGACAGATCACAGCCCCTGTCAACAGCCGCTACTTGAAGAAGTATTATGCATAACCAGCTTCGGATTATTCCCCCGCAGCCCTACCCGCCCACAGTTTAGAGCATTTACATAACATTTTTTTGTATATGCACACATGTTTACGACTTGTAACTTTTGATGATAATTACACGTCCTTACTTTACTCATGTAATGGCATTTTGGCCCCAGTACTATCAATACAAAGTCATTATGTTGCCTCAACTTCTGTTTATTATACTTATTTTAACCTATGACCCCTATGCCATTTACTATGAACAGGGGAGGGGGGAACCTTCGCAGGCCGCCAACAAACGCAAGACATTTAACCACGGTAACAGAAAACAAGAACACCATGCACCAACAACAAGAACAACCACAGGACAACAAGTAACCATACTCATAACATCAAAATATACAATATACATCAGGAGTTTGCTGGCTGCTATCGGGCACTACCACTACATCAACATATCAGTCACCCTAAGGAAGCCTAGACAACAATACTGCAACCAGATGCGAGCTAAAAGCTTGCAGTGTCTGACGCTGAACCACTAGTGTAGACCATCTAGCATCCACCTCTGCCTGCCGCCTCAGTCGCTCGACCTCTCGCACCTCCACATCGGCACGCCACCTCTGTAAGCCACCCAGCTGTCTCTGCAGATCGGTCAGATGCCTCTCTATGTTGGCTACCTGCCTGTCAATCCCGACCAACTCCCCAGTCATCTCTGATCGCTCCGCCTCTAACCCAGCTCGTCGCCTTTCCAGCAACGTCTCCTCTATGCGCACAAGGGCCATCATCTCCCCCATAGACCCCCTCTCACTCCTCGACCTAAAAAGTCCGCCAGCCAATCCAACTGTAGGCCCAGTGATGTAAAAGGCGTGAACTCTGCCAATGACCTGCTAATGAACTCTGCAGTCCAGTCTGTTGGTGACACACTAGCAAATGGCAGCAACCACTCCACAAACCCCACATACACCAACCTCTGTAGTACCGGGTTTCCCACAGTAACTCCCTCAAAAGTCTGCGGGAACGCTGCCTTCACCAGCTCCAGCTGGCGCACCATCTCGACAAGTAGCTAGAGACCCTCCCATGTCACCACATCCACCTGCCCACTCAAGGACCCTCTACTGGCCTCTCTGGCTCCTGCCCCACTCCCACCCGCTATAGGTGTCTCCGACACTCCTCCTGCCATTTGCACGCCAACAGTAGCTGAGTGCATCGCCAGCAGCATAACACCCGCCTCGATAGTCGACCCCGATGATATGTCATGTTGTCATTCTGCCACAGACTAAAGTGGCATTTCCAGCTCGGGAACCGGGACTACAACAACAGGCTCGACCTTCGCTGGATCCCTACGATCACCTACCGCGGCCTCTATCTCCGTGCCAGTCCACCAATAGCCACTGGCATCAAACATCAATGCATCATCCATCAGTCCATCGTGTAGGGCCTCCACTGTCTCCTCAACACCAGGCAATAGACTCACCCTCCTACTCACCCCGGCCCCCAACGTGCCGGTCGCCTCCGTCTCATCCCTATCCACTGGCCCATCAGCCTCGACTACCATCACCTCCTCCACCTCAGTATCGGCACCCTCCTCACTGTCATCCTCGATAGCTTGCTCCTCATGCTCCTTTCAAAGTAGCCGTCAGGCCATATACCTCTATACTCAATAACCAATCATGAAAACACAACGGAAACATCAACACAAAACAAACCTCAGAGTCTGGCTCATCTGCTGCATCCCGTGGCCTCTTCGACCCTGATACGCGCTGGGCTGACGTACCTGTACTGACCTGCTGAGCTGTCTCCACTCTCCATCATCTCCACTCGCAGTGCCGATAGGGGACCCTTGCCAGCCCCCGACTCCCTCGGCACCTGCACAACCGGCTCCTCTCCATGGTCTTCCCCCAGGGCATTGTCATCAGACCCCTTGGCATCCCTCTCCGAGCTCACAGTAGAGCTCCCAGACACTAACGCTAGCATGCCCGACTGTTTCGCAGCTGTAGCCGATATAAGCTTAATGCCCGGTCACATGCAAACACATCAACACACCGACGCGTAGCCGACGGTTGTGCCAACCACTCCGCCCAGCTACCTCGTAGCCACTCCTACCACTGTGCATACTCCATTGTCACTGCCCTGCTACCTCTGTCCCCAGCCGCCTCCACTCTGTCGTCTGTGTCGGCCACTCACTGACTCTGTCATATCGCGTATACCCAAAAGCGGTCATCACACTCCATGGGCTACGATACCCACACGGCGGCTCTAAGTCATAACCGAATACCAGCGACAGATGGTCCGGGCTATACCTCACCACATAGTACAGGTTCTCGGTAGGCTTCCCACCATCATCCGTCATAACCGGGAACCAGCCCAAAAAATAGGCCACCAGCATAACGAGCTGTGCCGACACCAAGTCCCCTCTCCTAGTCAGGTCTGTCATCATCTCCTATATATGCAACCAGGGTGGTATTCCATATGACGCATGCATGCCTCTGTACGGCCAGGCCAAGCATGCCTCCCATGTATTTAAGAGTCGTGCCAACAGACACTCCGACCTCCTGATGCCCGCCCATGCAAATGCCCGTGACCCGCTGCACCACAACACAACCTGCCGCGATCTGTCTGCCCGTGTCACCGTACTTATCGTCGGTGCCAAATGCTCGAGCGGGTCGCCTGTTAGCCGATATTTTGGGAAGCATTCGTACAAATATCTCTACAGGAACATCCAGTCCACATATGTCGCCATCTGATACCGCCCATGTGACCGCTTCACATCATTCACGATCTGATCCAGCCGTGAATACAGTGTGCCCAGATATACGGGAGCCAGCCCGACACGCTTGCCCTGCGTCATCCGTCTTCCGGTGTCCCCTCAAACACAAATCTGCAAGCACAGAGCGATTGATTATACATCGCAAGAGTAGCCAACCGCATATACACATATATTATAAAATGACAGTACAATGCTTACCTCGATAAGAACATAGCCAAGAACGCCACCATCTCGTACCGCTCATTCTTATGATACGGCCTCATCACAAAATGGGCGGCATTGCCCAGCTTCTGTCCTGACTTCGCCTGCGGCGTACCATAGAATAGTCAGAGCCATCCACCGTACATCCCTTTCCGATGCTGCCTCGTCTCTAACAGGATATCTAGTAGCTGTGTCTGCAACAACCGCTCATCTCCACTCAGTCGCGTCACATCGACAGCCCTGTCAACATCAACACATCAAGCAGCGTCGACCCTATCTCTCCAAACTCGATCACAAAGGTATGTGACTGTGTGCTCCACCTCGACAACAATAGGGTCATCCCTAGCGTATCTCTATACAACTCCAGTCCCCTCGTGGAAATATCTATCACTGCAGTAACTTCAATGTCTGCAACAGCCTCGCCCACTGTGGCGTCTCCACCATATGCTCACACCAGAAGTCCCACCCTATTGGCATCACACATGGCCCTTGAACACCACAGGCGACAAGGGTATATCCTCCCTCTCTACCAACAAACCCGATATGTATCTCGGCGACATCACAGGCGCCTTCTCCCAGCTCAGAGCACGCACATATGGTGACGGCACCCGTGGATCCTCTCCCATCGATGGACCACTCCACGGTATCGTGAAAGCTCCATCAGCCACACGGATGGCCAACTCCCTCCACAGATCCCGGTAAAGTACGCAAGGTACCACTCCCTTTACCCCCAGCACTGTGTTCGTCTTGTCTAGGTCCGGATCATACGTCCTCACCGAACCATCGTCAAAGCTTAATGGCACTCCCGTCCCCCCGCTAGGTGCGGCTGTGTCATCATCTATCGGCGGTGCCTGCATGGGAGCAGTGGTCATGCCCCACGGTGGTTGCGATGCGCTAACCGCCGCACCTCGCGGCTTTGACCACATCTTTTGCTTCACTTTCTTCAGCATTGGCGTCGGCTCGGCAGGAGTGGCCCTATCCCTCACCACCACCGCTGATCCAGCCAATCCACTGGCCGACCGCCCTGTACCGGTCGATCCCCCCGACCCCGCTGACCCCCCCGCGCGAGCCGAGCCTCTTCATCTCTTTTCCCCTCCCCCTTCTCTTCCCCTCCCTCAGCTGCTGACTGCACCCGCTGACCCCCCATGGCTGGCCGACCCCCCACGGGCGGGAGACCCACTTCCCTTTCTCTTCCTCTTCCCCCCTTCCGTCCCCCCTCCCTTTCCATTTCTTTCCCCTTCCTCCACTCCCTCCCCAGCCGACCATACCGGCCGACCACCCTGGGGTCGCCGACCTTCCATGACCGGCCGAGCCCCTTCCCCTTTCCCCCATCTCCTCCCTACTTCCCCCTTCCCCCCTTCCTTCTCTTTCCCCAACACTGACCGACCCACCACCAGCGCCGACCCCTACTTGCCAACCACCTCCAATGGCCGACCCTTCGGCCACCTCTTTCCCTTCTCTCACCATCTCTTTTTCTTCTCTCTCTCTCTCTTAAATATGTGAATGAGTCTTGTGGAAGACTCCCCCACCTCTCTCTCTTTATATAGGGGTGGGCCAAGCTTTAATCTAGGCCACTCATTTGAATTTCAAACCACAAACTTTCCCCCAAGCTCCAGCATTATATTTTCAAGCGCATTCGCCTTTTAGCGCTAACTTTAATTTTTTTGCGCGCTATGTTTCCATAAAAAAAAAAAATCGTCAATATTCATATTTTCTGCTACTCAAATTTGCACGCATTCCTATTTTGCCCCACAACTTCTATTTTTAGCACTACATTCCTCGCTTTTGCGCTATGCTACGGAACACATCTCACTACATCACTTGCATTACAATTTCTTTTTCACTATTTACAAAATTCAGGTTACCCAATTTCAAGCAACACTGTTTATGCGTGCGGCGCCCGCTCAGGTTGCCCCTCCGCGCATACCACATGCAGGGGGATTATATTCCCAACCTATTCTGGTCGCACCCCAGGGCCCACTAGGGGACCCATTTTGCGCGACACGTCACACAGTCAACTGTCTTTGTTTAATGCTTTCAACTGGTCAAAGCGCACGTGTCCAAGTCACACGCATTCATCATCATTTTTTCGCGGTAATTCATGGCAAGGTATATTTTTCGTCACCAAAGTAGCGACTTTGGCTCCACTTCCCTTACAAAAATACATGGAATAGACTTGACACGCCTTCACCCTCAAAGGGGGTCGCCCATCTTACCCCAAGGAGGGGGTCGGCCACCCCATGCACAAGGGATCGGCCACCTTACCCCAAGGAGGGGGGTCGGCCACCCCATGCACAAGGCGTCGGCCACCTTGCCCTAATGAGGGGGGTCGGCCACGCGAAGCTTGTGGTGGGGGTTCTTTGACACTTTACTCACTTGTCGCACTTAAACACGCTACGATTCGCACTGCTCAATCAATGTCCCGCGACGGTCATTGCCACGCTCGTGCGCCACTTTCATAACATGGGCTCCCGGCACCAGGTATTGTCTTGCAACGGTCATCGCTGCGCCCATGCGCCACAGTCAATGTCTCATGCCGCTGGCATCGTGCCCATACGCCACAATTATGTTACAGGCCTCCGGGCACCACACTCATTCACCACACCATGTGTCCACACCATGGACATGGAACATGCTTCGACCCACTCTCCGGAGTGTGCAGCATTCCAGGGGGCTTCACTCGTAGTGCTCCGGCACGAGGACCCTCCGAAGTGGGATAGGCTCATTACCACAAAGCTATCACCGTCTTCATTTCGGGGGGCTCCTCATAGTGCTCCGGCACGAGGACCCTCCGCAGTGGGATAGGCTCGTTACCGTAAAGCTATCGCTGTCTTCATTCCTGGGGGCTCCGCTCGTAGTCCTCCGGCACGAGGACCCTTCGCAGTGGGATAGGCTCGTTATCGCAAAACTATCGCCGTTTGGGGCGACTTGTATGACACTAGGCACTGAGCTGCGACCATGTCCACTCATGTTACCGGTGATCGTTGGTGCCCCCAGGACGATGACCCTCGAGTCACTCCGAGACGGGATCAGGTCTTTGGAGGGCATCGCGCCTAGTCCGCCTGACAGTTGGCTACAGGGGCAACCCTCACCGCTGTCAGGTTATCTTCGCGTCTCTTGACGCATATTGTGGGATTCAGTAAGGGCTTGGATCGGTGGCTGGGGCAACGGACTTACTCTGATCATGCTACCGCGGTGTGGTCAGTCTTCTCAAACAGGTAGAGAGATGCGGTGTGGGGCAAGACAGTGTAAATTTGGGAGCCGGCAGTCCGACGGAGAACCGGTATTTACGGACCCTCTAGGGACGTGTCCCTCCCAGGGGATGACACGTGTCAGCGATGACGCAAGCATGCTTTTGCCTATAAATAATGGACTTTGAAACTCATTTAAGGACTTCTCTCTCATTTGATATTTTCACTTTTTTTCTCTAAAAACCCATTCTCTTTGGAATTCTAGAGAGAGAAACACATTTGGACTTCTGACATCGGCCCCCTGACGCTGCACCCCTGACTTGGACCCTAGCTTAGATTGTCGACTGTCGGCCCCATTCGTCACCGCCTTGTTTGTGCAGCACTGCCAGCCCTCACGGCCTGTCTGGGGAGCCTTGATCTCTGCCCTTACTCCGCTCTCACTGTCTCTCACTTTGCGTACTTAGAAGCTGACTCGGACTGCAACCTTTGTGGCACCTCCACGTAGGTACGAACCCACTTTCCTTGGCATCAAATATTAATCTTACATGAATTTTGAGCTTGATTGATTGTGTGATGTGGTGGGGGATAAAGCCAGGAATGGTGGGTTTCTGTATGGTGGCAGTGATAGTGGTGGTATCGATGATAGTTGATCTGTGGCAAAGCTTTGTGAGGGTCACCGCCTGATAGAGGCTAGTCGGTAACAAAGTTCTCTGATCGATTGAGGTGGTGGTGGTTGGTTCCATGATGTGGCAGGGGGAAAGAGCATCGGTAATAGTGGGTTTCTGTGTGTTGGTGGTGGTTTGTGATGGTAGGGGTGACGGGTGGTGGCTTGTGACGATATGGTGTTAGGGCCGACCCGCGACAAAAAAAAGGGAAAGAGAAATATAGGGAGAAGGGGTAGAGAGAAAAAATAAAAAGAAAAGGAGAGATTGTGTTTGTTTTATCTGAAAGTACGCAGTTTTGGTCGCTAACCTCAGGCAACTTTCCTAAGACTAGCCTCATATTCGCTTTTTCCATGTATATATATGTATATATGTATATCTATGTATATTTATATGTATGTATACATAGATGTATATGTAAATATATAGATATGCATACATATCTATATATACACATGTATACATATGTGTGTGAGTGCGCGCGCGTGATATGTATGTATATATGTATCCTTTTTTAACTTGCCACAGGCTAGCCTCATATTCAATTTCCCCATTTATATGTATGTATATACGTATAGCTATGTATATTTATATGTATGTACATATACCGATATGCATACACATTTATGTATAAACACACACACACACACACACATATATATATATATATATGTGTGTGTGTGTGTGTGTGTGTGCTTAATTAATTCAGCGCTGATCAAGCCATCCACATCAGCTCGTGGACAAATAAAATCCTTTTTTTTTAACAACTCATGCCTAACTCCCCCAAAGAGAGGTTATCAATCTCTTTTCCAATTTTGCCCTTGCCTTCATCTTTTTTTTTTTTTGACCCCCATTCCCCCCTTCTTTCTTTGTGTCTAGAAGCCACCCACCACCGTGCCGATTGCAAGACCAAGATGTAAGGGAGCTGGCATGTGAGAACCCAACATTTCATATGCTTTGATTACATATTTAAGTAAGATTAGATGCATCACTCTATGTGAAAATGGTTATGATGAACTATGCATTGTAACATATTTGAATGTATGTTTAAATGTTAAACACTTTGAATTAAGTAAATTGTGTAAGAATGTGAACGAAGTGCTAGAAATGGAAAAGAGTATTTGGTGATTACAAACTTTAAATGATCACTTGGAATGAGCAAATATATTTTTAGAACAGTTGAAAATAAAAAGGAATGATAAAAACTCTAGCTGGGACGAACCGGTTGTTGACTGGAGTGCCTACGAATTGTTTGTGCTTTTTGCATAGAATTGTGCCACCTCGTGCTTGTGACGTGTCAACATACTATCGCGACAGGTTGTGCTTCAAGCCTTGTCATGCTTTGAGCCTTGTCGTGCTTGCTAGGTGGCACAACTGTGCCTTGCCACCTCGTGCTTGTGACGTGTCAACATACTATCGCGACAGGTTGTGCTTCAAGCCTTGTCATTCTTCGAGCCTTATCATGCTTGCTAGGTGGCACAACTGTGCCTTGCCACCTCGTGCTTTGGGCCTTCTCGTGCTTGCTAGGTGGCACAACCGTATTTTGTCACCTCATGCTTAAAGCCTCGTCGTGCTTGACTTTTCCACCTCTTCACCTCCAATTGACACCTCATGCTTGCTTCTAATTTGATATAAAAGACCCAATTGACATGCTTAAATTCCCTTACCTCGTTTTTGAGAGAAAAGTGCAAGAAAAGCAACTAAAAACCTTACAAAATCTAGAATTAAGGCTTGTTTTTTAAAGGGAACCTCAAGCAATTGATTTAGAAAGTTTCTATGAGCTTCAAACAGTGTGTTGAACGTGTTTTGAGGAGTATTTTGAAGGTGTTTTAAATCTGAAAATTTGGTTCTTTCATCTCTTCTTTAAGATAAGATAGTGAAAGCTTTTTAATGGACTTTTAAGACTCATATGAATATTGATTTATGCTATGTTAGCGTAATTCTTTTAATATGAATTATTTGTTAAACTTTCGAATACTTGTTAGAGACTTGTTAATAAGTGAATCTATTCATGTTTAACATATTGGAGATTATGGAAGACATGAAATATGTTATAATACGTGTGAATTATGTAATTATGTCAAACTAGAAATGGTTAGAATATGGTTTTGATAGTGATGTCAATTGGGCCGGGTGGCCCGCGGCCCAGCCCGTTTTGGCCTAAAAAAAGCCTGGGGCGGCCCAGCCCGGTTATGAACAGTATAGGCCCGATATGTTAGGGCCTTGGACCTGGGCTTGGACCAGGCCAAGGTTTCAGAAAAAATGGCCCGGCCCAGGCCCGGCCCTAAAGAGGCCCGAAAAAAGCCCAGGCCCGAAAACTGGCCCTGTTTTGGCCCCAAATTAGCCCGGATCTGGCCCTAAATTGGCCCAAATTCTGGGCTGGCCTATTTTTTTCAAATTTTTGTCCCCCCCCAACGGCTATATTCCCCACTAATTCAAAAAATTCCACTTTTACCCCCCCCAACAACTATATAACGGCTAGTTTGGGGGGTATTTTGGTCCAAGTTAACTTTTTTAAATCTTTTAAGGTTTTTTACACTGTTACCCTCCCCAACAACTATAAACGGCTAGTTGTTAGGGGTATTTTGGTCTTTTGTGAACTTTGAAAAATCTATAAATTCACACCCTTCCTTTCTAATTTTTCACACCAATCTTCTTACTCTCTCTTATTTAAACATTCTACATTTCTACAAGCTTTGCTACTATTTTCCTCTCCAATTACTACTCTTGCTAATTACTACTCTTGTTTATTAATTAGTACTTTTGCTAATTACTACTCATGTTTACTAATTACTGCTCGTGTTAAATTTTAATTACTAACTATTCCTCTTATTCATTTGTTACTCTCTAATTATTTTGTTTACTAATTAGTATGAATTCTTATTTATTAATTACTATTACAAAGTTATTTTTAATTACTAACTCTGGCCAATTTTGAATTACTAATTACTCTTATTCCCTAGTTACTCTTCAATTCTTTTTAATTGTTATTTCTAATTACTTATTACTGCTCTAGTTTTATTTTTTCAATCTAGTAAAAAAGTTTAGCGTCAAATATGTCTGGACTACTAAAGAAATTCAGGCGTGGATCATCATCACGAAAAACACCACCACCAGGTCAAGCACCACCACCAGCACAAACACTACCACCACGGCCATCACGAACACCAATCCAAGCACCACCACAACCATTCTGGACGAATGAGTACGGGCTGTATGATAGATACCCAAGCCAATTGGGAATTCAATCAAAACATTCCAGATATTGATTACACGCCTTCACAAGATAGTCCGCATTTTAGTTAAGGACGCAACTCGGTTGGTGAAGCTACTACTCTGTGGCATGATGTTAACCTGATGAGCGGTCACGATGGAGAAGGGCCGAGCAATACTTCAGGTAATCAGCAAGAAGCCCAAAAGGTGAAAAAAAGAAAGCCGAGTGTTGGAATCATTTTGATCAAATTACGGTGGAAGGCGACGGCCGAAAAGCTCGATGTAAGTATTGTGCTAAATTATTTGCTACTGGTTGTGGTAATGGACATCTTAACAGGCATTACACTCAGTGTGCACCTCGAAGCAGCCACGTCGAACCTACCCAAACACAATTATCTTTTGACGGTAAGTTGTTTGTTTATAATCAGCGAGAGCAAAGAGACGGTCTCGCTGAATTTGTTATTCACGATGAACAAGCCTTTAGTTTTGCCGATAGTGCTAAGCACACTAGATATATGAACACCCACGTGCAACCTTTGTACAAAAAGGTTCATAGAAACACAACTAGATCCGATGCACTCCGGCAGTATAAGGCTGCTAAAGCACGCCTGATCGATTATTTCAATAATTTTGACGGTAAAGTTAGCCTTACTTCTGATATTTGGCAATCTCCGTTTACTTTTGTTAGTTATAGTTGTGTGACGGCCCATTGGATTGATGCAGATTGGATTATGAACAAGAGAATCATCGCTTTCGAACTCTTTCCTTTTCCGCATGATGCAGTACACGTTGCTACTATTATAATTAATGCATGTACCATGTTTAATTTAAAGAATAAGATTATGAGTATTGGTTTTGATAATGCTACTAACAATACAGCTGCTGTTGCTACTTTAAAATAGAGCCTCAAACCTGTAATTTCTGGTCAATTATTTCACGTTCGTTGTGTTTGTCATGTAATTAATTTAATTGTTCAAGATGGTTTAGCTGTTGCAGGAAATATTCTTGTCAAAATGAGGGGAATGACAGCTTTTGTTTCTAGTTCGGCTTCGAGAACACAACAATTTAAAACGTTGTGTAATCTGTATAATATGCCTCGCAAAAGACCAGTTACAGATGTGGTCCATAAGTGGAACTCTACATATCGTATGCTTTTACATATTCTCGCATACAAAGAAGTATATACGCATTTTCTACTAACCTCGTTCACAGCCGGCTTGCCAACTCACCTGGAATGGCAGATGGCTACACATCTAGCTGAATTTTTGCAGGCATTTTACACGTCTACCAATTTATTGTCTGGTACGTACTATCCCACCTCTCCTCTCGCTGTAATAGAAATTCTCAAGATGGCTACAAAATTGAGATATATAGGACCCTTTACGGAAACAATAAAAGTGATGGATGAAAAGTTTAATAAATATTGGAGTGAACTGCCTGTTATTTTTGCTGTGACTACTTGTTTAGATCCTAGGTTAAAGTTGCATGTCGTGAACGTCTCGATAAACGAGATATCAAAATTAATGTGCTACTCAGTAGAGGACACAACCAACCTCACAGCGAAAGTGAGCAATACATTTGAGGAACTGTTCAACTTGTATCGCAATTCTACTGACGTGCGCAGTCGAGCTTCATCATCAACTGTTGAGTGGCACTACTCGTCATATCTTAAGGGCTTTGAACATCTAGTAGCAAGACAACTACCAGGTGAAGGTACCTCTAATTCGGCAGGTTCGTCTTCTTTTTCCTCTTTTAATGAGATTGGTGTATATTCCAATACTGATCATTATTTTGATTTAACAGCGGAAGAACAAGTTAATTTTAATTTGTTAAATTTTTGGAAACAAAACCAAAACATGTATAAAACTTTATCCCAAATTGCACGGGATGTACTGCCGGTGCAAGCCTCCACTGTTGCTTCAGAGTCGGCATTTTCAGCGAGTGGGAGGGTTTTGGATGACAGGAGAAGTCGTCTTAATCCCGAGTCGCTCGAGCTATGTGTATGTTGGAAGGATTATCTTGATGCGAAATACCGCGAGCAAGATATACCGATTGACGATAGGAAGAGCACTGACTTGGACGTTGAAGTACTTCTGGATGATTAGGTAATTTATTTTTATTTTTCTTTTCTCAAGTTTTAAGAATAAAAATTTTCACAAAAAATAGTTTTTTTAGAAACAAGATAGATATTTTTTCATATATATAAAAAAAGATAGGTAACTTCGCCAGTTTGTTTACAAGCAGCCAGTCTCAAACCCGGATAAAAGGAGGAGGGCCTATGAACACATTTATCTTCAATTTAACTTTATCAGTTTGAATATTTGAATGCTAGAAATATTATTGTTTACATATATATTAATATTTCTAAAAATTTCACATTCGGAATGTAAAATTTTTGGAAATCAAATGTCTTAAAGGGTTTGTAGCAACCTCCTTGCAGTGGTCATGGTTTTACAATAAAGATAAGGATGTGTATAGAAAAGGAAGAAGTAGACAAACTAATGAGAGAGTCACCCATGTTTAACTGCTGGTGCCCCTCTTGTGTAACGGGAACCGTACTACAACGTCAATGAGGAACCTCTTACACTAGTTTCATTTGGCGATTGAGGCTTTTGATGTTGCTCCAAGTCTCTAACCATTTAATTTATAAATGTGAATAACAAGGAGTTAAGAATAGGGAAAAAAAACCAATTTTTTTTTTTGGGCTTGGGCCGGCCCAAGCCCAGCCTTAAAATATTGGGCCTGGACAGGGCCCAAGTATACCAGTTTTCAGGCCCAGCCCGGCTCGGTTTCACTTATTCTGGCCCGGCCTTGGCCCGATTTCGTTGGAGGCCCGTTGGGCTTGGGCTGGGCCGGCCCAAGCCTGGCCCATTGACATCTCTAGGTTTTGGGCATGTTTGTTAAGTTCTATAATTAAGCTAATTCGCTGAATATAAATGATTATGTTACATGTTCAAGGTGTTATGAAGATGATGTTACATGATGAAAGTAGCTATATCTTTGATAACTAAGTTTTATGGTACAAGTAAATAAAGATTACAACAACTGAATGTATGAAATGATTTGTATTCTTGTGCATGAACATGTTATGTCACGACTCGAACCCACGGGTAGGCCCACGAGTTAGATCTGTGACCGGCCGCAGACCCAATAGACTCCAACCGATGGCTCTGCCAGGCCTTACTCGCTAAAACAACATATAATCTGCAGCGGAAATTTAAAACTTCTACAAACCTTAATTACATTTTTATATTTTCATTTGAATACAACACTTTGCTAAAACTCTTCATAACTCCGATCTGTCAACAACTAAGGCTAAACCAACAATCTAAATGCTTATCGACTTATTCAATGCAGTCTCCGGAGCTCCGCACCAAATTGTCCTTCTTATGCTCCTCACCATCACCTTACTTTCAAAACCTGAAATGATAAGTAAGGGATGAGCTTCCACGTGCTCAGTAAGTAACCAATGATTCAACTAGGTGGACTATAGCATGTCAGAAAATAACTCACTTTATATTGTAGCATCATTAAGATATCTAAAAATCATAGAATTGGTAATCATCGGGTGAAACAAAATAGAGTACATGAACCAAAAACTGAAATATAAAATCATTAGCACAAGACTCATGACAAATCGGTTCAATCACAACATTAGCTCAAACGATATGTTGCGGTCAGCGTACATTCTCCCCTGACTAGGGCCCACAATCCCTACTCCACCTGGGATAAATATTATTCGGTCAGGGTATGCGCCCCCCTGACTAGGGCCCACAATCCCTCCTTCGTGGGCGCACCACGAGCAACAGTACTGTGCGTCAACGTATCGTCTCGTTGACCAGGACCCAACAATCCAACTTTCCCCCGTGGATATAGGGCACAACAATCGAATAAACAAGAACTACCTTTTGGTTCATCGTAAACACAACCACTCAACAAAACCATCCACACACCCCTTTCGATAACTTTCAAAATGTTCAATATTCACACATACGTTAAATACCAAAACATTTCAAATCTGAGTTTCATTTCATTTTCTAAGCAAAATGTCAGTTACATGCTGGTCCGGTTTTTAACGAGAAATAAATCACTAGAAGCTTTTTGTTAAATTAAGCCAGAACAGTTAAACATAATCAAAATAGTCAATGTTGATAAGTACCACTTTTTAATTTTAGAAAACATATACATTATATGTAAAAATACTAGTTGAATTAAAGGGTCACTTACCTGCCGGTGACACATTTCTTCGATCCAAAAATGCTCTGAATAAACCTAGATTGGCATTCCATATGTTAGAACACAATCTATACTACAATAATATAAACCTAATATAAACTACCCAAACTATCCTCACTTCTAACCCCGAAAATCGCTCAACTCTAAGCGCGACTCGCACGCGGCCAACCTAACCGAGAATCCCGATACGCTCCTTAATGCGTAACGATATCTCAAAATTTATGCTAAATTACAATAAAACACTTTTATTGCTTAAAATATTATAAAAAGTCAAAATATGAATTTTCTGAAATTTTAAATATTTTTGAATTAAAATAATTTCTTTAAATGCAAGAAAAGCCCATAAATAGCCATAATTGCTTCTAGCTGAAAATAAAGTACCAAAAATTTTAAAATAGCTTTAAAATATGTATAAAAATTATAGAAATTGAAATAAGAAATTAAGATGCATTAAAAATATTTTTAAATTATTCATTTTGCTAAAATCAATGCGATACGGAAATTATAGCAAATCAACTCTAAAAATTACCAAACTTAAACTGGGATGTATTTATAACATAAAAACATTATTCTAATTTTTCCAAAACATTTTCATGGGTGTAAGGGCTCCAAAAGAATTTTACAAATCTAAGCTTGCCAAAAATATTAAAAATACATATGATATCAGAAAAATATGAAATTGTAACAGTAATTCTATTATTACCCTATGATCCTTCTCGTAAAGTTCAAACATTTTTTGACAAGTTTACGATACCCAACGGCCAGTGGCGGAGCCAGGATTTCACTCTAGGGAGTGCTAAAAGTATATCAAAATTAATAAAAAAATTTATAAGTAAAATAGCACCCCAAAAAAAAAAAAAAACAGAGTGCGTATTTCGCTAATACACAAAAAATACGAAAATTATTTTTGGAGAAACACATACAGAGAGCAAGGAAAGACAACATGTTATAAGAAAGGACAACAGTTACACGAACAAACAGCATAATTGCATAAACCAGTTTACTTCATTCATGCATTCATTCTTTATCCGCCAAATTACCATCGAAGTACTTTGTGTTTTTAGCGCAGATTACAACGAAACAAACAACCTTGCAACCCGCCAATTGATTTAGATTAGATGCTAGTAAAAAGTTTTTGGAAATATCGGCTCTCTAAACTTTTCCTGAAGTAGAATTGTATTCGCACATAAGGAGAAATCTACTTATGCCTCTCGTGAAATTGCAACTGAACGATAAACAAACCATAGTGACACGGGGAAAACAAGTTGAAGAACCTAAAATTGAATTCAGATAACACGTTTGCAATTTATACATATAACTAAATCATGTATATCTAGTTTGCTCGTGCAAAATTACCTGCAGCCAAATGGTTCACAGAGTTGTTGTAAGGAAGATGCAGCTTGAGATGCAAAGAAGCTAGTTCCAAGCTACACAAACACAAGATATACAAAATGAAACTCCATCAAACCCTTAAATCAAACCGCACCTTTCCTTTAAAAATTAGCATAGAACAGGCACTACGAAAGAGAACTAACATAAGTTAATTCTGTTGACTTTGCACCCTGTAATATATAACTAAATGAAGTCTTCAACAAGCAGGGGCAGAGCTATCAAATTGAAGGATTTGAAGAATGAAGACATACCTGAATCAGTGATATTGAAGGTGGGATTTAAAGGAAGTCGCCGGTGGTGAATTCTTGGCCGCGCCAGTGGAGCGAAGACTGAAGATTGTTCGTCAATCGTCGCGACGCCGGTTGACTTGAGGTGTAGTGGGCTTCTGTCGTGGCCGCCGTCACCCGTCGTCGTCGGCGTGGGACTCGCGAGACTGCGGGTCTGCGGGAGGTCGTCGGCGGTCAAGATCAGGAGATCTCAGTCTCAGATCTGGTTCTTCAAGGGCGTCGCGGGAGTGAAGCCGTGAAGGAGAGAGTCGCCGGTCTCCCTTGTCGTCGTCGAAGCTACTGTCTGAAGGAGTGAAGGGGAGTGAAGCCGTGAAGGAGAGAGTCCACTGGTCGCTGGTCACCGGTGAAGCCGTGAAGGAGAGAGTCCGTGAGAGAGAGAGAGAGTCGATTGTGGGTCTCTCGGGGAACGGGGTATTGGGGATTGGGCCTCGGGGAACGGGATCTCGGGAACGGCGTCAGTGCGATTCCCAAAAAAAAAAAAAAAAAAAAATTTCCCTGAAGCCAGGAGGGGCTTCAGCCCCCCCTTGTCCCAACGTGCCTCTGCCCCTGCCAACGGCCATGCGGTACAACTGTGCAAGCACAGTGTACTGTTCACGCAGAACACAATTACTGTTCATTATCTTCTTCTCCTGTCCAAACCCAGAACAGACAACACAGTTCACGCAGCTTCCCTTTCACCCCTAGCACATTAGAATTCACTCCATTAACACACTAAATCTATACCTTCATACACACACTCAAGCCACTTACACACATATATCCAACACATTCATGCTCATGTATTCCCATACAACCAAAACACACAGCAACACACCCATCTATATTTATGCCACCCCCACGCCACTGCCTTCCCTCTTTTCTTTCTCTTTTGCTTGCTTCTTCCTCTCACTCAATCACCATACACCCCTCAACCCTGTATACCCTCAAACCTGTATACACACACTTGCACACTTCAGACCCATTAAACCCAATGCAAACACACTTTAAAGGTACTAACCAATACACATACCATGCACTACACACCATTCACACCCATATGAAAAGGCATGGCCATGCAGCCATGTCCCCACTCCATCACCCTCACGCACACCCTAACTTTGCAACCTACAACTACCTCTTTCACTTCCCATCTCACAAGGGTCTCTCTCTATTTTCATTTCACTCATACACACAAGGTATGCACACACATAAACACTCAGCTATCTTCTATCTCACCCTTCTAACATCTTCTACCTCAAATAACTTAATCTTCTTTGGACCTCCTGATTTCACTGCCATGTTTATTTCCCATACCGAGCTGCCTTCTCCTTACACACCCACTGCCGGCAGTGGGTCTCCAACTCCTTCATCTGTTTACGCCCAAGGACAAACACACCTCAAGCAACATTCCCACATACAAACTCTAAAAAAAACTCCCTCACGGCCCACTCCCCTCTCTCATTTTTACACATTCAAACACACACAAACACTGTATGCACACACCACATTTGCATACCCACCATTTCACACACCAAAATCCCTCATTGTGCACAGCTTTACACCCACATAAAACCACATACACACAGCGCAGTATACTACCACACCTTGGCTGTTCCATTTCAGCCCCACTCACATAAACACCGCAGCCACCATGGCTGGCCAAACTGAGACCCCTCACACCCTCTCACACCCAAGCGATACACATGAACGAGATTCGACAATAAGCTTACAAATACGCTAAGTAAATCTGTAAGAGGCTTACCGAAGGTTTTGATTTGCTTCGCCGGATTCCAGGGGTCCTTGTTTGGCCCTTTTTTTCTCTCTCTTTTCCTCTGCGTATTTCTTCTTCTCCCTTTTTTGCAAGAGCACTTCTCTTCCTCTCTCTCTCCTTCTCCACAGCAATTGCGTCTCCTCTCTTCTCTGCCGAGTCCCTCCACTCTTCCTCCTTCAGCCGCTCTCCGAAATCTTGTTAGGAGAAATTAGGGTCGACTGCTAATGCAAATAGAAATAGAAATATAACCCTAAGCTACGGAATTACCAATAACCCTCATTTTCTTTGTTAATTAATTTAACTTCTACCCGAATTTCCTCTTGTTACTAAAAAGGTCCAACGATTGTTTTTAAAACTTGTTAACGGTTATTACACTATTTTGTTTCACAGATCGTGGCCAGCGCACCGATATTTTCAATAACTTATCGCTAAGATTTTCGAAAATACTGTTAACGCTAACATTAATTTTTGCTTAAGATTTCATTCACTATCAATAATATCTGTTAACGTTAAACTATGTCTTATGATTATAAAAATATCGCTAAAAATCATAATTATAGTGTTCCCCAAATTCGTCGCTAAAAAGTATGTTAAGAGAAATAATAATAAGAATAGTAATAATTCATCGTTAAAAAATTAAATTAGCCCATAAAAATATATCGGGATTTTCGGGGTTTTCTACTCTCTTCCACTTATAAAAATTTCGTCCCCAAGATTTATGCGCCTAAGATTGTTGTCCTCGAAATATTATACTCTTAATCATGTTTGATAAACGGTCATAGACCTAGATACATTTAGACATTTGACAAATCACTCAAATACAATTTCAAACAACTTCACAAAGTATGTCCGCTAAAGGCCTAGAAGCACAACATTGATAGATTTGCTCTTAACACACTTTAATCCACAGTTAAAGATGACCTCAAATATCAATACTCTTTAATCACAAGCTCTACCATGCTAGAACATCTTAACATTTAACTTTGTCTCCACTTTACCCTCTTAAATCGTGTAAATTGTGAGAATGGTCGCTAAAAATTCTATTCATACCGATCGCAAAGTCGTCACTAAAGGTCTCAATTCTTGTTGCTTACAACAATTGTCGCTAATAATAAATAATCATCTTCAGTTTACCATAAAAATCAACCCTAGGTTCGGGGTATTACAGGTTACATCCTTTCATTGTAAGGGATGGTTGATATATTGTTGATGATTATTATGCTACCCCATTCTAATGATTGAGAGTTGATTTTAATATGTTTGAGTAGCGGTGCACCATATGAGCCAAATAGTTGTATCTCCGACTACTACCCGAGGCAGTATCGGTATTCAATTATTTTCGATTACTTTGCCTTTGGCCGAGGCAAAGTTGTGATCTTATATCCGGGGTGTGGTGATATAAGGGTAGTCTATTGATGAGACTGAATTCATGAATGATAAACTCTTGTAATGCTCAACTAAGTGTGAACTCGTGATGTGTTATGTGCACATGTAGAACTGCTTAATGTGATTGAATTGCAATAACATGCATTATCAGTATTATTCAGTTGAAAGTTACATTAAATGTCTTTGATTATCTTATTGAGCTAGTGGGCTGATGGATTTTTACCAGTAATAACATTTTAGATTAAGGAGTCGGTCCTTCGAAAGATAAGGGGTCACTAGTATTTTTGTAAATTAAGTTATACTTGAATAGAACAGTATGTCAACTTTGAAATATGGCAGAGAGCTTACTAGGTGTGTTTTATAAAAGTAAACTCTTTAGTTTTGTACGATATGATTTAATTACCAAGTGGTTATAGAATGAGTTGTATTATCAGTATGTTGTGATTAGTTGTTGTGTCGTAATGCTCTAGCCGGGTTGAGATAGCCCTAAGTTGGGGCGTTACATGGCAACCACCACTGTACCCCTTTACATGATGAATATCCTGAAGCAATTTGAACTATGACATGTTGACGTGGAGCCAATGATTGAAGGCCTTGTGGAAGGATGCCACTGTCCCACGCCACCATCATCCCCATAGCCAACCACCACTGCCACCAGTAGACCTCCTCGGCACCCACAACATATACCGCTTTGAAATTTTTGATATCTATTTTGCAAATTGAATTTGTAGATTTCATTTTTAAAGTTTAAGCATTTATAAATTTAATTGGTACTTAGCAATTGGTTTGGTTATTGGTGATGGTGGTGGGCCCCCGACGAAGGTTGTGGTGGGTACGACGAAAGTGGTTAGTGCGGTGGTTGGTGGTGCGGCCAGTGACGCGTTGGTGGTGGTCGGTGTTTTATTGAAATGGGTGGGTGCGATTGTATCAATGATGGTTGTGCACCTAGTGACACGTAGGTGGTGGTGGTGGATAATGCTAGAAGTGGGTAGGTGGGTAATATTAGTGATGGTTGTATGCCTAGTGACGCGTCGATCGTGGTGGTGGGTAATGCCGGATGTGGCTGGGTGACTAGCAATGTTGATGACATTGGTGCTGCCGGTGACGCGTCGATGTTTTGTGGGAAATGATGTACGTGGGTGGGTGTGGCGGTGTTGGTGATAGTGCCGATGACAAAGGTGGTGATGGATGGTTGTTGTCTCTATGGCTACGGGCAAGTGCTATGTGGTCGGCGATGATAGTGACTTTGGCTAACCGTTGGTTTAGTCCGCATGAACTGCAAAGATAGATGGGTCGTGAGAAGAGAGAAAATGCATGATTCGGTACGATGGCACAAGAAGCGAGAGAAAGAGAATAAACTCAAACAAGAAAGGGCATTTTTAGAAGCTTTTTGAAAATAGGCTAAATGCCATGAAGGTAAGCAAAAAGTGTGAAAATAAAAATAAAAATAGATCTCGACCGTTCAATCTGCAACGTGAACGACTAAACCATTGTTGTATAAAGTAATTGATACTTTGAGAACCTTTTAAAATGAGGTTCAAAAATCACCGAGTTCTCAGTTATGAACCGTCCATGTGTGCGAATGGTGACTTTTAAATGAACCACCCAGTCTTCATCTTCATTCATCCTACCGATGATGGGTGTTTTTCCTTACTCCACAACCCTGTACTCTCACTCCTCACCCATTATCGCCGCTGAAACCCATCCTACCACCACCTACGCCACCATCACTCTTTCCCAGAAACCCTCCCCACATTCCGATCACCTCCGCCGCCCCATCACCCACAAACCCCTCAAAACCTCCCTCCCCCCCAAACCCGAAGCTCCCGCAAACCCCCTCAAAAACCCCCTCAGTTCCAATAATGCCCCCGTAAACCCTCCCCCTCAGAATCTCACCAACAAGCTCTGGTTAACCAGCAAACTCTCTCCACCACCACCACCACCACCACCGCCACCATTACCGCCGCAAGAAACTCTTACCGACGAGGGTAGTTTGGAAAAACCCACGAAGGTTGAGTACAGGCAAGAAGGAAAGATTTTTGTCGGAAATTTACCATTGTGGATCAAGAAGAATGATGTGGCTGAGTTTTTCAGGCAATTCGGGCCGATAAAGAATGTGATTCTAATTAGGGGTCATGATGATATTGAGCGGAATATGGGTTTTGGATTCGTCATATACGGTGGTCCGGTGGCGGCGAAATCGGCAATGAAAGCGGTGGAGTTCGACGGGGTGGAGTTTCATGGGAGGGTATTGACTGTGAAGCTTGATGATGGGAGGAGAATGAAGGCGAAAGCGGAGGAGAGGGCGAGGTGGGTGGAAGGTGGGGAGGATGGGGTGGTGGAGTACAGGTCAAAGTGGCACCAAGAGAGGGACGGCTCGCGTGGGGAGTTTCGGAAGGTTTTGGAGTCTCGGCCGGAGGATTGGCAGGCGGTTGTTCGAGCTTTTCAGCGGATTAAGAAGGTACAGCTTTATTATAATCCTTTTGTTGTGCTTGGCTGCATACTCTAAAGCTCTTAGTTTTGAATCGATGGTTTGGCTGCATGATGTTGTATTGGATAACGTTGATTGTCTCATTTCCGTGGAGGCTTATGGTAGATAATGGGTATGAGGACATATGGACATATGATTGGTCTTCATGGTTTAATTTCGGTTTTGGGTGTCATATGCTATATAGGTTTTAAACAGGGAGATTGCTCATATTGTATATACTATCTTATGTATGTTGCAATTTGACATACAGCCGGTCCTTTGACAGAGTTGTTTGACAGAGTTGGTTTAGGAGAAAGGGATATTCTCTGTTGAATTGACTTCAAGAGGGTCGTGGTTGGTATCAACTAACCCATACAAAAACTAAACACGCGTGTTTTTTACAAGTAATATTGTTTTTCTCATAAAATTCAAATTCTGAAAAACTAAACCATCTTCTTGATTATTAGGACGGAACATGTTTGGTGTGCTTATGTATCTAGGTAGCACGGACACCGTGTCCGACACCGACACCGCAATTTTCAAAAAACCAGATTTTGGACACCGCAGGACACTGCTGAATTTATATATATATATATGTGTGTGTGTGTGTGTATATATATATATGTGTGTGTGTGTGTGTGTGTGTGTGTATATATATATGTGTGTGTGTGTGTGTGTGTGTGTATATATATGTGTGTGTGTGTGTGTGTATATATATATACACACACACACACACACACACACACATATATATATATATATATATATGAGAGAGAGAGAGAGAGAGAGCAACTAAATTTCGTTCAAAATGGATGAGAAAGAAAGCAAGTAACATGAAATAGTCTCAACAGTAACAAGAAAAAAGGTCGGCAACAAGAAAGCAGTTGAATGTCTCAACAGTACCAAGATTAGAGTCTCAACAATAACAAGAGAGAAGGAAAAAAGACATGAGACCAAAGGCATGAATGAGAGGTTTTATATAGTCAGATGGTCTGTAAATGAGGTCGGAGATGTTGACCTATCTTACTCTAGACTGGCAAGCTTGGATGCTTTAGGCAACAAAAAGAAGGAAAATATAGAGAGATGAGAGAGAAAGAAGAAGGTACCTTTTGTTAGGTCGATTTGATTAGGGTTTGGCCTAAAATTTCATTTCTAAAAAACTCCAGATTTATCCCTAAAATAAATTTGAAATATTGTATTTTGGCCCCATACGTGTGGACACTTCTTCACAAGGTGTCCGACACTTCTTCAAGAGGTTTCCGGTAATTAATAAATAAATAAATAAATTTGGACACCGCTAAGAGGTGTCGGACACGTGTCCGGAGGTGTCGGTAAGTGTCCGACACCATACCTCGTCCTATAAGAGGTGTCGGTGCTTCCTAGTTATGTATCCCTTTAGTGGACATTTTGGCATTGGACATACTCTTAAGAAAGATGTTTTGGCATTACATTCTTGGCCTGTGGTCTGATACTGTTCCTAATATAGTAAAAGATGCATTGGTGCAGCAATAAGGCATTGCTCCTTTCTTTTAATATATGTCACTTCTTCACACTCTATAGAGTCGCTACTGTTCCTTTCATTGTGTGAAGATGTAACTGTGGATTGGTTGAATCTCTACAGTATTTTCTTGATAGGTTTTTACCTGATAGTGTGATTATTTGTCTTTTCATTTTTAGTCCCTTTCTGACCATTAAATCTTGTAGCCTTCCAGAAAAGAGTTTGGGTTGATGGTGAACTACTATGCCAGGAGAGGGGACATGCATCGAGCGCGTGAAGCTTTTGAGAGCATGCGGGCTAGGGGAATAGAACCAACCTCTCATGTATTTACAAAGTAAAAGCTTCTGCTTGGTTGCTCTTTTAATGTTAGTCTGACCAACTTCAGAATAATGATTAGTGGCTACGTGTCTATGCTAAACCAATTGAATAGTATTCTAGTTGCCCACAATTTAAGTTTGTGCTCATGCCAGTCATCCACATTGCCTACCTGAGTGAAATTTATGCTTGTGAAACAAACACTCCATGATCGTAAATCTGGTCTTGAACTTTTAGTGTAGTTACCAGCTGGTTCTAATAGCACTTGAACACCTACTTGGCCAATTTCAAGAACAACTTTATATCAACTTAAGGAGATATGTACAGATTAGTGTCCTCATTCGTTACCTTATCTTCCAGATATTGATTATTAGGATTTTGCATTTTTCAGCATTATAATGGGTCTTTTTATGCAGCCTGATTCACGCTTATGCCGTAGGTAGAGACATGGAAGAAGCGCTCTCTTGTGTGAGGAAAATGAAAGATGAAGGGGTTGATATGACTTTGGTGACCTACAGCATTCTTGTGGGTGGATTTGCAAAAATCGGCAATGCTGAGTAAGTATACAGTTTTCTTTGGCATTACACTGATTTTATTATTCATCTTTTTAAGTGCTTCTAGTATTATATGAACTATGGAATACATCTGGAAATTGAACGTTGTAGTTGGTTGGCTTGATATTAGCAGTTTTATTAAGGTTGTGAATAGACATCTACATGTCCATATATTTGTGGTATATACGTGTAATTTATCTTTATTGGGGGGCGTATTTAAGGTTAAAATTCACAAACACGATCTTAACTTACCCGAGAGTGATAAAATGCTGCCCTTCAGCAACTTCCAAAACTAGTTATGTACTGTAATTGCACAAGAGCTTAATCTTAGATGCTTTCAGATCCAGAATTTACAAACTCGAACAGATAAATAATCCAAGAATGGTTGGCAAAGTTTATTTTTAATTTATTCAATGCTAATAAAAGGCCTTTTTATTCGCATAGGGACCTTAGCCTCGGAATATTAGTTTATTTTGTTGCACCAATCACAATATGATCAATTGTTTGCATTTAACAACATATTTACTTGTTGTGTTGTAGTGCTGCCGATCAGTGGTTCAAGGCCGCCAAGGAGAGAGAGACAAACTTAAATGCAATCATATATGGCAACATAATTTATGCCCATTGGTGCGTCTCCTCTTTTCAGATTGATTTTCGAAAATCATGCTCTTCCCTTATACTCGATATGCATTACAAAAGTGGGATGTTGTGATTCTAATTCTGGACGTTGAATAAAAGGCAGGCTAATTGCCGAAACTATGATAGATATTACTCTCCTACAAAGCATGGATGTGGATATTGCATGGGTGCAGATACCTAAATTCGTCATTTTTCGACAGGATACGGGTGTGGCTGGAATATGGAAAATTTTGTTAATAAGCTACTCAATATAATAGTTTAATGACAAAAAAATTTAATATGTGCGGCCAAAATGGTTGGAGCAAGTTAATATCCAGGTGAATTTGGATACCGTTGAAGTTTAGATGGGTTCCCGTACCAATTTTTAATAAAAGATGGGTTGCTATTTCAATATCTTGGGGCTGTGGGGTTAATTTATGTAACACCCGTATTTTTATTTAAGTACGATTGTTACATTATTTCTTTTATTTAGTGGACTAATTGTGTAAGAGCTGACTAGAACAATATTATGACCTTGAATTAAGTGTTGGGCCTTAGAAAATTTGTTTGGACATACATTTAGTGACAAAATTAGCATTTGATATTATTTAGTCTCTAATGTAACTAGATTAGGCAACAAAATAGAATTTGACTTGGACTAGGACTTCAAGTTATTATGATTGCATTAGTTGTTAGGATGTTAAGTTTTATTATAATTACTAGCAATTATATAAGGATGAGGAAGACATAAAAGTCTTCATATATTATTGGAGAGGCTGAGGTGAAGAAAAAGAGAAAAAGCCCTAGTTAACGACTTTTGTTTTTTCAAGCATGAGGTACATTGTGGTATTTAAAACTAGATTATGATCTTAGTCCTTTTGTTTAAGTAAAGATTACGTTTTTAGATTTCAATTTAATTAGGTATTGATTTGATGTGAGCATTAGGGTTCATATTTAAGTTCAATCTTATGTTGTGATTGATCTAAAATAAGGACGACACTTTTGACTCCAAGTTCGCTATATTAAGGTAAGGGTTTTTATGCGCTCTTTTCTATCAAATATACACCTCGAATTATTTTTTTTCGCTTTAGACTGTTATATTTTGCTGATGTCAATGTGTCCTTGTTGGAGTTAAGTATTTGCGGTTTGGATGATTATGTGTGTGGTTTTTAGATGCTCTGGTCTACCGTTGTAGTAGTTATCTTCAGGGCATAACTAGATTTGATTTAGGGACGTGTATGGACCCTTGGTGTCATGCCTCCAACCCGGAGGCGGACCTTTACATACTAATTTAGAAAATTCTTGGTTACGAGAAATATAATGCCAAATCATTTATAAAAATGTAAAACAAAATCCAAATACTAAGTACTCGCATCAACCACCAATGCCTGGTAACTGCAGTTGCCCTCTAATAACAAATAAGCATTACCCAAATTAGGGTTTTCCAATGTTACTAAATTCATAGATTATTGAAATTTCTTATTCTCGAGACACTAAGAAGAAGCTGAAATTAAAAGAAAGCTCCAAACTTGTGCAAGTAACTCTCCTCTAAGTCGTCTCAGTTTAGTTACCTGAAATGGAAAGAGATGGGAAAGCACAAAGTTCAGTAAAGATAACACACATCCACGGAGTATAACATAAGCATTTAATAACATATAGCTTAGTCAAAAAATGCAACATATAAAATCGAAGGTGGAAAGATGATAATAATCTTAGCACGACAAATATTCTTATAGGTTTCCGATTTTGCTTTGTTATCTGGCTGAGTACTCGAAGTCTGAGTTTGAAGGGTTTCCATTTTGGGTCGCCTTATAGTATCTAATAATGGTTATAATAATCTGAGCTTAGAACTCGTGCAATTTTATGTTTCGCATTTGAGTTGGTCATTTATAATTGGATTTTGGAAGAACTTTATCCCTTTAAATAGTTATTTTTAAAAATTAGAGAAAGCTTTGTTGCGTTTAGCACGCTAGATTTTGGTTTAATATTAGATTTGACAAGGCTGAGCCGACAAGAGATGGACTAGAAATGCATAATGATTGCAGCTTGGTTGTCATATACGTAAATGATTTCACTTGCAATGGTTAGAGGTTACAACGTTTAGTTAGGTAGGTATATGAAAACCAAGTTTTTGCATTTTCAATCGTATGACCTAAATTAGCACATAGTTTGCATTATGTAGCATTTTAAATGCGAGCAATCCTGCTAGTAGAAGAGGTTCAATTATTTGGAGTTTGTTACTTAAAAAAAGATTCTTGGGATCGTAGTTGTGGTAAGTAAAACTATTGTAAGTTGAGAAGTATAACTTTACTGACGAACTATTATCATTTTACGTTGGGCACTGATGACTAAATTGCTGATTTGTAAGCTTTGCAGCCACTAGAATGTTAAGTTGACTTCCTATTATAGCGAAAGAGGGCTACCAAAATAAAGAGAGAATGAAGGTTGAGTATGATGTTGTTTTGAGTAAACATGTGCTTGAACTACGTACTGTATAATAACTTAGCACATTAAGACATTTTTGTGCATCGAATTTATGACTCTGGAATTTGATGTTAGGCAATTGATTAAGAATTATCATATTTGTAAGGCTAATGGGTGGCCAAGGCATTGGGCAGAAAGCTTGCCGGTAACTTAGCATCTTTGGTTACTAGTTAGTCTCACTTGTCGGCAGAATTGCAGAGTTTGGAGCTAGAAAGACGAGTTGATGGTTCACATGGCCAGACTAGTGTATTATTCAAACATTGGAGGATCAGTTATGTGTTTTTTCTTGGGACTTTCATGGTAATCGGGATTAGCACGTGCCCTTGTTTGCGTTTGCCTAAAAAAACTGTCATTAGGAAAGTATTGATATGGCTCCAATCGTGGCTTTGTGTAGGCGTATATGTCGATCACCTAGATGCTACCATAAGGTTAGGGAGGTGATGAGAATGGAAGTTAGATTTCAAGGTTTGGATCTTGTAGAGTACAAGTCATATGTGATGTGGAGATTGCACCTTAGGCTTGAAGTTAAGCGTTTTAATATGAGGTTGATTGTGCATAGTGTATGGTTTGTCATGCTAGCAGAGTAGCAGCCGAAGCCTGATGGATGAGATTCAAATGTCATTTGTTTTGCATGCATTGAGTGGATTAATTTAGTTCAGTGTGTTTGGTTTGCTAGCTAGGTCATATATGTTTCCAGGATGAAAATCTGATTGATGTGGGAGGAATGTAATGGCCCATTTCGCGAAACAATAAGCTATTTTCAGTACATGTATTGCTTTGAGAAATGATTTAGATCGGAAGTTATTAATAATTTTCATGGGGTTACATTTGAAATTCGAGGTAGTAAATTCCGAGGACGGAATTTTTATCCGGGGGGGGGGGGGGAGATTGTAACACTCCAGATTTTATTTATACACGAATTTTACATTCTCTTTATCTTTTCTATTTATTTGGTGGGCTATTTGTGAAAATGCCAGTTAGAAAAGTCTGTGACTTTGAACTAAATGGCCGGCTTAGTAAATTTGTTCGGAATTACTATTAGTGGCAAATTAGCATTTAATAATCTGAGTCTCTTATGTAATTATTAGCATTAGATAGATTTTGACTTAGACTAGGACTTGAAGTTATTTTGATTACATCAGTAGTTAGGACTTTAAGTCATTAAAATTATATTATAATAACTACACTGGCAGTTATATAAGGATGATGAAGACATAAGAGTCCTCTTATATCGTTGGAGGGGCAAAGGAGGAGGAGAAGAAGATGAGAAGTAGCCCTAGTTAACGACTTTTGGGTTTTAAAGCATAGGGTATGTTTTGGTAATTTAAATTGTTAGATTCTGATCTTAGGCCTTTTGTTTACGTAAAGATAAAGTTTATTGGTTTCAATTTGATTAGGTATTGATTGAAGGTGAGAACATGCGCTTCAAGGTGAGCACATGCGCTTCATCTTCCTGTTCTATCTTAGTTTTGATTGATCTAAAATAAGGGCACTTTTGACACTAAGTTCACTACTTTGAGATAAGGGTTTTTATGCACTCTTTTTTGTTAATATACACGTGAAGTCTTTTGTCGCATTGGACTGCTGTACTCGTTGCCGATGTCAACATTTTCTCTCCTTTTCTGTTCCTTTGAGACCTTTATTTAGATTATAATATTCATGCTTTATTTTCCACATGATGATGACCTTGTTTAACTTGAAGTGTAATGCTTCTTGGAATGTCCCCATTTTGATTGTGAATAATGAAAACCAAATCAGCTGACGTCTTGCAAACAACCATGAATTGAGCGTTAATTTGGAAGTTTTAATGAAACGAGTTGCCACATGTCAAATTTCTGGTGGCTTCTAGGTACTTGTGCAATTTCCTTCACTCCGTTAATTGTGTCAACGATACAAGACTTGTACGTACTCGATCAAGATAATATGTGTTTCGTCGATTCGTATTTTCCCTCTCTTAAATTCAAGTCTAAGTGTGACTACTTTTGAACTTGAAATCTAAATTTATATATTTCTCAAATTAATAAATCACTTCTGTAAAATAGTCACATATGTGACCTTCAACGTTGCCACCTCCCGGTGCCGTTTGCCTCTGCCACTTCCCGATGCTTTTGCCGCTCACTTCGTCTTGATCGCCGTTGTCGTTTCAGCCTATGTTACATGGACTCGGTACGAGTGTCCGGATCGGATACGTGTCCAAGTGTCAGACTCGTCTAATTTTGAAAACGCAAGACACGGGGACACGGCAAAATGTTCATATTTGTTATTGCTTTTTAGTTATTTCGAAGGTAAAAAGGTGTTTTGTGTGATGCACTTGGTTTTAATTGACAAAATGTCTCCTATCAAAGCAATAACTAATTAAACAAAAAACTATATATAGTATTGATAATGTCATATCCTATGAAATGTGTCGGACACATATCCCATACCCATGTCCAAGTTTCGAGTGTCCGACACGGGTACTTCACGCAAACCGAAGAGTCCATGTAACATAGGTTTCAGCCCTAGCATTCCCGGTTTTTTATTTCTTTTCCTCTTCTTCTTATTAATCAGGAAAGTGGGATCTGATTCTTCGTTTTGAGCCATGATATGTGTCTGGGGCACACCCATAATTTTAAACATTTTAAAAAAAGTTCTGATACGTTTTCACCCCCACCCGGTGTGGATCCAGCCGCAACCGGAGGGCACCTGCACTGGATCTGCCCCTAATACCATATGTCGACAAGATTGGCCTGTGTGCGCTTTCTGCACCCGATTTGATTTGATAAGTAAGAAAGATTAGATTCTGTGCAGCATTTGTTGAATATAATGTAATTCTATCATGCCTGGAAAGGTTGGTAGATGTGCCTCATAGCAATTGGTACCTTGCCTTACGTACTAACAATAAAAAGGTTCTACTCAAAACGGTAAACGTCGCCCCTTGTTGAGTAGTCATATTTGTGCTATAGAGAACTTATAAGACGGATGAACTATGGGGCAAGCAATTAAGGTTGATCTGTTGCGACATGGACGTCACGAGTTTGAAACAGGGAAACAACCTCTCTGTAATAGTGGGGTTAAGGTTGCACACATCAACTTTGTTCATTGGGGCTGCCCCGTTTACAAAGAAAGGTGCAACCTATATTATGTGAACTTGGTGCCGGTGTCCAGATTGGACACGTGTTGAGTGTCGGACTTGCCTGTTTCTGAAATTGACACAGGGACACGGATCCGAATTAGAACGGGGACACGGACGCGGATAGAACATTTAATTCCAAATAGTACTTTATATGGTATTAGTGGAAAATTAGCAAGTATAGATGATGCTGTCATGCTGTGTGGTGGAAAAGAAAAGGAAAACACGTAATGAAGGTCATTTATAATGACCCAAATGCTATCTACAAGTCAGATGCTGGTACTCTCTCTCTCCAAGTTAGATGAAGGTCATTTACTATACCCACTTGCTGCTGCTCGTTGCCTCTTGCCGCCGCTCTACTCTAATCTCTGTCTCTTCCTTCTCTCCCCCCCCCACCCCCACCCCCACCCAAAAAAAAGAGAGAAAAAAAAAGAGAGAAAGAAAAAGAAAAAAAGAAAAAAAAAACAGATTTGAACTGTTCATCGTCTTCTTCCTTCAACCTTCATTTACTTCATATGAGCATGATAATGCTTTAAAAAATATTGCAGCCTATGTTACATGGGCGCGGCACCTTGGGGCAAACAATCGTGTCGACATGACACGACGCAGATACGGATAGAGGATGCATACTGGACTCGCCATGTGCTGGACGGACATGCCACGTTGCCGAAGAAGGCGCTATCGGGGTAGGAGAGAGTGTTAAAAAACTGGCTAACAAGCCAGTACAAGAAACATAAGTAGAATGGTGGTTGTGCGCATGGGAATTGGTTCTTCTCCAATTATACTCTCTGAGTGACAGTGGTTGACACCTCTGCTTGAGTAGGCATAGTTTGCCTTTTATCCTGTTAACCAATTATGGGTATTAAGGAAGATCTGATTTAAGTTTAGCAGATATGCACGAGTAACACTCACTTGTAGGAAGGTGCAAAATGTTGCAATGGCTTTGTGCATTTTGCGAGTAATACGTATGCTGGTTGCAGATTGGGGAGGCCTGACCAGCTCTACTCTGTCAGTCAATGCTGCAGATTTTTGAATTGTTACAGACGGTATGCAAGGCATATTTTGGGGTTTAAGCGTACACCTTCAGCTGAAGAAGTAGCTGGGAGGTTATAGTTCTTCTCGAGGCATTGGAGGGACAAATGGGGCGCCCTTGGCACTGTCGCTGGACAACTAGCGGGGTTTAGATGAATTAGTTTTAATCTTGATTTTCTTTATTACGAGTATTATTTTGGTTTTATTAATATCACTTATCAAACTTATTTCTGTTATGAAACTAATGTGGGTAGACTGATTTTTACTGAAAGAACGCAGCCAAACGTATAACATGGAGCGTGCTGAAGCCTTGGTGAGGGAGATGGAAGAAGAGGGTATTGATGCTCCAATTGACATATATCACACAATGATGGATGGCTATACCATGATCGGGAATGAAGATAAATGTCTTCTTGTGTTTGACAGACTTAAGGTGAGTGCTTATAAGCAAATATTTTATGATTTTTCTTTCTAATTAATGAGAGGTGAACATGCTTTGTTCGGTTTTTAGTTTGGCATTGAGCTCATTATATCAAATTTAAACAAATGCATGTAGTAACCTGAGGTCTTGAGTTCTTTCCATTAAGTGTGTCAAATAAATGACAAAGACCTTATGTATCATGGTTTGAGTTTTAAACTCCGTTAGTGTGGTTCCCTGAACTTTATTGCTTTCACGTCCAATGTGGGAGTCATTACATGTAATACATCGTAGTGATAATACGGTTCCTTAAACATGTTAATTATATAAGTGATGCTGCCTCTAAGGGAAGTCTGGATCCACACCTTTTTGTGCTTATTCACCCCCATTTGTCGCTGATTAGTGGGCTATCGTGCAGTATTTATCTTTTGGCGAGAAATGAGGTGCAAATAGCCATTTAGTGTGTGAATTTTGACCGTCTCTGAAGAATTCATTTTAATAGACTACTTTAGTGATGATTGCTGTGATGTAAATAAGTATTACGTAATCCTAGTTCAAGTGTGGCTCCAGGTTTGTTGTACATTTCATATTATGCCTTAAAATCCCCAAGATGCAAGCCTGCTAGTCAATTATCATTTCAACTCTTTAAGATTGCTAGAAGATATTTGGTTGATGCCATTATATGTTGTGTTTACCCTCTGGTGTGGTATATTAACATTTACGTTTGCTGTAGGAATGTGGCTTTACGCCTACAGTAATCACCTATGGATGCCTTATTAACCTTTACACGAAGGTAATTCTTGTCCTTTAAGAAGTTCTGATTGGTAATCTTCATTTGGATGTTACACTGTATTTGTCTTTTACTTTTTTTGCACTTTCTTGGAGCCTTGTGCTTGGCAATAGTAGCACAAAATTCAGAAAGTCCCCACTAAAGATAGATTGTTCTTGAGAAATCAGGCTGAGCTACCTCATGTTGTCACTTAAATTCGTACAAGAAGAAGTTTTTCAGCTTGGCTCTATAAGTTGTATGTTTGGATTGCTAACCTATGTCAGGCCCTTATTCTAGTTAGTAAGAGCAATTGTTGTCATGCCCCAAGAAGCAGGACGGGACACAAGCAAGGAAATCAACACCCTAATATTCTTCCGAAGGAAATTAGAGTGCACTAATAGACATCCACAATGAAAACCACACTTGAAGTTTATTAGGCATAATAAGTTACGCTTGTCTGTCCATGCAATTCCAATCTTATACACAATACAACCCCCCCCCCCCCCCCCCCACACCCCACACACACACACACTAGCTTTATATAAAAATGACACGTACTACATAGTACACCTTAAACTCAACTCACAAGTGAACAAGGTTCAACTGGTCTTGATTCTCGGGCACAAAAGGTACTCAAAGATTTCCTTGCCAACGCCCTTGCCTAACACTTGATTCTCTAGCGTGTCTAAAAAAAGTAGAGATGGAACGAAGTTAGCCACTGATAAGTAAAACAAACATATGACTAGCTTAAGCATTATCTTAATCATAACAAGAATGCATAAGCCAAATAAACATGGTTATCATCAACTCGTGCAGGACGTATCATATATCACAAAAGACGAGAGAGAAATATCAGAAAAGACGAATACATATTGTAATGACCTAAGGAGCTCATATCATAAGCTAAATGCTCGTTTACGTACCATACTTTCTCAGTAAGGTCTTATATCGATCACTCAAAATCTGAGCAGCTCAAATTCAATTAGGAACGATAGATTCGGATATTAGACAAGCCTCCTCACATATTGACGATATACGTAGCGCAATGTAATACTCCTAGGAGGTTAACTTGTTAAGCAAGCTCAACATGTATGCTGTGCCATATAACTTGATTTGGCAGCCACTACTCTCAAAGAGTTGCATGATTTATGACGTGCTATTATGTATTGAGGGAGTTAAACACTTCAGGGATCGTATAAAGCATTACTGTAACAACTTGGTACACGGCCCCACCAAAAGACAACGCCAAGTAGGCACTTATGAGTTCATGGGCAAGTCAATCACGAATTATCACATTGGATGTGGGATATCACATTCTCGCCACCTTTATGCCTTTGTGTCCCCGTTAAGGCCCAAAGTCAACCTCATCCACAAATCCCAGAATCTTCCTCCCTAGCCATTGGTCAATTATATCGGCAGCCCAACCCGTGTAGCCCGGTTTGAGTCTGCCATCGTGTCCCACCTTCTGCAACCCGACTAGATAGCCTAGTTTGAGCTTTCAAGTGTCCGCTGTAATACCATTTGTAACAACCTAGTCCATGGCCTCACTATAGGACAATGCCTCTCTCGAAAGGGCTAGCCAAGTAGGTATTTACGAGTTCATAGGACGGGTTTTATAAGGCCAATAACAAATTATCCCACATCCACTTTGGGATATCGCAGTTATCATGCATCTTTTTACTTAAAACAGTTTCAGTCTAGGCAGATCAGTTCCATCTTAAAACAATTTCAAGCAATGTATTCTTTGAATTAGAGAATTGACAAAAAATACAATGTTAAGCTTTCCAGAAACTTATAGTGGTATTAGATGAGATATGCTTGTTTCAATGTAAATGAAGTTTCTTTTGGATTACTGTAATCACATTCTAACACTCTTCTAGCACATAACACACCATATATCAAGCATATGCGTTGAAACCATGATTAAAAAAAAATTAAGGTTGCTCATGTGTAAAATCCAACCTAAGACGAAAAGAAATCGATTACGGCGTGGAATTCATTAAGAACTTATTATTTTTCCCAGGATAGAACATCAAATTATCAATGGTTTATCCTCTGAAATATGTGAAAGAAAATTCTCTCTTCTGTCTTCTTCAAGCTCTCAACTTCACTCTCTTTTCTCTAAAAGTGGGTAGCTCTCTTCTCTTCCTAGCGAATGATATGTCTAACTAGAGTACGATAAATATGCTGAGTTTTCACCCTTTACGAAAAAGTCTCAACTTTATTGGACCCCCTCCAAGCCAATAAGGCCAAAACAAGCCTAACTGAGTTTTAGACTAATTAAGTGCTAGTAATACTAAGTTGAACATCTAAGTAGTCGCCATTTGCTTAATTGAGATTAGGGCATAACTAATAAGTATAGTGACTAACCAATCCCTATTAGCCTTAATTCGTCCAGATTAACTTCATCAAGATTCGGATCAACTAATCACACTTAAGGATAAACTACTTATGCTTAAGACTAAATAATTAGGATTAAGAAGTTAATCTACCTCCTCTAGGTGCTTCTATGCCAACACAAGCAAACAACCTGTTTCAACATATATGCCCCGATAATCACAAACAGGCTATAAATAACTCTCTTATAATGCATAAGATCTTTAAAACATGAAATTATTGATTCACACTATATGCTTAATCGCTAGCATGAAATGACGTTAAAAAGTGTCTTAACCAAGGCCTTAATGCCTAATGGGAATGAGGGTTTAGTCCCTTCATTCATACCTCACGGGGAACTTACCGTGTAGCTTTTGCAATTTGGTGTTCCAGTAACACCTCAACAAGTGGCATGCTTGTGCTCAATGGTACTTGTTCCTTTTGGTCCAAAATCTGAATCGCTCGTTCAACGTGAGTTAAGCCTGTCCAAATCTGAATCAGTTCATGATGCAATACATAAGATGGATTGTTGCACCAAAAAAAAAAAAAAAAAAAAAGATGGATTGGCTCAACGTGAGTTAAGCCTGTCCAAATCTAAATTAGTTCATGACGCAACACATAAGATGGATTGGCTCATACTTTCTCAGCAAATTACGCGGAAATCATCATTTATACCGACTAGTGCTGGTCGCAATGCAACCCTATGTGTTAATGCACTAGTCCTTTCCAACATCTCAAAGGGACCAATGTTTCGTGGTGCTAGTTTCTCTCTCTTTCTAAATTTGATAACCCCTTTAGGATGTGAAACACGAAAAAATAAATAATCTCCAATGGCAAGTTTTAAATTTGTTCTTCTTACTACTTGCCGTTAGCAAACGATTACGGATCACTCTGATATTTATTGTGGTTTATTTCTATAATTCAAGGCGAAGTACCTCCTTCCACTAATCTTATCCCAACAAACTGGAGATCTGCACTTTCTATCATAAAGTGCTTCAGATTTTGCCATTTCAATGCTAGAGTGGCAATTGTTTTTGTAAGAAAATAAGTGCCAAGTGATCATCCCAATTACCTGTCATTTTCATGGCGCATGCCCATAACATAACTATTTACTCGCTTTGGCTATATTTTTGCAGATGGAAGCATCTGCTAAAAGCAAGTCTAGTTCCTACTACATCTTAAAAAGCTTTCCAAAAACCTTGATGTGAAATTTGGATCATGCTCATAAATTGTGCTTATCGATATTCCTTGGAATCCATCTTTCTATGTACATGCGTGCCAATGTCTCTATCGCGCAAGTCACATTTTTCGCGCGAAAGTGAGTAGATTTGTTGTTAACACTAAACTAAATATCATCACATAGTTTTCGAGTTCTGGCTAACCTGATACAAAGTTCATTGTGATACTCTCCCATTTCAACTCAGTTCAACCTAGCTTGTTGACATGTAAGACACATCACTCTTCGTATTGCTCCCCGATAATTAAGATCTTCATACATTTTTTCACTATCGGGGTAAATAGAATACTTGGGTCAGATGTGCTTCTTCCAGTTTCTCTCGCCTCAAACTAGCCTAATTCGGAACAGAGTTTCTTTTTCCAATTCGACGCAAACAATCTCCATGCAATGTTAAATCTAATTTGCTACTCAAACCTTTCGCTATAGATCGTACTTCCGGATCTTGTGCTTGTGCTTCCTTTATCTTTATCATAGGAAGCCTCATTCTGATATTAGCAATGCCTGTCTTGACAAATCAAGGCTTCCAAACGCATGCATCTTCTAGCAGATTCTGTTCTTTTATCATCAAGTGTGCACCCTTATCGTTTTTACTCAATGCGTTAGCAACTATATTAGCCTTTCTCAGATGATATTGAATGGTGCAATTATATGCATTATGAAGCTCCATCCATATACGTTGCCTCGTATTAAATTCTTTTTGTGAAAACAATTATCTCAAGCTTTTGGTCCGTGTACATAGGCAGCGTTCAACTAATATTGCCATTTGTTAAAGGCAAATATAATTGCTGCCAACTCTAATTCATGCGGTAGATAATTTATTTCATATGGTTTTAGCTTCCTCAAAGCAAAGGCTATTGTGTCCTCGCTGCATTAGGACACAACCCAAACCAACATATGAAGCCATACTAGATATTCGTACCAGGTTAGTGTCAATTGTTAAACAAGCTACCCATAGCATGAGCTAATATCTTAGCAGAAGATGATAAGAATGTCGAACAAGTAATTTGGAGTAGAATACCAGATAAGAAGTCGATATATCCAAACATGGAATGAGAATCAATGCCGAGTAGAGTTCAGATAAGAAGTCGATAACTGATAGGGAAAAACTTTTATGTTGCTATGCCATAGAAACTTTTCTATGGCATAACAGGAAGAAGACATATATACCTTATATGAATCCCAAATGTATTGATTCACGCAGGGTAAACTCGTTAAATCTGATTTAATTTTAATAACAGAGATTTTCGCTTTCTTCCCTGGCCGTCACCACCACCCGCAGTGCAATTTGGTGGCAATATACAGAAGATCAAATCACTTATATTAAAGGAAAGAGGGGAATAGGGTTTTCAATAAAAGCAAAGTCTTTGGTGATGCAATGTAATTGGCCAAAAATCAAGAATAATTAGAATCAAAGGAGAGGAGTTCATGACTCCTGAAGCATTTATTCATGCTAGGTACAAATAAAACTTTAACATTCTTGTAGAACACAATCATCTTCTCAAAAAATTGCATCTTTAATGGGAAAATAGATTGCCGAAATTCCAAATGGATTCTGTCATATTTCGTCCTCCTGCCTGTCACAACCACCACCATCACCATCACCTAATCAACTTCCTCTTTTCTCTAAGAACCCACCACCAACATACACACCAGCTGGAACCCACCACACAACTGTCATGTCTACGAGATTTGTACGCGGGGATTCGTACATGGAACTGTACAACGTTAAATGATTGAGATGGAGGAAAGGGTCATCTAGGGCTTGGTTGAGAAGGGGTTATTGGTGGTGGGCAGTGGGTAGTGGCTGGTGACTGGTTTTGTGAGCGTTGTAGGTGGGTGGTTGTAGCAAGTGGGCTAATTGTATTTTGTAGAATTCTGGTTTCAGGTCCATTGCCTTGAACCCTGGCTCGTGTTTTGGGGGAAACGGGTGGTGTTGGCAATGGTAATAGAAGGTGGAGGTTAATGATGGTTTATGTAACTGGGTTGTTAAACTAGGGTGAGGAACTTATAGCTGATCAGGAGGGAAGGAGGGAGGGATTTGTATTCGCAGAAAAAGTTAACCCTGTGAGACAACCCCCAAATTCATGGAAAGAGCTGATATTATCTTTTTATTTTTTTGGTTGGACCGGTTTGGTTCTGGCAGAGAGTTCGTTCGAGTTTTTCTCAGGTCTAGGCTTTTCTTTTACTATATGGGGTGGGCTTCTTCAAATTGAAGTGACTGGGCTGTTTTCAAACTAAAGGTATAGGGCTTGGTCTTAAGCGAAGGAGGTGGGCGAAGATATAAAAGGAAAAAGGGCATAGTTAACCAGTTCACTGAGACCACTTGAACAAGGGGTCCAAGTCCAACTACAAGCAACAGCACTTCATACTTCACTTAGGTTTACACTATAGAGGTGATGGCAGCAGAAGGAAATGACAGCGATTAGTCGGCAAGGGCATTTGGTCGCACAATCACGGCGTACTGTCAGGCGACAAGTCTCGGGGAAGCTCTGGCTTTATAAGCTCTGGCTTTATCAGCTTGGCTATGACGATGGATGTAACTTGCAATGATGGTGATGACTTGCGATAACAACGGCGGCAGCTTGCTGAGTCGACGCAGCTAATTGTGAAGGGATCAGTGACAGCTTGCAGAGACAATGGTGTCAGCAAAAGATGATGACTGAGGAGATTGTGTTGATGATCTGTTTGAGATGGTGAATCTTTAAGGATTGTAATTCACTCTACCCATGATTGACCGCGGTAGTGCTTTCGCGATCTGTATATTTGGAAATGAAGATGGACAGCTATGGTGACGCCAATTGATGAGCTCTGGTTGCCTGGTAGTGATGATTTTATTGTGGTGGACGACTGTGGCGGTTAACTAACGCTAGAGGATATGGTGCTTGCTATCTGTAGCATTATACGACGGTGGCTATGATGTGCTTAGTGATGATTCATCACTAAAGGTATTGAGCCAAAAAGGGTTTGGTTTTCGGGTACTCCGTCACTTGTTCCATGCATCTCGGTCCTGCTGACGGGATCGAGTTCTCATGTTAGCTTAGACGGGATCCCATGAAGTTTCTAACTTGGGATCGCAAAAGCAAATTTCTGAGACAGAAGCTGCACCATGTGAGGAGTGTTCTGCTACTAAGGTTTAGTCTCAATCTGTATGCCTGTGAACTTACTTTTTTTTTGTCCACATGTGACTGAAACTCAACAATAATGAGCTTTCAATTTTGCATCTTAACCCTTGTTTATGATGTTCAGTAATCTATATCTATACTACCTATAAAAGTATGAATGCTGTAAATCATTTTTGGACGATTATGTCCTCCGTTAATTACGTCAACAACAACTCTTACCCTCCCTTTATGATTCCCTTTTAAATTTGGTTGAATTAAATGAACATTGGGTAATGAATCTATTCTAAATATTGGGAAGTGAAAAGTGTGATGAGAAAGAAAAATAAAATAAAGAAATTCTTTTATTACTCCCTTTTAATTAGATTGAAATGAAATAAACATTGGATAATGAATCGCGTAATGAGAATTGTGATTTTTTTCCCCTTGCATTTTTGGGTTAGCAAACAATTGACCAATTGAAAAACTAAAAAACAGAAACAAAACAAAGAAATTGAAATACGTGAAAAATCAGTTAAGAAACAAAAAACTGTTGGAAAAACAAAAACAGAAAAAAAAAATGCTAAATATGCATCAAAAAATGGGAAAAAAAGCAAGACTTAAATATGGTGCCAATTTGAATTGAAAATCAGTTATTGCAGTTGAAGACCAGGTGATGCAAAACACCTGGTTTTGAAAATTACAAATGTTAAGTGTATACCATAAACCAATTTAACAGATTACAAAAACTAAGACATAAATTCGTTCTTTTAATTTCTTCATTTGCTTTTCTTTCAGCAGCACCATCAAATATTTTTCTTCAATCCAAAAGCCTACAAAGAAGATTTCTAAATATTAAACTGATTATAATTGCGAACATAAAATATAAATGTCTTCTAAACAAGTCAGAAAAGAAATAAGAACATAATTGAATTATATTATTTTGATCCAAAAAAAGCTGATGATATCACTTCAAAAATTACTTTCGACTACATATACGTGCAACACACGTGCTCAATACTAGTATCTAAAACGTCTTATAACTTAAAGCTTGAAGACATGAATACTTCTTGAACTACAAGTTACGATTCTCTTTGATCTTAAAGCATAACACAATTATTGACGATCAATTTATTATTGACAATCAATTTCGAATTACTTGTCATGATTACAAGTAGATATTTTCTTGTAAAACTCATTTTAAGAACTTGTCCCTGATTTTACTAAGTAACTTCTTCTCTGTGTAACTGCAATAGTTTTGTACTCGTGGTTCTTGCATGTCATATTCTAACGAGTCCCAAATGTACTTGACGAATCAAATTGGCAAGGCCCTATGCAGTACTTGAAGGCACATATAGATTTTCACATAGCCAACCCAGTATCAGTTGTTGATGGTGCTTTCGGATTTTGTTCCTTCTAGCATTTTTTGTTAGCAACAGGCAAGTTTGCCATATGAAATGTTGGAGTGTGTAAGTATATTATGTTCTTGCACATGTAATGGTTATAATATGTCTGTAGTTTTATGTACTGTTGTCTTGATATGTACTTTCTTACTAATATTTGAACTTTGATTTGCCAAATTGAACAATTTCAGACAGGGAAAGTTTCCAAAGCTTTGGAAGTCAGTGACATGATGAAATGCGCTGGCATAAAACATAACCTGAAGACCTATTCAATGTTAATCAATGGTTTTATAAAACTCAAAGACTGGGGTAATGCCTTCTTGGTTTTTGAAGATGTACTGGGAGATGGTTTAAAGCCAGACGTTGTGCTTTATAATAACATCATTAGGGCGTTCTGTGGCATGGGTAACATGGAGCGTGCCATTAGTACTGTTGACGAAATGCAAAGGCACAGGCATAAGCCTACCACTCGGACATTTATGCCCATAATACATGGTTTTGCAAGAACTGGAGAGATGAGAAGAGCCCTGGAGATCTTTGATATGATGCGGAGGAGTGGATGCATTCCAACTGTTCACACGTTCAATGCTCTGATTCTTGGTCTAGTTGAAAAACGTCAGGTAAAATATGCTAAGGATTTCAAAGGCATATCGGGATTCTAATAATCAAGTGGTGCAATCATCGCTTTCTGTGTCTGTGCCTATGGATTTGTTAGTTCCATGCCGAACCAGCATACGTGTTCATATGTGCAGGAACCCTCATTTTCTTCCTCTGAGGTAGCTGACAAGGAAAACTAACTCTTTTGATTGCAAGCTTTAGAAGTAGTTCTGCTAGTCCAGATGCCAAAATTTCTGTCTACGCAGCTGGACTAGCCAACTAGGCATACATTACATTACTTGAGGTGCTTCATAAAACCTGAGGTCCTTAGTTTATAATTTGCTTGACCAAGGATCACTCTTTTATCAGATCTGTTTATTTCTTTCGGATCTAGTATGACAAGCAACATCGTACTCTGCAAAGTTAGACTGTTGGCATGAGATGTTTGGCTGCCTCAATAAAGCCTAGGGTTCTCAGGCATATAATTTGAAGCATTGGCTGGGCTTAGTTTGACTCAAAATATTATGACATGCAAACTTGTAAGATTGAAAGTTAGACTACTGGCATGAGATGTTCGGCTGCCTCAAGAAAGCGTAGGGTTCTCTGGCATATACTGAAATAATTTCCTGAGCTCCCCACAGCCCCTCCTTGATTATGTGGTTAAGCCCTGTTCATATTCATGGTTTTAATACATATTAACGTCCTTGGCAAGTAATTGCTTTTAAACAAGAATTTTGTGAATGACTAACAGATCCGGGGAGCTCAGACTGATGGTTAGGTGGTTCACTTCCTTCAGTCTGAAGGGGAGCTACTCCTCTTACTCTCAATACATCACATATTGAACTTGAACTGTTGGCTGGACTTAATTTGATCGAAATTCAAAAAACTAACATGCCATTGAAATATGTGCACTAATGGGGCGGGTTATGCATCAGCTTTCTCTCCAATAACACCTGTCAAAAGTGATGCATTTTCCTAACTAATTTTGATGGAGGGTGCCTGTACTTTTGTTTCACAAGAACTTGCTCTTCTTTCATCTTCTATTTCTCAAGTGAATAGTCTTAGGGAAAGAGAAATGTTGGTCTCTCTTGTTAGACCACCTCATACTCGACCACAGTGGAGCACAAACGATCTAACGAGGAAATGTGAAGACATTAAGAATTTTAGGGTTTAAGGAGAGGTCTATGAATCGGGACATTAACCAGAGAGAGTAGAAAAGTACCCACTGATTATTCCTGCAAGTAGAAACTCTGACTAGCTGCCATGGCTTGGGATCTCCCACTGTTGCATTAGCATGACATGAACTATTGTTTATCTTTCTCATTCTCCCTTCTGGGATGATTTGTACTAGTAAGTTGAACGTGAGTTGATGTGTGTCTTACCACGTCACGTATGTGCAGTTCTATAGTTGTAAGGATGATGTTTGAGTACTTTGCTAGTCATGTTTCATGGATCCAGCCGCCATTGTGCTTATTTTCACACAAATATTGTTTTGGCATTATAAGCTATTTATATCAGACAGTTTTCCATTCCACCAACCCAATGGCCAGTGGCAATGAAAATGCAATCTGAATTGAGCTTTAATCTTTTGCAGATGGAGAGGGCTGTTGAAATATTAGATGAGATGCTTCTGGCAGGCACCTGTCCAAATGAGCATACATATACAACCATCATGCATGGATATGCATCGCTGGGTGATACAGGAAAAGCTTTTGAGTATTTTTCTAAACTGAAAAATGAGGGACTAGAGCTTGATGTCTATACATACGAGGCCTTACTCAAGGCATGTTGCAAGGCAGGCAGAATGCAAAGTGCTTTAGCGGTGACTAAAGAAATGAGTGCTCAAAAAATTCCCAGAAACACCTTTGTTTACAACATACTAATAGACGGGTATGGGTTTTCTCTAATCGTGGCATCAGTTCCGATCGTAGTGGATTTATGTAAAATGTGTGGGACATTTTGGATGCGATATTTGTTTTTCTTCCATGTGAAATTTATTTCCTTTTGGTGTTTGTGGTTGCTTCTATGTGCGCTTGTCTATGCATGTTTCACCACTTATCTCCATGCAGATGGGCACGAAGAGGCGATGTTTGGGAGGCTGCTGACCTGATGCAACAAATGAAACAAGAAGGCGTTCAACCAGACATCCATACTTACACTTCTTTCATAAACGCTTGTTGCAAAGCTGGAGACATGCTGGTATAAATTTGATGATTACTCTGGTTTTTCATCTCTTTTAAATTAGTAATAAATTAAAGTTTCTAAGTGCTTAGACATCAGATTTGGTGGAAGAATCCCAGATTACTTAATGTCATTTGGAATTAGAATGGATGAGGTCAAATCATAAATCTTTAGGGCTCTAGAGGGCAGTGTCAATTTTGCTAAATCGTACAGTTGAGTATTTTCAATGGATATGGTTATTCTGTGCTCCCCCTTTTCTGTCCAAGTAACTTTTATTGCGTTTTTGCTTCCTATGTTTTATTTGTTGCTGTACAGTCTTGTCATGTCCAGAGTTCACATGGTTCTGTCCAAACTGATGGTTTCTTCTGTTAATCTTTGCAATACCTCACGATTTGCTTGTTTTGATTTTAGTGCTCAGTTATCATCTTGGAACTATTTCATCTTTGAAATTTTGTAGAAATGAAGGCGCTGAATCATATCATAAGTGCATCAAGATGGCTAATAATGAATTTTGCTTGCAGAGAGCAACAAAAACAATGGAGGAGATGGAACTTGTCAGAGTGAAGCCTAATGTGAAAACGTATACCACACTAATACACGGATGGGCACGCGCTTCTCTTCCGGAGAAAGCGCTAAGATGTTTTGAACAAATGAAGTCGGCAGGGTTGAAGCCTGACAAAGCTGTGTACCATTGTTTGATGACATCTTTGCTGTCAAGAGCTTCTGTCGCTGAAGAGTACATTTACTCGGGGATCCTGCATATTTGTGAAGAGATGGTGCAGTCTGGTTTGACTGTCGATATGTTGACTGCAGTTCATTGGTCAAAATGGTTATGCAAGATTGAGAGGACAGGTGGTGAGATTACGGAAGCCCTCCAGAAGACGTTCCCCCCTGATTGGAATACACATGATACTTCCGATTCAGCTTCGTATACCGAGGACAGCGATATTGACGATGGGGATAGCGATGATGAGGACGATGACGGTATAAATGACGGTATACATCACTATACTGATCTAGTTGTCAGAGAACCATAGTCAGGCTTAAAATCTAGGCCGGAGAGCTTCATCTTGGGGCTGAGTTTGTTAGATAGCGTCTCTGCAAAATGCTGTAAAGTGAACCGTGGCTAATTTTCTTTTTCAAGTTATTAAGAATTGATTCCGTGATTGCGAGAGTAGCCAGGCTACTTTTCTTGGAAGCCAAAAGATTTACAGGATTACAATCAGATCCATTGGTTGAAGCTAAGAAAACAGAAAAAAAAAATAAAAAAAAAATCAGAGCATCAGTACGGCTTATCTACCAAAAAGTCAAGACTTGAGTGGTAACTCCCATAATATTTTTAGGCGCTCCTCTTGTTGTTGCCGCAATAATCATCCCTGTTTTGTTTGAATCATGCTTGAATGAGAACTTAACACCTGTTTGACCATTTTGCGCCTTACTGCCGTGAGCTGCACTTCCCTGCTAATAAGGACACATGGCGTACGTGGTGTACATACATCTCCTTTTCCTCTTGCAGTTCGGTGGACTGAATGCTAACTATTTTGTGCTTGAGCGATTGCTATAGAGAGAGTATGTTGCATTAAGTCCGATTACGTTCTTGGGTGACCGTAACGTCTTGAAAATTCGAAATGCTAGACACTCACTTGACCAGATATACTAAGACAATAATCCTCATAATTCAAAGTAGACAACCATCATCAAAGCAATTAACTTTTAATCGAAACATACTCTCAATTGATTGTCATAAATGAAATATCAATTCTAAGTTATATAAAATTTCAATACTATTAAGCACTCATGCAGTGGTTCTAATGGACAATACGGTAATTTAAATTCACTGCCACCCGACAGTGTTTAGATACACTTTACATATGCATATGTATACTAACTAGTCTGTTTAGGTACTAGTTTCAACTCAAATCAAACAGACCATCTTTATAACGCCAACAATATACACCATCCTCATAACTCTTCAGATTTACTAACTCATGTTAATATCCAGAAGAAATAAACACAATTCAAAATCTTTTATGATGATCCAATCAATCAAACATACAATTATTAAAAGAATTTCAAACAGATCGCTTTAAGGTTCAAGTTAGGATTTCATGGGCAATTCCAAAAATATTTTTTATATCAATCATAAAATTGAAGTTTCATGAAGTTCATAAAACTGTTATAATAAAACATTTGAATTCGAAGCGATGATATAGGGTTCAGATGAAATTCTTTATCTCTATCCGAAGTTATGCTAAGCTAATCAACATCAATTCGGATCCTTTTGAATCAACCTAAATTGAGCAATTCCATGATCAGAATAAATCTAATATCTTAACACTATGAGTTCAATAGTAATTGTTTAAACGTTACTCACTCCAACACTCTCAACTTAATCCAAATTGAAACTGTTCCACGTACAACCATACCTAATTGAATATCCCGCACACTCCTTAAAGCCTAATGATAACCTAAATTCATAATAAATTCTATTAAAGCAGTATTATATGTTAAAACATTATAAAAAGTCAAAATATGATTTTTTTTGAATATTTTCAAATTAAAAATAATTTCATTAAATGCAATAAAAATTTATAAATAGCCATAATTGTTTCTAACTGAGAATAAAGTCACATAGTTTTTGTAATAGCTTTAAAATACATATAAAAATTATAAAAATTAAAATCAGAATTTAAAAGGCATTAAAACTATTTTTAAATTATTCGTTTTAAAATCCAATGCGATATGGTAATGATACCAAATCAACTCTAAAATCATCAAACTTAAACTGGGACTTCTCTATACTATAAAAACATTTAATACAATTTGTTCTAGAATATTAAAGACTCCAAACAAATTTTACAAATCTGAATTTATAGAAAAATATTAAAAATACATACGATTTCTGAAAATTATAAATTTTTTCAGAAATTCTAATATAACCTAAGGTACTCTACTGTAAAATTTCACTGGCTAATGATCACTGTACACGCTTTCTAAATGCACGTGCCGAACCTAATGTGAACCTGGGGTACATCTGTGCAAGCACAGGGTACCACCAGCTGGACAACGCCACAAAAACCCACTTCTACTTCTTTCCTCGTTCTCTGTACTCACAGAACCCTTGTTCTCTACACTCAAAGACTCCCTTGATTACCTCTCTCTCACACACACACACACATTACACACACACATACACATAATCACGCACGCAGTACACACACACACACACACCATACGCGCACACACATACACATAATCACGCACACAGTACACACACGCGCGCGCGTACACATAAACACACACACTTGCACACATTATTACATACCCACACACATATGCACGGGCGCGAGCGCGCGCACACACACTATTACATACACTCATACCCGCACAACCTATACAATCATATACAAAACACACACCCATCAAAGCTACTGCTTCATGGCAGTAGCTTCTTTTCTTTGCCCAACACACACACACACACACAAACATACACTCCTACGGCACACAACAAAACACACACTTGCCCCTCACGCAGACTGCCTTAACGACAGTCCTCTCTCTCTTAAACACACACAAAACCCACAGCAGTACAAGTTTCTCTCTCTTCCACCCACAACCCATCATCATCACTGCCATCACAGTCACACATAGACTCACCCACGACTGTCCTTGTGGCAGCCATGGCCATCACCCATAAATCTTCATGGCAGCCCCTTCCCACGGCAGTCATCACCCCACCGTCAACACCAAACACACACATACATGAACTACCTCATGGCAAGTTTCTCTTTTTTACCTCTTATACACTCATACACATACATATACAGACACAACCACACAAAATACCTCACGGCTTCCTTCCTATCCCCCCTTAATTCCATTAACCATTAAATAAACAAGAGAGAAAATGTTAGAAACTTACTGGAAAACCTTTCTTAACACGCTCTCTCTCTCTCTCTACCGTGTCTCAGAAGAAGAGAAGGGAAAAATAATTAGGACGGTTGCTCCGTAATCGTCACACACACACATACTACCTATAAAAGTACGAATGTTATAAATAATTTTTGATGATTATGTCCTTGGTTAATTGCTATACTCTCCTTTTATAACTCCCTGTTTAATTTAGTTTAAATGAAATAAACATGGAGGAATGAATCTATTCTAAACATTGAAAAATAAAAAGTGTGATGAGAAAGAATACAACCTATAATACTATGAATGTTATAAATTATTTCTGGACGATTATGCCCTCCATTAATTACGCCAATAATACTTCTACGCTCCAGTTATGATTCCCCTTTTCATTTGGTTGAAATGAAATAAACATAGGGTAATGAATTTATTGAAAGCATTGAGAAGTGAAAAGTGTGATGAGAAAGAAAAACAAAACAAACAAATCCTTTTATTACTCCCTATTTAATTTTGTTGGGATATATCGTGCATTTGTGGGTTATTAAGCAATTAACATATTGAAAAACTAAAAGGAAAAAAAGAGTAAACTGAAATATGCCAAAAAAGTTAAAATTAGACGTGAAAAATCAGTTAACAAAAAAAAAAAAAAAAAATTTGTGGAAAAAACCAAAAATAGAAAAGAAAGAAAAACTGGGTTAAATTTGCACCAAAAAATAGGAATAAAAACAAGGCCTTAATATGGCACAAATTGAAACTGAGAAGCTGCTCCGTTATTGCAGTTGAAAACCAGGTGCTTTGCATTTCACATTGACGGTTCTTCTTCAATGGCTGATCGCATTCTCTTCTAGGTTTTGCTCCATGTTTACAGAATGATTGTGCTAGATGTTTTTGCTCAAGCATGGTTCAATTGCTGTCATGTATGGCATTTGAATACCAAAACCACCACATTATGTATATTGTCTTCATTTTCTGGGACTATGAAGCTACAATGAAATATGTATCACTGTTCAATTGCTAAGACTTTGTAGCAATTTGTGCAGTGCGAAGCTCTTAATGTCAATAAGAATTTTGGCATAAGATGTAATTTTTGGATTCAAGTTTGCAATGAAGACTTTAGTTAAAAAACAAACTTTGGCTCCTACCCGGGTTGTAGGAATCTTCCTTTAACCCCATGTATAGTGATAATTAATTGTCGCTAGATGTTTCAAACGACCTTTCTTCTAACACTTTTAGCAACAATTATTAATTGCACTTTTTTAGCGTCACTAAATAAAAGTCACTAGAAATATTTAGAGACAATTGATTGTCGCTATATAAGGGGTAGGAGGAAAATTCTTCCAACCGGGATAGCAGCCAAAATTTTTCCTTAGTTAAAAGATAAGATTTAATGGTCAATTAAAATTTTGTGGTATCACATATTACCTACAATTGAATGGCAAATAACTTGTAGTACGGTCTGTAACATGTGCAGTTATATTTTTTTTTTGTGCGGGGGGGGGGGGGGGGGGGGGATATAATTATGAATTGGTCTTTTTGGGAGATTCTTTATGTATTTTGTCGAATTCACATAAGTTTCATATAAGTTGAAGTTGGGCTAGAGTTTACATCACAGTTCTATTACAGAGGTATGTCTAAACTCCTCTTTTTTAGGAAATCAAATATAAATAGGTTTGATTCTATTTATTGAATTCTTGTGCTGGATGTTTTTGCTCAAGCATGCTTCAATTGCTTTCATGTAGTGTCATTAGGTATACCAAAAACATCACATTTTGTATAACATCTTCATTTTGTTGTTATGTGAAGCTACAATGAAATTTGTATCACTATTCTAATTGGTTAGACTTTTTGGAAATTTGTTCAATTCTGAACTCTTGTTTCTTGTTTATTATTCAATTGAATTCTAGTAGAGATGTCAAAAGGGCCGGGCCCCCACCCCAAATTGGCCCTGGCTGCCCCGGCCCTAACGATGAACAATGGCGGCCCTAACCTGTAGGGCCAGGGCTAGGGCCAAGCCTGAATTTTTCCCATGTTTATCTGGCCCGACCCTTCCCTAAAAAGGCCCCTAACAGGCCCTAAAAAACGGGCTGGCCCGGTGGCCTACTTTTTGACCCTATTATGGCCCGGCCTTTTGGCTCTAAATCTGGCCCTAAACCATTTTGAGTTACTTACTTTTTTTTCTTTCCCCTTCTTTCTTGCGCCTCATTCTCTCTCTACCTCATATTTTTCTCTTTTTATTTAACAAATCACAAAAAATAACTGAATTACATTATTTGTTCCCAAAAAACTTAATAACATCGCCTTAAAAGCTCCAAACTATATATATATATATATATATATATATATATATATATATATATAATGGTAGTCTCACTTAAATCACAATGATAAAAGCCAAATACTTCAAAGACAAAACCAGTAACATCTCAACAAAGGACCTCCTAGTATTCCCTAGTTTTCTAGGTAAGATCACCACAAGAAGCATCAAGCCAATAGTTGTTCTTGCGACAATGGGGTATTTTGGATCAGCATCGGAAACCATGACCTAAAGTTGGCAAAGTCGACAACCCATGCAAAAAGCATTGGCTCACCAGGGGCTTCATTGTTTCTCCAGGCATGATTGGGCTTTGTTTCTCCAGGCACGAGCATTGGGATGGCGATGATGAAGCTGCTGACACCATGCGCAGACCCTGTTTCTTCTTTGTGATTGGTTGTGATAGTTTCAAGGTCAAGTCCGGAGGCAGCTTTGATTTTTCCTCACCTGAACTTGTATCCAAATCGATAAGGATTCTTATTTGATTACCTTCATGAGAAAAAGGAAAAAAACAAGCTAACACATCTACTATAAGGGAATCACACATTTAGAGTTGAACTAATTATTTTAATTCCCGCACTGACGGATCATATATAAAATTGAGTTTTAATTATAGCAAAAGAAAAAAATAATAATAGAGCAAAATGAATCTTTATGTCGTCACGTGCAACTCATTTACGTGATACGTAAAACGACATTTCATGAAAGGAGAACATCTAGAAAAATCAAATACACGATAATTTCAATGCTTCAAGTAACAGTGTACGTCAGTCATAATTTCCCATCTTGCTATCCAATTATTACTCTTGACAAAATATATCCCCACAGAGAAGTGTTTGCATTTACGTCTTGATGCAAACCAACCAGAACAAACTTTGGCTCCTACCCGGGTTGTAGAAATCTTCCTTCAACCCCATGTTTAGTGACAATTAATTGTCGCTAGATGTTTCAATCGACCTTTCTTCTAACACTTTTAGCAACACTTTTTTAGCGTCACTAAATAAAAGCCACTAGAAACATTTATAGACAATTGATTGTCGCTATATAAGGGGTAGGAGGAAGATTCTTCCAACCGGGGTAGCAGCCAACTTTTTTCCAACCAAGGACGTCAGGCTTTGTTATACTTGATTAAAGGACATCGAGCTTTGTTATACTTGACTATACTTTTATTTGTCATATGTTTAGCAAATTTCTCATGTATCACTTCAAAACCTACTACAAAGAACTTTTTCTTAATGTGTGACATGTATTTCTCTTGCCAGAGTAATAAATAAACTAATACACGTCATCACCAACAACTTCCTTATTAAGTAGGATAATATCAGTTACGTCATTTAGTTAGGGGTAAATTACAACCTATAACAATGTTTTGCGTTAATATGGCTTACATTGTTGTCCAGACGAAATAGGCACCACGTTAGAAATTTGTGTGAGAGGACGTGATAGCCCCTCTCCCCTCCCTTCCATTCCCTTCCCTTCTATCATTTTTAATCGTGTATAACCAACAACCACCACCTCATAATCCACCTCACAATTCAACCACCTATGACCAACACCACAAACCACGACACCACCCCAACACCCTTTGGCATTTTTTTTTCTCACCTTTCTCTTCAGATCACACCACCATCATCTCTCCTTGGTCCTTCAACTTTGACCACCAACCACCACCAAGGCACCACCATCGTCCCACAACCACAACACCAATACTTCAACACCACCAACCACAACTACTTCACCACCCCAGCACCACCAGCCACCACGACACCTCCACAACTAACCCACCACCACTGTATTTTATAACCTAGCCTATATATCTGTTTAAAAAATCCACCAAACGTGGCCCTTCAATTCCAACCCCACCATCGCGACACCACGCGACACCATTGCGGCAAACAAGTGACACAACAACAACAATCTATGCGGCACCATCACAACACACACATGATCATTACCAGCCACCATAACACCATTCCCACGAACCATCGACACGAGTAGCTGACACGATCCTCTATTGCCATAATTAGATCTAAGGCCGCTGCCCAAGAGATTAAATGCACAATAAGATTAAGAAGTAATCACCGTAAGTATTTCAACTTGACCATGAAGTCCATGAATGAAGATGATGGCGTTGATGATAGTTGTATTCGTGCATTTGTATGTTGAAATAAATGCAGCTAGGGAAGGAAATAAAAATCAAAGAGAAAAAGATAATCATGTTTTCTCATCACGTCAAAAACTTTTAAGATATATAGATAACCTTTTTATCAGCCTCGAGCTTTTTGCTTGATTAATTATCTGCATGAACATTCTTTTTGCCGAGACGATGACCAAGATCATGAGGGTTTATGGTTAAGAGCCTCCGGGGGATATGACTAGGACTTCAAGTAGTTATAGTACTTGTGTCAAGAATGGGAGCACAATTCGGGGCACCACGATCACCTTTTCCTTTTCCATAGCACCCACTGGTTTTTTGATACTTCGCAAGATTGGGGCCATGATTTCACGAGTACGAGTGAGTGTTGGTATGGAAAACCTATTTTACCTAGCGTCATTAAAGAAAGGTCACTAGAAACATTTAGAAACAATTGATTGTCACTATATAAGGAGTAGGAGGAAGATTCCTCCAACCGGGGTAGCAGCTAAATTTTTTCCTTTTACTTATAGGCAACGTGGTTTGTACTTAATTGAGAAAAGTGGTTTTGGGGCCCACTGACGCATTGTACATACATTAAATTCCAATTTCAACATTAACAGATAGGGTTAACTTCATTTTTCTCCCTTGTACTTTGCCCCTTTTTCTAAATCGATCCATGTAGTGCTAAATCCTTGAACCTGGTCATTGAACTATGCTCCGTCATCATTTTAATCCCTACGTTAGTTTTTTTATGAAGTTTTAGGCAAGATACAACATTTCAGGACTTTAAGCGAAAAATGACACATGCCATGCACGTGACACAGTTTTAGGGTTCCTAATCCATCCAACTTAGATGCCAATCTCTTCTCTCACTTAGCACTATCCCGTCTGACCCCCTCTGTTTGCAGTGCCGCTGTTGCCCTAATTCACCGGCGCCCTCTGAGCCCTCCTTCTGTAGCGCTGCTGGGCGGTTTCAAATTACCCCCCACCCCAACGCTTTGCATCCCTCTCAACCTTGCAGTCCTCGTCGCCCAATAGACTCGCATTAGACGCCATGACTTCTGATGTCCATCGCAGGGCGAGGGTTCCACCTGGTCATTGTAGCCACTGGATGCTATAACACATCAGTAACCATGCGAGCTATAACCCACCACCAACCACCCCCACCACCACTTATCGCTATAGCTCTTTCACAATGTGGCCCTGCTTGTAACATGTTTTGATTAGTTATTTGGGGTAAGGGAGCAAAATGATTTTTTGAGGGAGGTGGTGGTAGATATGAGACCTTGATGGCGGATTCAGATAGTGGGTGAGCCGCGAGCATGAAAGTGAGAGTGGGGAGGTCTAGATCGGCGTCTGGGGAGGCCAAATCTGTGCAACCACCAAGATATACCTCAACTAATTTGCCCCTGTGAGTGGTGGTGTGTTGACTGGAGATATGAAGAAGAAAGGGGCAAAAAAGGTACATTTTTTAAGGACAAAATTATCCCAAGTTTTTTGACAGAAATAATAATGGAGGGACTAAGGTGATGACGAGACATAGTACACATACGTGCTTAAAGGATTAGCAGTACATGGACTCAAATAAAAAACCGGACAAATTACAAGGGAGAAAAATAGAATATACCCTAACAATTAATTAAATGCTTTCACTTCCCATGAAGATAATTAACTCATGAGGCAACCACAAAAAAAAGAAGAAGTTAGTATTGTTCTTATGAAGCTAATTAATAGTTTTGCCAGCTAGGTTGAATTACATGAAGCCAAATATTGGTGAGATGAGGAGGAATTTATGTTGGGGGAGAGCAAAAGGCCAAACCAAAGTAATTAACTTTTTAGACAAGTGTTAAGTCAATGTACGCATTCATTAGACATGGACGATCCTTCCAAAATCCATAATGGCGTTCAAAGTAATCGTTATAATTATACAACTGATGTTGTATTGTAGCCATTAGACTACTAACACTAGAAGAGGTAAATTTTGTAATCCTAGAGCTCTTTGAATGATGGACCACAACTGAGTCACTAAAGTGCCTTCTTATGTAAACTTTGAAGTTTGTAGTTATAATCTGTGTGAACGCTTCCTTTCACAACTAAAAATGAACCTCATGATTGTTTTTTTTTGTTTTTTTTGTTTTTGAAAAGAGGTAAGAACCTTGCCATTGATGTTAAAGATAGCATGTGGATGACATCCCATCCGATAGGCACTATAGTAAATTAAATAACAACAACAGAATTAAGAACAAAATAAACTATATAAAACCTAAAAAATTAAGACTTTTTTTTTTCAAATAACCAACTAAAAACAAACCGGCAAATTAAACTAACTTTTTTTTTGAGGTGTAAAAAGCAGATAAATAAACCAGCTGATAATAAGATAAAACTTAATTAAAAACAAAATAACTATTACATATAACTAGATAAATAACTAAAAAAACAACCAAGAAAAACACTCCAACAAGTTGCCAGGCGCAAGCCCACCTCTAGACACGTGTGTCTCCCGCTGCCACTCGTCCTCGATCACCGTGAACCACTCCAACGTTGGAAAACCAACCGTCTCTGTCCAACACTCTACAGCCGATCCCAAGGGAACACCACACCAAAACCAAATGGGATCCCCTCAAACCCACCAAGCCACCAGAGCTAAACTACATGTCGTAACCCCCGCACAACCACTGACAACCATTGTGAGCCATTAGAAACTTCAACCGACACTAACCGAAACTCCAGCCGTCACTGTGACTCTGCCAATGACCAACTGAAACCAACTAAAACCAGCAGAAAATGACCCGTGTCTCCGTCGACGGATGGCAATAAGATCCGCATCCGGCGGATCTCCGACCCGCTCCGATCCGTTGGGAGCGGGTTATTTTGACTTTGACTGGTCATGGGGCGGGTATGGTAATTTTAAAAATGCCGGGTATGGTATTCCGTCTACCCCGCCCCGGTATCCGACCCGCACCCGCCCCGGTTTACTAAACGTATACATCACTCAATCCTAGTCGTTCATCCTGGGCCATATATATGATTCTCTCAAACCCTAAATTTCTTATCTTCTCTCATAGTGTCACTCAGTCACTCTCTACCCTCTGCCGACTAACGAAGGAAGATGCCAAGCCCAGTTGCCATGCCACTGCCACGCTGCCACGCCGTTGCTCCGCCGCTGCACTAGCTTCTCCTTCCCTCTCTGTGACTCGCCATCTCTGCCAACTTACCCCGTCGCCGCCGCCGCCTCCGCCTCTTTTTCTCCTTCTCCCCTGCACGGTCGGTGGTCAGCCCCCACAGCCACGGATCCACCTCCACAGTTCCACCTAACTGGCCACCCACCATCGTCACAACCACCTACCAGGTGACTAAAGCACCATTCCTATCCACCTCTACCTTTAGCGATATTCTCATGTCACTGATTCTAATTTTAGATCCCGAATATGTGTGAAGCGCTCTGCTCATAGCGGTGAAACGTCAGAATTCAATTGAGATGTTGAGTTTATTTTCACGGTTCTGTGAACGAAAATATAAGTTCACGAAACTGGTGTTCCAATTTCCATCTTGAATGTGTGGGTTTTCAAAGTGCAGGATATAATTTGGTTTCTCGGTTTGCAATTCATACCGGCTAGGGCAGGGCAGGACGGGGGCGGGGACGCGTTTTTTAAACTAGCTTAGGGTCGGTTATGGTATTACAATTACATGACCCGGTGGCGGGGCGGGGCGGGGCGCGGTTTCAGGACTACCGGGGCGGGTGCGGATTTTATAAAACCCGCATCCGACCCGCCCCATTGCCATCCCTAATCACAAAAGCCGATTAAACAAGCAGAAACTTGAACCTTCACCAATCGGCAAACTGAGGTCCCCCCACAGCGATCAAAATCCAGCAAAATCAACAAGAAAGTAAAGGCGCATAACCACACCACCTAGAAACACGACCAACACACATTTTTAGATCTAGGGGAGGGGATATCAACTAGGGGGAAGGGGGAAACTAGACCCTAGATGAAATAACCTAGACCTAGACTCCTTTTCCTTTTCCTAGCCGTGGCATCGCGAAGTCACCCACAAACCCCGTCGGCAAATTCACCCTATATCCACTACCCACCGCAAGCCAATCGAGACGTATCCCAAGAAATCAGATGGCTTAACATCACTTCTAATCCCCAACCACTCTCCCGCGCCGGATCTGCAACGGATCACCAAGGATCACAAATGGCAACATAGCGTCCAGCTCCCGATCCACCAGAATCCCAACAAAAAAAAACCCTAATCTACACTGTTAGAGAACTTACCACATCACCACCTGCCAGGAACCTCGGCGGTGGTGACGAAAACAGAGACAGAGAGAGATGAGAGAGAAGGTTTGAGAAGGGGAGGGGTTTTCTCGATTTTTGTCTCTCTCAGAGAGAAAGAGTTTGGGCTTATCTTGTTTTGATTTTACTGCTCAGTTATCATCTTGGAACTATTTCGGCCTTTGAAATCATGTAAAAATTAAGGAACTGAATCATATCATATGTGCATCAAGATGGCTAATAGTGAATTTTGCTTGTAGAGAGCAACAAAAACAATGGAGGAGACGAAACTTGTCAGAGTGAAGTCTAATGTGAAAACGTATACCACACTAATACATGGATGGGCACACGCTCCTCTTCCAGGAAAATTGCTAAGGTGTTTTGAACAAATGAAGTCGGCTGGGTTGAAGCCTGACAAAGCTGTGTACCATTGTTTGATGACATCTTTGTTGTCAAGAGCTTCTGTAGTTGAAGAGTACACTTACTTGGGGATCCTGCATATTTGTGAAGAGATGGTGTAGTCTGGTTTGACTGTCGTCGATATGTTGACTGCAGTTCATTGGTCAAAATGGTTATGCAAGATTGAGAGGGCAGGTGGTGAGATCACATAAGCCTTCTAGAAGATGTTTCCCCTTGATTGGAATACACATGATACTTTCAATTTAGCTTCCCATATCGAGGATAGCGATATTGACGATGTGAATGACAATGATGATGAAAATATATATTGCTATTCTGATCTAGTTGTCATAGATAATCTTGGTCAGGTTAGGCCAGGAGAGCTTTATCTTAGGGTTGAGTTTGTTAGATAGCGTTTCTACAAAATGCTGTAAAGTGAACCGTGGCTAAGATGTTTTTTTTTCAAGTTAAACAGGAGAATTTTGATATATGATTAAGAGTTGATTCTATGGTTGTGAGATGGGCAAAACTATATCGAATAGTTCAAGCTAAGAAAACATAAATAGATACATCAGAACATCAAATACGGCTATCTACCAAAAAGTTAATACTGAGTGGTAACTTCCATAATGTTCATAGGTGCTCTTCTTGACCTTGTCGTAGTGATCATCCCTGCTTCTTTTTAGCTATCTTCATCTGACCTTTTGTACAACAATTTATCTGGATGAGATAGTATTTCTTTATACGCAAAACGAATATCATTCACCAATCCAGTATTTGTTTTGTCCCTGTGCTAGAGCGTTGAATCTGAGAAGTAATGTATATATCATGAGTATAAAGATGAATGTGTGTAAGTTTTAATCTACTAATCCAACGAATACTAATCAGGATTACTTAGCGATGCTATCCTCTGTGAATTTGCAGGAAATAACCTTCAAGTTTGTTGATTTGTTGGCCATTTGGATTATGTACAGTGATTTAAAGCCTGAACAGATGTGCATTGTTTCCAAAGTGGCAACCTAGGAAGAGTGAAGTCGGGTTGTCCCTAAGCAGCTACAATTTGTTGTAAGACAGAAATTGAGATTTGCATCGACCCGCTGATTCCTCTCTAGATTTTTTGTTTTCTGATGCGCGGGTTGGTATACTGTATAGTAAGTATTAGTCAGTTGGCATCTTTCTGCCAGGTTGCCATTGGGATTCTATTCTACGTTTTGGAAGATCACCGCATATCGGTTGTTCCAAATAAGCCAAGGGTAGACAAGTATTCTCTTACGAAGCTGAGTTGTGCTTGAAGAGTTGGGAATGGAGGCCTAAGGCAATGAGCCATTCTTTAAAATATTCGTGATCAATATGCCATGGGACATTCATGTTTATGGTGTTCTAGATGGTGGTAACTTTAGAACATGCAAGAAAAAGATGAACTGCGATTTTTCTAGCAAATTTCAAAGAGGACAAATGGAGGTTTGGGTGATGCCAATATGAGATAGGAATTTTCTGATCAGGAGTCTGTCTAGCAACATCTGCCAGAGGAAAAAAGAGATTTTTGAGGGTATACGTATTGTTCAAACATCATTCCAGATCTTTTCGGGAAAAGGAGTAGTGTTTGTTGGCCGAATACCTTTTTTTCCATGTATAGAAGACTGTATGTTTGCTAATGAGACTGGAAAATTTTTATGTGGCTTCATGTTTCCATGTGGGATAGTCATGAGTCCCCCTAAAGGAAATGTGGATGTTTTGATTCTATCAACAATTTGCCTTAGGAATAGAGTAAGGAAAGCACCTTCGTCCCATTGCCCATAAAGATTTAAGTCTGATACCCCTCTTACTTCCGAACCCTATGATTTCAAAGGCATTAAGAGTTCAGATGGGTGCTCGGGGATCCGATGGTCCTTCCACAAGTCAACTGAATGTCCGTCCCCAATTTTGCCATGACAGACCAATATTTAACATGGAGATTCCAGCCTGATACCTTTCCATGCCCGAGACGAAGAGTTGGGTTTTTAGGAGTGATGAAACTTAATGCGCCTGCCGCTAAGTAGTAAAGCTATTCTATGACATATATTCACACTAAAAATTAGAAATAACATGGTATATGATCCATCTGAATCTTAAAGAACCAATACTAGCACATGTTGGACTTTAGGGTCCACAAGTTTTCTCTTGTCAAAAGTTCTACAGCTTTTTAGCAATCCTAGACCCCATACCTCTATATAAACAGTCTTAGCCTACCTTAAAAGAAGAGAGTTAGTTCGAGAGAAAAAAATCCAAGTGAAGAGTGATCAGAGTAGAAATCTCGACTTTCTGTATCCAGCACATACCTAAAACTTCAAACATCTTTAACTTTCTTATTCAACATCAGATTTAAGGATTCAAAATCCTAAGTCATGTACTTTGTCAAGACCCACAACTTTGTAAAAGAAGCCGAAGCCACCAGAAGTCTTCTTCATGGCCGAAACAACAAATTTTCAATTGGCCAGGATCTCATTAGTCGTGTCTCATTCCAGCTCGACCTTTATACCATGCAGCCGACAATCTGGATTAAAGTTTTATCTATCTATCTTTTTCTTTTATTTTTCAATGAATAGACTAGATTAGAGCCCCTCCCTGCGATGGAACTTTTGTCCTTGAAAGAATAAGATAAAGTTTTCTATTGTTCAACTAGAAGAGTTGATTAACCAGATTTTGAAAACAACTAGAAGAGTTAAATAGAATTAAAATTTCAAAACCACAGGTTAAGGTTTAGGTCGCCTCCCCAGGTTCAGAAATACGAAGTTTTGATCTCGATTTGTCTTATCGAGTGTGTAAGGCACTTGGCTCCCGTTGATGAGTTCAAACCAAATTTTAGATTTACCTTAGGATTTGTTCTTGTTTATGTTCTATTTGTGTTCGGATTAAATCATAAGAATCACATAAAAACAAGTAGAGACCTATTTATAATATTAGGTGGTGCCTAACACATTCTCGTCGTATAACTTAGTCCCGAAATACGAATATCTGATTTTATAGATTAGAAGGCTTTATGGGATATCAAGAGTCAATTTTAGCTAGGGTTTTCTTGTTTTTTCAGTTAGTTCTTTGATCAACCATAAAATTAAGACGACGACTAGAAAAAAACAAGTCTTTTTTTTTTTGCATGCGCTTTGTCGTAGGTGTTATCAAAGCTTAACCTCCCCCCCCCCCACACACACCCACCCATAGTTCTTGTTGACTATTTTGCTATAATTACTAATGAAGAGCTCAATTCTTGTACGACGATATCGGCAAGAAATTCACCAACTTGACCACCCAGGTAGCTGCTTATACAACTACCACGACCAAATCCAAATTATTTTGAAACTGCTCTGCCATAATTAAAGAGTGACATGTTAGCCCCTATGGTTGGATAACTTAAAGCTTAAATCTTATTTTGATGATAACTTGTATTCTAATATGTGCTTTAAGTGGATGCTTAATAAGTTGATTCATACACACTCGTGAACAATTGGAAACTTGAAAATTTAGATAAAAACCAAAATGGCATAATGATATAACGTAAAAGCATTGGAAGGCCGCAAGAAACAATTTGAAACAACTTATAATCAAGGCGTATGATAATTAAGAAAGGCTAAGTTACTTTCCATTTTTAATTGGATTTTGCTATGTAACTAGTCTTACGTTGATGCATGAGTTGCTGAATTTGCATAGATTGACCCTAGACTTTCGTGTTTACTTTGGAAAATATATTGTGGTCATAAAGGAGCAAAAAATTGATAAATGTATCTCATAGAAGCCAATAAGTCAATTCAAACAGGCAAAGTAAGAACTTCACGCCGTACGTTGCAAATTGGAGGGGAAAAAAAAAAAACCAACTACAAAAGAACACTTTAACACCTATCACGACCATATTTGATCTCCTAGCCATATGTATGTTTTGGAATTCCATCATATAGTATGGAAACGATACTTTTGAGAAGCATTTATCCTCAAGATTAGTTCTCTCATATTTTTCATTGATTACACATCATTAAGATGAGAATCATTCTGAGCACATTATAGATTAAGAGTGAGCCTTCTCAAATCATCAATTCTCTTATCTCCTTATTGTGCTAGATCTTTAGTTGTATTTATTAATTGCTTTCAAGAGAATTAATCAATGCACAATTGATATTTGTAAAAGAATTACAATCAAGGCTTGGGGTTTCAAGTCCTCGGTGAGCTTTATGGATTCAAAACTTGTACTTGGAATGAGTACGTCATCAAGTGGTTGTATAGTTTTTGATCTTGATCTCGAAGAAGATTGTTGCTAGTGGATGAACTTTCTTAAACAGTTGGATGAAGGCTTGTGCTCTTCGAGGAACTTTTTTAAACCAGCTCCATACTGTGAAGTCAGGTAGCATAAACTTATGGAAAGAACTAATTAGGACTTTCGGCTATAGCGGACAGGTCAAAAAAAGAGGTGTTCAGCTCAATACGGGAAAGGTTTTGTGGCTGAAAGTTCAAGGGTGAATCAGAAAGTTCCTAGCCGAAAGTTCGTGGGTGGATTGAAAAAAATTCTTCTCAAGGCAATAGCAGAGTCAATACCAACATCCACAATGATTTATTTTTTGCCTGCCGGACTATTGATGCGACAAATTGGAAATCATGAAGGTGGAGTTTTGGTGGGGATATGATAACGGCGAAAGAAACACAACTGGGCCAGGTGGAAGAGGCCGCGTAAGAGTAGAGATAACAGAAGGATGGGCTTGCATTTGCATAGCCGAAACGACTATAATCTAGCCCTTCTTGCAATACAGGCTTGATAGCTGATTAAGAATAAGTTTCCCCTTGTTCTTAGGCTCTTAGCTCAAGCCTCGAAGTACTTCCCCGAATGGCGACTTCATCAATGCCAAATGCCAAAAGATGAAGCGCACTGTCTTTCTCTTGGAAAAGCACTCTAGATTGCAACGGAGATTATCAAAGCATGCACTAGTGGTGGATTAGCTGTGGGCGTCAAGTCAATATATGGAAGGACATCTGCATTCTGAAATCAGTTTCAAATCAAGTCTCCAATTAAAGTCCTGCTTATTAATACCTATGTGCTTCTGTCAAAAATACTCTGGACGAAATGTTATGCAATGACATGTCCGATCCAAGTATATGAAAATTTTGATACTTTGAAAATTTGGCTTAAAGAGCCCACTGACTTGTTTCAGCCGATTGCGAGAACTTGAGAGAGAAATCTTAGGTTCTTTTTACCTAAAACTTTAGCATTTTTTGGTGGTAACTGAGTCGAAAATGAAAATGGTTACCTTCATAGTGTTTACATGACCGACTTTATAAATGAACAACACACTTGAAATCATAGATTTTTAATCAAAGCATTACAAGTTGGCTGTTATGAAGATAAACGGGGTTTAATCGATTAAGATAAAGCTGTTTACTAAAAGTAACCAGTGTCTAAGGATAATAAAGTGTGCTACATATGTCAACAATCTTGAAGAGGTTCGCCAAATACTCTAACTTTGGCTTTTATACTTGTTATTTCATGATTATTTTTCAACTCTTGCATGTTGCCACGTCATAGTCTACCTAATTTATTTCCCGCTTTGCTTCTATTTGAATCATCCTTGAATGAGAACTTAAAACCTGTTTAACCATTTTGCTCGTTCTTATCGCCAAGATCTTGCATTAGGCCGAATTACGTTCTTGGGTGATGATGTGGCCCTCGGTTGCTTCTTGGCGGAATCAGGCACTCTCCTAGGCCGAATCCGCCTAGAGACATTTTGCAATGACTTCCATCCTCAATGATGGACCCAAACATTTGAATTAAAATCACCCTTTCATCAAAAGAAACAAACATAAACTACATAAACTTGAATTTCAGTAATGCTTCTTTGGGGAATAGAAAGAAATTGAATGCGGAATAGAAGTAAAGTCTCCCTTAATGGTAGTACGACTCTCATAAATGACAACGACAGAAGCCAAATAAAGAGAAGGAAACTAGTACAAGAGTTCATAACTAAGCTTCAAAGACAAAACCAGTAACATCTCAACAAAGGACCTCCTAGTATGCCCTTGTTTTCTTGGTAAGATTACCACAAGAAATATCAAGCAAATAGTTGCTCTTGCGACAATTAGGGCATTTTGGATCAGTATTGGAAACCATGACATAAAGTTGGCAGTCTCGACAACCCATGCAAACCAGCATTGGCTCACCAGGGGCCTCATTGTTTCTCCAAGCATGGTTGGGCTTTGTTTCCATTGACATGCACGAGTACTGGGATGGTGATGATGAAGTTGCTGACTCCATGCGCAGATCATGTTTCTTCTTTGTGCTTGGTTGTGCCAGAGTCAAGGTCAAGTCCGGAAGCAGATTTGATTTTTCCTCATCTGAACTTGTATCCAAATCAATAAGGATTCTCTTTTTCGTTACCTTCAAGAGAAAAAGGAAAAAAAAAAAAACAAGCTAAAGTAGCTACTATAAGAGAATCACACCTTTACGGCTAAACAAATTATTTCAATTCCCGCGTCGACAGGCCATATGGAAAATTCAGTTCTAATTATGGCAAAAGAAAACAACTAATAAAACAGAAGGTACCTTTATGTCATCACGTGCAACTCATTTAACTAATACGCAAAACGACATTTCATGAAAGGAGAACATCTAGAAAAATCAAATACACGATAATTTCAATGCTTAAAGTAACGGTGCATGTCTGTCATAATTTCCCACCTTGCTATTCAATTGAAAATATATCCTCACAGATAAGTGTGTGCATTTACGTCTTTATGCAAACAAGGAATGTTGAGCTATGTTATACTCGACTACACTTTTATATGACACACATGTTTGGCAAATTGCTCATGTTTCGCTTCAAAACGTACTAGCAAGACACCTTTTTAATGTGTGACATGTATTTCTTCTGCCAAAGTAATAAATAAACTAACATGTCATCACCAACAACTTTCTAATTAAGTAGGGATATTATCACTTACATTCTTCAGTTAGGGATGAATAACAGCCTATAATAGTACTGTTATGCGCTAATATCAATTATGTCGTTGACCAGACAGAATAAGCACGATGTTAGAAATTTGTGTGATAGGACGTGACCCCCCCCTTCTTTCCCTTCCCTTATGTGATACTCAACCGTGCATAGCCCAAAACCACCACCTCTACCCACCACCTCATAACCCACCTATGGCCAACACCACCAATCACGGAACCACCCCAACACCCTAGCCTCCAGCATTTTATTTTCTGACCTTTTCTTCAGATCACAACCACCAACTATCCCTACACCCTTTAACTCCAACCACCACCATGCCACCATTGCAACACCACCAACTACATCCACTTTACCACCCTAGCACCACCAACCACCATGATACCTCCACGACTGACCCACGTCACTGTACTTTGAAACCCAACCTATCTGCTTTAAAAATTCACCAAATATGCCCCCTTCAATGCCAACCCCACCATCGGAACCACCAAAACACCACGCGGCACCATCGGGGCACATGCACGATGCAGAGAACAACAATCCATGTGGCACCACCGCAGTACACACACGGCCATTACCAGCCACACAAAACAACCACCACAGACCACTGACTCCAGCAGCCGCACGATCCTCCGTCACCACAATTAGATCCAGGGCCGCTGCTTGGAGAATAAGGATAGGAGAAACAAGAGAGAAGGGTTAAAAGAAAGAAAGTAATAGACAATAAAGAGAAAAATTTGAAGAGAGATACGTATAAACTACGTATTTCATGTCAAAATACATATTAAGGATAGTATTGGCATTTTCAAAGTACGAAATTGCCATGTCAGGTTGGGAAAATGTGATACAAAATTGTTGCATTTTTAATACAGGTGTCCACTTTATGAAAACCGTGTCTTTGACTACAATTTAGGTCTAAACTTAAGAACTTTAGTGATATTATCCCTATTAAATAACGAGACAAGAATGTTTAAAAGAAGAAAGGAATAGTAAACCCCACCTCAGGAGATTAAATACACAATAAGCTCAAGAATTCAAGTAATCTAGGGTTTCATAAGACCGTAGCAAAGATAGACGTCAATCAAAACTAGACCGGTGAGTGGTAAAGCTTTCAACCGGAATTTTTGCGAGGGGCATGGCAAGCAATTGTTGATGGATGACCTTCTCGATCCAAAGTGATAAAGCATGTTCAAAAAAAAAAAAAGTAATCATGGTGGCTAGTGGTGCTTTTTAATCGACTAATGGTTGTGATGAAGTAACCACCGTAAGTATTTCAACTTGACCATGAAGTCTATGAACAAATTATTTGAATGCAGATGATGGCCTTGAGCTTTTTAATTTATGGTAGTTGCATCCGTGCATTTGTATTCCGAAATAAAGTCAGCTAAGAAAGGAAATAAAAATCAAAGAGAAAAAGATAATCATGTGTAAGAATCACGTCAAAAAGTTTCAATGTATATAGATAACCTTTTTATCGGCCTTGAGCTTTTTGCTTGATTGATTATCTACACGAACATTCTTTCCGCCGAGACGATGACCATGATCACGAGGGTTTATGGTTAAGAGCCTCCGAGGGATATGACTAGGACTTAAAGCAGTCACATCACTTGTGTCAAGAATGGTAACACAACTTGGGGCACCACGATCACCTTTTCCATCTCGATAACACCCATGGATTTTTTGATACTTTTGCAAGATTGGGGCCATGATTTTGAGAGTACGAGTGAGTGTTTGTATGGAAAACCTATTTCATTTATAGGCGGAGAGGTTTGTACTTGATGGCAAAAAGTGGTTTTGGGGCCCAGTGGTGCGTTGTACATACATTAAATTCTAATTTCAGTAATAACATTTAGGGTTAACTTCATTTTTCTCCCGTGTACTTTGCCCTTTTCTTAAATCAGTCCATGTACTACTAAATTCTTGAAACTGGTTACTGTACTATGCTCCATCATTATTTTAGTCCCTATGTTAGTTTTTCTTACTAAGTTGAGGGGTAGATTCATCATTTGAGGATTTTAAGTCAAAAATGACACATACCATGCACGTGACACGGTTCTAGGGTTTCTAATCTAGCAATCCATCCAATCAACTGCCTGCTCCTCTATCACTTAAGACCAACTGACCCCCCCGCAGCGTTCGTTGTCCTACTTCACTGTCACCCTCTGACCCCTCTTTCTATGACGCCCGTGCTGTTTTAATCACCCTTCACCCCAAGCCTCTGCTTCTCTCTCAGCCTTTCACTTCGCTCTCGTTTCGTGGTAGACTATCACGTCCGACGCCACAACTTTTAGTCTCCATCGCAGGGCAAAAGTTTTACCCGGTCATTGTAGCCGTTGGTTGCTGTAACCCATCACTAACTGCAGCCACTAAAACCCATCACCAATCACTACCGGCTATGACCCATCACCAAACGCGCCATAACCCATCACCAACTGCCTCCGACACCACCGATTGCCCCGCTTGTAACAGGTTCTGATTAGTTATTGGGGGTAAGGGAGCAAAGTGGTTTTTTTTAGGGAGGTGGGCGTGGAGGTGAGACGGTCGATGGCAGATTTAATTGGTTGGTGAGCTACGAGCGTGAAAGTGAGAGTAGGGATGTCTAGATTTCAATTGGGGAGAGGGTGTGGCCAAGTCTATACAAACACCAGCTTATACCTCACCTCATTCGCCTCTGACTGGTGGTTGCCACTGTGATGTGTTGATGCGTTGACCGGAGATATGAAAAAGAAAGAGGCAAAAGAATGTACATTTTTAAGGACGAAAGTACCTCCAAGTTTTTTACATAAATGCTAATGGAGGGACTAAAGTGATAACGGGACATAGTATTAGTATTAGTTTCAAATATTAACAGTACATGGACCGATAAAAAAAACTGGACGAAGTACAAGGAAGAAAAATGGAATATACCCTAACAGTTTATTAAATGCTTTCACTTCCCATAATAATAGTTAACTCATGAAGCAACCAAAAAAAAATTAATAATAAGTATCTTTCTTATGAAGCTAACCAATAGTGTTGCAAAGTAAGTTGAATCACGTGAAGCCAAATATTGGTGAGATGAGGAGGAATTTATATTGGGGAAGAGCAAAAGGCCAAACCAAACTAATTAGCTTTTTAGACAAGTGTTAATTCAAGCTATGTATTCATTAGACATGGACGATCCTTCCAAAATCCGTATTGGCATTCAAAGTAACCGTTATAATTATAAAACTGATGCTGAATTGTGGCCATTGGATTACTAAAATGAGAAGAGGTAAATTTGTGTAATCCTAGAGTTCTTTGAATGATGGACCACAAAGTGAGTCATTTAAGGGTTTTCTTATGTAAACTTTGAAGTTTGTAGATGTGTGGACACTTCCTTCTACAACCAATGTAGTTTTTGACAAAGTTTTTATTTTCAGTTTTGTAAACTGGAAAAAAAACTGTTTGACAGACAGTTTTCGTTTTTTTTCCCTTTAGTTTTGAAAATCAGTTTTTAAAACGGGGCTATTTTTGAAAACTCCATTTGGAGTTTTGAGTTTTGATTTTTATTTTGAGATCTAACCATCAACTTCATTAGAAGCAATTTGCTATCCACATTTTAAAAAACTCATTTCATTTCATCACTTTCACCACTATCACTACTTACCCTCTAAGCCCTCACCATTACTACCATAGCAGACAACCACTGTCACCACCCTGCCGTCACCCCAACCACCCCACATTCATCACCCCACTGCCGCGCCATCACAGATCTGCCCCACCATCACCACCCTACTGCTGTTGCACCAACATATCTCTTACATTGCCGCCACAGTCTCGCCGTTGCCACCGGCAGATCTACCTCACCACGACCACCCCACCGCCATTACTGCTACACGAATCTACTCCACCATTGAGACGCATCAACCAAGCAGACAACATCACAACCACCGTCTTAACCACCAAGCACATTGCCATAACTGTCGACGTCACATCACAATTGGACAACACCGTAATCAGATAACATCACAACCACCATCGATCAACATCGACGCAGTTGATTTCACCACTCCCAAACACCCGTCGTTGATATCGCCACTGCCATCGATGCCGTCTCTCGTCACTGGTGTCTCTCCACTGCCATCGATCTCATCATATCTGGTTTTTGGGTAGCAGTAACTCTGTCATAGTTTTGGCGGTTAGTCGTGATGGGTGGTGGTTATTGGCTATGGGCGGCGATGATACTGTGGCGTGATGGTGTTGGTTGAAAGAAACAAAAACTGGAAAAAATCAAAACTGATCTTCTATCAAACATCTACTTGTTTTTTTTCAAAACAAAAACCACAACTAGTTTTGGTTTTTATTTAAAAAAAAAACTAAAACTAAAAACTACAATGTTGTCAAACACTCCCCAAGTGAACCAAATCATGGTTCACTTTAGCAGTTTTGTACATGGCTTAGAAAGAATGCACCTTATTGCACAGGGTTGATGAAGTTTTACAATAGAACTTCTTGGTATACAACCTTGTACACAGGCTTACATCAAAAGACTTCCAGAAACATCAAGTTTCTTCATTATAAGTCTTGGAGTAATTTGATATAAAGTTTCCCCTAGCTACTCCAATTGTCATGGTTAAACATGACCAAATTGATGACCAATAAATAGGGTAATGCACTAGATTTAACAAGATGCTCAAGATTGGCTGAAGGATGGTTCCAAAACTAGTATAGGATACTCTTGTGAAATCTCTTGTAACTAGTCTTGAACGTGATCAACACACGCAGGATTGGTCTTTAGTCACTGGATGCATACATGATCTCGAACCCATGAACTTAGACCAAAACTCTTGTCCAAACCTAGGTTAAGTTCTTCGACGAGATCGGTTGCAACCGATAACTGTTACCATTTCATATGCTTCAGCCATAATGTGCTTTTATGACTATCTTTGACAATTTTGGTTGCAACAAAAATTTCATGACAGCAGCCATTGTTGCTTAAAACTAGGTCATAACGACTAGTTATTGGCTGCAACCAATGAAAAATTGCTGACAGAAATTTACGAATTCCTCCACTCTGTCTTGCTGAGTTGGTTATAGCTTTCAATGCTCTCATCTGACAATCTCCTTAATAATTAAAACTGTTTGTATTGAGATCATATCATTAAGGCCGCGTCTGCTGCTACTCTCCTTTGCCGGTGGAAAGGCTCCCTCCCTCTTCTTTACTTTGCCACACCTAAGAGCCAAACTCTGTCTCCAAGACGGGTATAGTACTGTAGACTACTATTGGGGTTTGCATGATGTGAAACTCATCGTATCGAACCACTTATTTCTGGAGGCGTGAATCAACCTTTTACGACAAAGCATCGGCTTGATTTTATAGTTTGGTCATACTGTTCCCATTTATTTTGTAACGAGTTATAACTGAATTTATAATGTAATGCTTGTTGTTATGTGTAAGTAAGTGTGATTCCATTCCCAATTTTTTTTTAGAATTATATTCAACATTCTAAAAGGTCGATTAAAACATAATCGCTACTTCTCGCGCATACAAAACATTATTGGAATGAACGTTTCAGCAAAAAAAAAAAATTAAAGATGAAAAGACATGATTTTGGATGTCTTGAATTTTTTCAAAATCTCATTTGTTCTAACTGAGCCTGTGCCGGATGATAATACTAAAAATGACACAAGTCTTAGAGATATGGAAAAATACTACTAGATTTTATCTTAGTACTATTCGTAATGTTTTATCCAATGATCTATAGGGTGTTTATAAACCCTCTACACTTGCTAAAGCTTTACGAGATGAATTGATTATTAAGTATGAACTTGAGGATGAAGGCACTAAATAGTTTTTAGCCGCTAATTTTTTCCGCTATCAATGGCCGATGATAAAAGCATTAAGACAAAAATAAATGATTTTGAAATCTCAAAAATGGTTTAGCTAAAGAGCGTGACATTTTACTGAAAGGTTTAAGGCCTTATGTCTTGTCAAAAAATTGTCTGACTCTTGAAAAGAATTTAAATTAAAATTTAGACACAAGAGACACGCAATGACTCTACAGGTTACAATAGTCAATATCAAAGTTGAGGGTTGAAATAGAAAATTGCAAATGACCGGTAAGGCTAAAGCTATGATGTCTAAGGCTAACATGGTTGAAATTGAACAGGTTAGGACCCAACAATCAAAAAATAGGGGATATGGCCATTAGCCTTATTGGTGACCTCAATCTAAAAACTCCAAGAGTTAACTTCTCGGTTGACCACTGTACTATTAAACATATTCAACCTTAGTCACTGGAGATCGATTTGTGCCAAAGTGACCACACTAAATTCTGAAATTCATTTCAATCAGGTCACTACGTCAAATTGTTCTTGTCGCTGCCCTGTTAAGTCCATTTAATCAAGGGTATTTCTGTCTTTTTACCATTTCTTTCTTCTTTTCCTTCTCCCCCCCCCTCGTTCTCCGTCTCACACACACCGTCACACACAAACTCCCCCCCCCAACAGTCACACGCACACGTGCGCGCACACACACACATAGACACATAGAGTCATACGGGCTCCCGCGCGTACACCCACACTCACACACACACACACACACACACACACACTCTATCACATACATATGAAAGATGTTGTCACACGCACACACTGTATGTGCATTATGTGTGTGTGTGTGCGCGCGCGCGACAGTGTGTGTTATGTATGTTACAGTGAATGTGTGTGGGAGTAACAATGTGTGTGTCCATGTGACAGTGCGCGTGTGTGCACACCCGTGTGTGCATGTGTGTGTGGTGCATGTGTGAGTGTGTTGTGTGTGCGTGCATGTGACTGTGGGACTGATGGACTATCTTATGTGTGTGTGTGCACGCGCACGCGTACGTGTGGCTGTGGGTGTGGATTTGTGACTGTGTGTGTGGGTAGGTATGACTCTGTGTGTGTGTGTGTGTGCGCGCGCGCGCGCGTGTGTGTGATAATGTGTGTGTTGGAGGGGGGGTTTGTATGTGTGTGAAGAGGAAGGAAGGAGAAAGAAGAAAGAGAATAGAGAGATGATGTTTTTAATCCTAAATTGATGGACATGGATTGACATAAGCTAACTGAATGACCTGATTGACATGAATCGGTATCCACTGACCAAAGTTGAATTTTCCTAATAGTACAGTGGTCAACTGAGTAGTTAACTTTAACTCCGATAGTGGTCAAGTGTCTGATCTCTAAATTCAACAGGAAAGAGGTGATTCCTTTTTTTTGTGAAAAATAGGAAATTATGCAAATGTTTGCCGATATCAGAAGGGCGATTAAAACAACAGCACCACCTCTACAACAACAATGCCAAAAGGACTCCACCAAAAGCTAGAACTAATGTGGTTGAGGCAGATGATAAAATCATTCCAGCTGTGGTGTCAGAAGTAAACTTAGTTACGAAAGTGAATTTAGACTTGGGTGCCACTAGGCACATTTGTGCTAACCGAGGTGTCTTACTTCCTACTTAAATATAGGCAAATGTACAGAATACGTGTACTCTGAGGACAACAGGCCCATACCAGTTATGGAAAAAGGGAAGAGTTCTTAAACTCACTTCTTGGTAAACCCTTTCACTGTCTGATGTGCTTCTTGTGCAGATGATCAAGCATAACCTTGTGTTAGTACAACTACTCGGTAAGGTCAGCATCAAGGCTCTGTTCAATAGAGGTATTCTGACTCTCACAAAAAATGACGTCCTTGTTAGTTAGTAAGGGGTATCTTGACCAAGGCCTTTCTTTATGTACTCAATGTTGCTAAGTTCTTGAATAAGAATGCATCATCTACTTGTGCTTACTTGATTGACTATATTGATGTGTGGCATGGTAGACTTGGACATGTGAATTATGCATACATAAAGAACGTGAATTAATGAGATGGGTTTAATCTCTAATTTCAACGAGTCCAACATAGAAAAGTGTGAAATATGTGCTGAAATCAAAAGTAGCAAGAAAGCGTGCACACAAGAGAAAGTGAACCCCTTGATTTAGTTCATAGTGTGATTTAGGCGGTGATAAAAAGTTTTATATGGTCTTTGTTGATGATTGTTCTAGATTCACTAGACTCTATTTGTTGAGAAGAAAAGCGGACGCTCTTGAAATGTTCATGAACTAAAAGTCTGAAGGTGAATGTTAGAAGCTTAAGAAAAGTAAAAGGCTTAGAACATATAGAGGTGGTAGATATGACTCTAATCCGTTTGATTATTTTTGTTTGCAAAATGATATTATTCATGAGGTAATTCCACCTTATTCACCTGCATAGAATGTAATTGTTGAAAGGAAAAATAGGGCTCTAAAGAAATGATAAATGCTATGCTTGTTAGTAAGCTGTGGGGGGGAAGCCATTGTTTCAGCCTATCACATACAATATGGAGTACCCCATGAAAAAACTGGTAAGACACCTTATCAAATTTGGAATGATTGTGCTCCTAACTTGGAGTACTTGAAATTGTGGAGGTGATTGGCAAAGGTTGTGTTACCTGAACCTAAGAAGAGAAAATCGGGTTCTCGACTTGTGATTGGGTGTTTATTGGTTATGATTCTAATAGTATTGCACTTAGATTTCTTGTCATAAAAAGTGACGTAATAATACTATTATTGAATCTAAAAAAGATTATTTCTTTGACAAAATATTTTCTATGAAAGATAAATGGACTAGAGTAATTAATGAGCATGCTAGTACTAATCAACCTATTGATAAAACTCCAGGATTATGAAGAAGCAAGAGATTGAGAACTGAAACCAATTTTCATGATGATTATTATGTGTACCTTGTTATTGATGAACCGTTGTCATATCGTGATGCTATAGTTTATATAGATGCAACTTTTTGTAAGGGAAGCAACTAATAACCAATTGGATTCAATCATGTCTAATCATACTTGGGTTTGTACACTTGCGTCTTTAGAGTAGACCTATCAGCTGCAAATGGGTTTTTAAGAAAAAGTTGAAACAAATGGTTCAATTCAGAAATATATGACAAGACTAGTGGCTAAAGGCTATATGTGAAACATAGTTGATTATTTTGATACGTAGCCTCCTCTTACTAGAATTGCATATGTTAGAATATTATTTGCCACTGCATCCATATATAAACTTCTTGTGCATCAAATGAATGTTAATACTTCCTTTCTAACTAGTGATTTACAAGAAGAACAATATCTCGAGCAGCCTGAGGGGCATTATATAAACTTGCCGTGCATCAAATGGATGTTAAACTGCTTTTCTAAATGATGATTTAGAAGAAGATATATCTAGAGCAGCCTGAGGGCATGTGATCCCCGGACAAGAAAATAAAGTATTTAAATTGGTTAAATATTTATATGCATGGACACAAGCTCCTACACAATGGCATGAAAATTTTGATAGCATAATAACATCTGATGGATAATAAATATGTTATTACTATTGTTATTAAATTATATGCTTGTACTTTGATGATCTGCTCATATTCGGAACAAGTGATGATATTGTGCATGCTACTAAGAGATTTTTAGTATCTAAATTTAACATTAAAGATATGGGTGAATCTAATGTCAATTTGGAGTTTTGAGGCATGATGGTTCCATTAATTTATCATAGTCAAACTTTATCTATGAGCATTATGATTGTAGTTCTTTGTATTCACCTTATGATGCAAAAATACACCTTCTGAAAAATTATGGTGACATTGTGCACAAAATAAGGACGACAAATTATCGGTAGCCTAATATTTTTTATAAAGCTCAAAGACTACATACGGGACACTGCACCCATAGAGCGATACAAATAAGCCAAGGCAGGAGTACCATGTTCATACTTCCCGATCTTGTCCACCACCTCCAGGGCCCGTAAGCACCACAGCTGCACGGAGTCACCTTCATTGCTGAAGAGGTCTGCTCCAAGACATAGAGCAAGAACCCCCAGAAAAACTGGTTAATCGTAGGGCCATCTGCCACCTCTAAATTCATACCCTCGTAATGTGCACGAAGGTTACCCAACAGAATAGAGCCGCTTTTCTTAAAGGAAGGTTCAAAGCCAAGCAATCGGACCACAAGGTCCCGATCCTTGTCTAGATCATATGCCCAAGGAACGGGCCTCCCCCGAGCATGAATGCTGGTAATGCTCACGAAGTTGTACATGGTAAGCATCGGTTCCCCGAATGACAAATGAAAAGTGTTGGTGGAATCCCACCAATACTCGGCCAAACACAAAAGCGGGTTACACGTCAAGAAAGAGATTGAAACCAATATCCGCTACCCTGTTCTTGACAGAGTGAAGGACCTTTGCCCCCATTCTCTAACAAAAATAGGGGAACCCCTACATCGCATGTTCATTGTTGGCCATGGCTCTTAGATATAAGTTCGGTTTTAACTAAGCGACCAACCGCTATAACGCGTTGTTGGCTCCAGCTTTTAGTAGGGCCTCGACTTTGTCCGTCAACCCTGTCAAATTGATTTGGAGGCTCTAGCAACAGGCAAGATTCTTTTTTCTTTTGTATATCTGGACAACCCTCTGAAATCGATTTGGGGGCTCTGACATCTAGATTTACAGCTTCACTTTGTCCGTCGATCCTTTGAAATCGATTTGGGGGCTCCAGCAACGACCAAAGTTATTTTCATCTTATTTGTCAACCCTTTTGAATCAATTTGAGGGCTTCGACGTCTAGATATACAGCTCCACTTTGTCCCTTGACCTTTTCAAATCGATTTGGCGGCCCCGACAATGGCGAAAGTCATTTCCATCTTGTCTGTCGACCCTTTTAAATCGATTTGGGGACTACAACAATAGGCAAGATTACCTTTTTTGTATATCTAGACGACCCTTTCAAGTCAATTTGGGGGCTCCGGCAAACGACAGGCTTATTTATTTATTTTTTTTTACATGTCTAGACGACCCTTTCAAATCGATTTAGGGACTTTGCCATATAGATATGAGTTTTGTCTGTCGACCCTTTTAACTCGATTTAGGGGCTCCGACACAAACAAAAATTCATGTAGTATATTGTACGACGACCAATCGTTGTTACTATCAGCTCCGGCTTCGAACAATATCCCTATAATAGCAAACTGCGTTGGTTGGAAGCCTTTTAAAGGTTCGACCTCATATCTGCTTCATGGTACTCAAGTTTGTTTAGAGTCTTGTAGTCTTTTCCATATTTTACTATAAAAATGTGTTTTTTCTTCGGCGATGTTTGTCTGTGCGCGAGCTCCTTCACCGAAGGGCTCTGTAGACACCCTATTTTATAGTTATCATTAATTAAATATATAATGGGCTTTATTGTTAATTAGAATTTTTTTTTATTAAACCTAGGTCTAGTAATATGACTTGATTAATCAATTTGGTCTGGTCTAGTCCAGTTTAGTTGTCAAGTCGAATGGTCTTGTCTAGACCAGCAGTCTAGTCTAACTATCAAGGCTCAATCTAGCCCAGTGGTCCAGTCTAATTGTGTAGTCTCTTCCAAGTGTCTAGGTATTTGTTTTATTGTTTTGTTTATCTAAATAATTTAGGAAAATATAATGTGAATTATTCCTAATGCAAAGATTAAATCCATGATTTAATTAGTTAGAGATAATAAATCCCGAACCTGGTACATCCAATCTACAAAATCAGATATAATTATCAAAATTTGGGTCAGGTAATGCCTTAAAATTTTAAAAAATTATTTTAAAATTATGGGATGAACTGGCCGATTTTTGACCAACCGGCCGATTAGTTGACTTTTGTCAATTTGTGATTTTTATCACTTATTCTGACTTATCTCCAACTTGCAGATTGACATAACTAATCTTAATCAGATTTTGTGCCCCAAAGCTCTATAAATAGAGCCCTTCGCCTTCATTTTTAGGGGTTCATATTTCTCTTTAGATCTTGTGTATTATTTCTTCGTGAAGTGATACACTATCTCTCTCGAGAATTTTAGTTGTCCATATTCACTTAAAATGTCTTTCTAGTCTTTGCATCATGGATCATTCGGAGAGTGCTCCCGAGTCCTCCTGACAAGTAACGTCTCGAGGTAATTTTACTAGCTTTCTAATTTATAGAACCACATAAAATTGTCTCTCATTCCCATAATCATATTTCTATTATAAAAATCAAATGAGTCCTTTTCATTTCTCAGTCTAAATCTAGGACCGAAATGAAGACCACTTCCCGTAGGAACATAGTTGAACTGTGGCGGTTATGATTGCGGTTAGTCCGACTAGATATGTAGGCAATTAGACCCCCGATGTCGAGTTCAAGCCAAATATATAAAAATGAACTTAGGGTTGGTTTTATTACATTTTACATGTTATTTGTTTTAAAGGCCAAATATCAATAGAAATAAAATAGCTACTGAAAGAGTGTGACGTGCCTAATACCTTCACGCCGCATAACTTAATTCCTGAACCCATCTCTCGATTTTTTATAGACTAGTTGTTTAATTTAGACATTTTAGAGTCACTTTTTTTTCCTTTCTTTTTTTTTTAAATTAAATAAAATGCGCGACTCCATAAAATCCTTACATGAATATTTTTCCTGAGGCAGTTCGGTACACCTTCTTTAACCTTTTCTTTTACACTGTCAAGTACAATTTCTAATGAATATTTGGTTAGCATTTAGAATGATTGAATATTTAACTCCAAAACAGCAAGTACAATTTTATTTATGATCCTAAAAAGGTGGGGCTATTCACATATGCACTTTACATTCTAGATGCTTGTATATAAATTTTATTTTTTAGGTTTAGAGGGGTTTTAAGGTGCTAATAACCAGACATAAGTATTCAGAGGTTACTTTAGTGATTAAGTAAAATATTTAAAAGGATTAGAGTTGTATTTCACATTTAGTAAGACTTATAAGTAGATATCTTATTACTTTCAAAGAAGTTGTTAACTTCTTTCAAATGATTTTAATATAATGGCCAAATAATATCAAACTTTCTTGTATATATTCTTTTCTAATTATTGTAAAATGCATGTTTTGAGGATGTTCAATCCCTAGTATGATGTGGCCTTATTTTGAGTTTTTTGAGGTGGTAATAGTTAAAACTAAGACCTAGTATGTAAGTGTATTAATGAAGTAATGTTTAGAAGATTTGAATTTACTTTTCATATTTTACAGCTCTCCTCTTTGTGGCAAAGTCATAGTTTTCATACCCAATAAATGCCTTTAGTGTAACTTTTATAAACCAAGTTTTGTCACTATGTACTTGTTACTGCAATGAGCTTGTAAAAGTTTAACATATATATCCTTATATTAAGCTAAAAATTAGAGGGTGAACATTAATCCGCATAACTAGTATTGAAGGCAAACAACAATTAGTGCTCATAGTTATCACATACTCTATTATAGTCAAAATTAAGTTTTAAAACTTGTAGTTAGTCTAGATTTACTAGCTAATTGGTCTTTTTGAGTTCATGGGAATTTAATTAACTGTAAGAAATAATTTTTTAATTGGTATTTTGGGCCCTATCAAAAATATATAGTTAGTCTATGTTCAATTACAATACGCTTTCTAAAATTACATAAGAAAAAAACATTGTGAAAGTCATGATTTTTCTCAAATATACTAAGAATAGTTTAGATTAACTGCATCAATATTTTCCAAATCTCGTGTGTGTGTGTGTGTTGATTTGTTTGCTAAATCCTTATATGAGAAATGTGGCCACTTTGTTGGGTGTGAGGTCTTATTTAAGAAAATTGACCTATAATTTGTTAATTACATCTATATATCATATTGTTCAATTCTTTACAGACAAATATAATGCATTTATCTAAACTGTAACATCATATATATATTTTTTCTTTCTAAATGTAACATGTTATTTTTATTTCTTTAAATATATGAATCCTTAAATTCATATTATAGAGTGGTTTAAGAATACAATAGTAAAATTAAGTCATAAACGTAAGTTTATCGATTAGGTTGAGTTTCAGAATAAATTAAATTAAATTTTATATTATACTATTTTTCTAAGATGATGGCTTTGTTGTGGAAGCAAAAGTCGATGTTTGTCTTCGACGTGTGCATTTATTTAATGGGTTCCCAAAGTGATCTTCCAGTGGGACATTATCAATGGTGGGTATAAGTGCCTGATAACCTCCCCAATAATTGGAATTTGGACAGCAATTGACTTAAAGCCATGATTAAGCTGCTAATAATAGGAGGTCAAGGTAGCATTAGCATGTGCATACCTTCACTCATGTATTAAACAATTCCGGGATTGCGGCAGAGAGGAGACAAACCAACTCATGATTTAGTTGCAGGCGACCACAGGATTAACTACTAAGACATCTCTACTTAAAAAAGGCGTTTGCTAAACTTATTTTCAATGTGTATTAAAAACTCATCATGGAGCTATGCTTCGCACTTGTGAGGATCGGCTCTGTTCACTTTTAGACCTCCATTATCTATTCTGAGTTTGATTATACTCGACACTACTGAGGTTTTCGTTCATTATGCACGATACTGCTAACTAATGAAATTACACTTCGCATCCTGTGTTTTGTAGTCGTCTTAAACAACGCCCCCTTTTTATGAAGGAAATGTGAAGAAAAGTTAAGGCACCTTTAAAGTTGTTGTGATCTACTAAAATTTCCCTTAAGAAGTCTTCCTCTTCGACAATACCAACCATCGTGAACGCCCAGCCACCTTAATCTCTCCCCGCCTATCTCTAGCTCAATGCCACCTTCTGCTTATCACACGCACAAGCGCGGGCGCGCCCACACACACGATGACTAGCATCTGCGACCATCTAATCACTCTCGTATCCAAATACCACCCCACCATACGAAAAACATTCTATATCGCACCGGCCACCGTCGAACACGCCACGATCACCACTGCCCATACCGGCAACAATACATACCAGCAACCACCACCGGCACCAAATACAATACAGACAATTGCCATACGAAATTTCTCAAATCGGGGCTCTCTTGCCCCCATTTTCTTGGTGACTAGCTTCAAGTCAGAAAGTGGCTGTGTTGGTCAATCTCCACCGGTAAAGAGACGGAGGAAGCAACGGTGGATAGTGGTGGGTAATTATAGTTCCATTTGTATGGTGGGCTTGGTGGTGGTTATGAAAACCAGTGGTGGTGGTAGGTGGTGAAAACAGATAGTGGTGGTGGGTAGGTGAGAGAGAGAGATGGTGTGAAGAGGGAGGAGAAAAGTGATGGAACTGTTCAGTAATTTTTTCTTGTTTTGAGGGGCATTATTGTGTATCCACTAATTTTGCTAACGCTGTAAGCTGACAAATAGAAATAGAAGTTTAGTGTAATTTTAGTATATAGTGATAACCGTATGCAATAAATCGAAACGTGCCGAGTGTTATTAAACCTTTATTTTCTTTTTTCTCTCGAGAGCTAGCACTTCGATGTCAACACCCTCACCCCCCATCACATTCCCCCGAGAAGGTAGTGAGATAATTTCTCATACGTGCATTTCATAGTAGATATCAGGAGTCCACAACCAACCAATCTAACGGATTACAAGCTAAACACAATGGTTGATAGGGAGCAGTAGAGGACTGAATATTGCAACCTGTGCTCATTATAAAATTTTCCAGCATTAAAGAATTCTGGTTGACAAAAGTGCGGCTATGTTCATTTGTTGTGAGAGTGCATTGAATACAATTAAATTCAACACATGAAAAGTCCTGCCATGCCCATTTCCCTTCCACCTTTCCCTACTTCATCTCACCTCTCCCCTTTATATCCTGCCCTGCCATTTCTTCTGATTGCCATTATTACAAACCCAAGAAACATCAACACACTCACAAGTCATAGGTGACCTACTTCAAACCAATCTCCAGTAGGTGTTTTCATCTCATATGGGCAAGAAGATAATGAAGATACCTTCTCTCTTCAAGAACAAAGAAACAATGAATCCATGGCGCCAATGGCCCTCATGCAAGCACCCTACAACCCTTTCTTTCCGGGCAGGGGAAGACATGTTCAAGACCGTAAACTCGGTCTTTTTGGACCCTTCTGACGAGGTCAAAACGCAGGAGTCGTGGTTTACCAACTCTTCGGAATCAGCGAGCGTATCCACCGAGTCCGAGTCTACAGGAGGTGCAGGGGACTCAGCGGAGGAGGTTATACGCGGGGCGAGGTCGGAGAGGCTGTTTTTCGAGTCGTGTGGTGGCACTAGCTCGATCTTGGAGAAGGCAAAAACTGCGAGTGGGGTTATGCCATTTAAGGAGAGTGTGGTGCAAGCTATGGACTCGGAGGATCCTTATTTGGATTTCAAAAGATCAATGCAGGAGATGGTGGAGTCTCATGGGCTTAAAGACTGGGAGTATTTGGAAGAGCTTTTGGGATGGTACTTGAAAGTGAATGGCAAGATGAATCATGGGTTTATAATTGGAGCTTTTGCTGACTTGCTTGTCGGGCTTGCTGCTAATCCTTGTTCTGACTCCACCTCGTATTCTTCTGCTGCTTCTTCTCTCTCTTCTCCTTCTTCTCCCCTGTCTCCAGCTGGTCAGAAGGAGATTGATGAGGAAGACAATTGAGAGGGCGATGTCTTAGCTTTGATATATTCTGATCTGGGGTAAATATTACACGAATTTTCAAAACTGTGAATGCCCATGTCTGGGATTAAACAGGTAAATACTTGGGTCTGGTAGTAGACTTTTTGAGGTTGTATAATGGAAACCTCAGTCCATATCTTCTGATTTCTAATTGGTGTGTGCCACGTACAGCACAGCTATACTTTGACTTCAACTAGTGTGTCATGTTGCTATTGGGCTAGCTTCTTATTATCTGTTCCCAGTAAGTTCCCACATGTAGTTACAGCATTTGCATTCTACTCCATAAGCACCTTGAAAGATTACTAATAGGTTTGGCATGAGAGAGACAAACAAGGAACCACTAAAGCATTTAAGAGTGAACCACTAAGTCAGTAGGTGCATCATTTGGGGGTTGAGCTTTTAGTGTATGAAACATCTCCCTTGAGAAAGAGCTCCTTCCTTTTTAACATCTTAATTTCCTTGAGTTTGTGTTTGGTTTTGGGTTAGCGCTGCAGTAAGGATGTATAGCCTGGTGTACATGCACTAAGCCTGGAGTCACAATATTACTGTCATTCGCTATTCCATCTCAATCAGGCTCAGCCCCATCTTCTCAAAAGCTAGGATCTCTAATCATCGAGAAGGGAAAAAAAATTGAATTGTAACACGTAGAAAATCACGCTGTTAACAGGTGTGGATCCGACAGGAGCGGATCTTGGATCGGGTACTTGGGAATCAAAACCTAATAAGTTATACTTTTGGAAACTAATTTATAGCAAGAGAACGGTTAACTTCATACCATTTTACAATCACAATGACAAAAAAAAGAAAATCTAATCTTCATTTGTGACTTAAAGGTGCGAGTATGGATATCGATCAGTTGAACTTTAAACAAAATCTTCGTCATCACATTACATTTAACTTGAAAATAATATATAGCATGGCATCGATGGAACCCTTTTTTTTTTTTGTTGGTAAAATGTCCATTTTATTCCATGAAAGCTCAAACAAATTCCTTTGTACACTTACACTCAATCTCAAACATGACAGCTGCTGCTTGGTACTATTTGTTGGAACCTTCTTTCAGCTGAGTTCCCTATGGTTTATCAATTGTTGGATCACCTGAAGACATCCTTCCACTGTCCTCTGCTCTTGTTTGAAGATTCTCACGTTTCTCTCATTCCATATAGTGTACATTGTGACTGCCAAAGCTAATTTATTTAGCCTAACATGGAAGCTTTTGCCCTTGATCTTTCTTGTAACCAGAGTGAGAAGATGTTGCCAGTTTAGCATATGCACCTCAATTTGCGATTTCTGAAAGACATTCTTCCAAAGGAGATTTACAAATGTACATTGTATAAACAACTGGTTTACAGTTTCCTTGTCAGCAGTGCACAGAGAACATTTGTCTTCCATGGTTCTGTTCCATAGCGTCAGTTTATCTTTTGTCCTCAGACCACCTTGCATAGCATCCATAAAATCATTGCACATCTTGGGATGTGGCCAGGGAACCAGAAGAGTTTCCACCAGGCATCAATAGAACTTAATTAACATGTAATCTCCCTTTTGTCGTACTAAATCCATGAGAGTAATAGGGTCTCACCTATTTAGGAATCGGTAATGGGAATGCGAGTGTCTGCGTGTGTGTATATAGAGAGAAGAGAAAAGTGGAGTGGCTAGCAATCACACTTGGGAAATTTTGTTTGAACTTGACAGCATGAGATTTTCAAGCGAAGGGAACCAAGACCACCGGCCCTGGAGAAGGTCCCTCCAACGGAGGCCGACCGGCCAAAACCATTCTTGAAGCGAACCTCGGGGCGTGGTGGTGTTTCATCCTTATGTTGCTCCTTCGGAAATTACCAACACCACCGAGCGACTGACGTGGTAATTGTTTAACTATTGCAAATTTGGTTTTCCAAATTTTGTATTACTATGCACTTTGTTTGTGCACTTCGCCTTTGTTATGTAATGCTACGTAATTATAGCTCCAGATGAAGTTTGCCATGCTTCAAAAATGAGAAGAAAAACAATATCTTGGCACTAAAGAAACACCCAGCAGCTTATCATCGTCATATTCGGAGAATATAGCCCCGACAACCTTCCAGTTCAAAATAGTTGTACCCTCCATAATCCACATGCATTCTGAGGGAACAGGGCCACCATCCAGATCCAAAACTGGGCACTCCTGACTGAGACCAAGTTCTATTCATTTTTCTTGTAACACCAATTGCCAACCAAGCAACACATTTGGACCACCTGGGCAACAGCAAACCTGCCAATGTTACATTAATATGGTAGGTGGTGATCTTCGTGACACTTTTTTCACAACCCATCATTAATTGCAAAGAAAGATCTTGGTGGCAAATCAGACTGCACAATGTGCTTCGTCCCAAGTCTAATAAATGAGAACCTCACGAGAGAACTGGATGATATTTCAATATATGAGGTGGGTGGTTTGAACAAGTTCCCTTGTAATTCTAAGTGGCTGGAATTCTTAATATGACATTGGACCTTAAGAATTGAACCATGGACCTTATAGTACATTTTAAATTTCTTATAATTGGACTTGAATTGTAATTTTAATTCTAAATAAGTTGTCCAAATAGTAGAAATGTGATTCTTAAGATCTAATTCCAAAATCAACCTCAATTTAAAGACTAATTCCGTGATCCAATCGGACCCTACTGAATTTCATGTTTTCGGTTTGTCAAATTCACAGAGTATGCTTGGAGAATATAATAAAGCAAGATGATTAATTCATCATTGCAACACACCTGTTGTCGGCGAGACCTTAGCAATTAGCATCAATAACAAGTGAAAACCCTCACTCCAGGTATAGAAACGTAGTTCTTATTAGAAAAATCCCAGTCTTCAGTAGTCTAACAAACATCATACTGATTAGATTGGAGTAATTGTGCAATAATATTTCGGACCACCACTCGTCCACCCCATTTCGAGATGAATATGAAACATAAACTCTCTTCACTCCCAGTTAACAATTAAATCATGATGCTTTAGAGTGGTGATAACATAATGGCTAATTAGAAATAGGTAATTATATAGCTAAAAATAAACTCTCAATCATTAAATGGTACTTGGCATTTTCTCAAACTTGGTCAACTTTGAGAATGATAATTACCTTATTCAAAAAATTAAGGTTTCAAAAGAACTTTAACTTGATCTCCAAGGATATGGCTCAAGCCCAGCAATCACTCCTAATTGTACAATGGTTCTTATGCTTATGCCTATATAAAAAGGGAATCCTCCCAGGTATATAAATAACTATAACTTGATTTCCAGGCTCAAACCCAGCAGTCACTCCTAATTGTGCAAGGGTTCTGATGCTTATGCCTATATAAAGGGAATCTTCCCAGGTACGTAAACAACTATTCACGCACAGACACCATTGTCATACTAGCTTTTCTAGAGCTCTATCCTGTAGTCGTGTCCAGGCTGTGGTCTCTGAACAAATTTTGTAGCAACAACAGATGGGTGACGCCCGTGGGACCGCGATAGGAATTATGACCAGTGACACGTCCCCAGTGTTATTAAAGGCGCAGGCGCACCTAAGGCGCAAAAGGTCCTTGGAGCCTAGGCGCAAGGCGTAGGCGTGCGCCTTTTCGAAGTAAGGCGCAATATTAAAATAAGGTAAGCGTTTCTAATTTCTTTCCATTTTTCTATATCTACGGAAGCAACCACGTGGATAAGCAAATTCGAACAGAAAAAAGTCACAACTGAAAGAAATAACTTTTGTTAATTGATTTGTAGATTGAGTGGAGGAAGGAGTGACGCACTGGGAAAGTAGAGGTTGCTGGCCAGATCGAGGCGGAGCCGGCGCCGGGCCGGGAGGAGCACCCTCGCGACAGAGGAGACCTTGTTGGAAGGGCGGGCGTTCACCTCGGCGGCGCCGTTCTGGTGGCTCAGGCTCTGCGACTGGAGGTTCTGCGTCGAGGAAGAGGAGGAGGAAGCGGCCGCGCCGGATTGCCAGAACGGGCAGAGCCTCCACAGCTTCCCGTCGGAGCTCGGCTTGCGGCGGTCGGTGATCGCCATGGCGGACCCGTGGAGAACAAGACGGCGTCGCTCGGTCGCAGTTTCTGGTTAACATAATCGGTAATCAGAGTTCAAATGGCGTAGTCTCTGTGCTTTCAGTAGTTTCCGAGGAGAAACTTTTGCACAGACACGGAGGTGAGCAGTTTCTGGATTTGCGCCTCCACCACCGCTGCGCGTCTTGCGCCCAGGCGCCTAGGCTCACTAGGCGCGCGCCTTCTTGAACGCGCTGCGCCTAGGCCTAGGCGAGGCGCTGAGAGTGAGCCTAACCGCACCTTGCGCCTAGGCTCGAGCAAATCCTCGGACCAACCATCACCACCCTCGACTAAGCCATACTCGTCAAACCTATCGTCGAACCAATTGGCACACTGCGCCTACTCGCCAAATTGATCGAACCATCAGTTCAATGAAAGACCGTCACATCAATGTGACATCCAGGGCTTACAACTCGGGAAGACAACAACCTCATCAGAGTCATTCACCGACTCCTACTCCTTAGAAAGACGACTTGCATATCATATTAACTGCAAATTGTTCAAGACTCAGCATGTTGTTGTGACCAAAACAATCCATCAACTAAAGGACATGGTCAGCAAACTCCAACTAAGCGTTGACAACACACGTCGCTGCAACCTCTGCATTAACCAATTGTTCTCACTGTGATCCATCAAATCACCTTCTCCACTTATACTCACGGTCAAGCTATGAGAGAACGTACAACTCAAAGTACGATCCAACTTTACTGCTAGTCGAAGAAAAAGATAGAAATACGCTCGAAACGATTCTTGCTACCGCAAAAACCATCTAGATAAGATAGCTCATATTCATTGCCACCCGAGTCTCGTCGTTCTCAAGAACCAGCCCCACTGAGGTCTTTCACTGTAGCAGGTTATCCCCCTATCAAAATCCATTGAGGAGGCCAAACTACCACCAAACTTCAAGATCTCACAACATGACTTGTACGACAATAATGGAGATCCGCGAGAGCACATTTACCGATTTGAAACCAATATAATGTTGTTACAAGTGTTGGACCTTTCCAATTATACTCAGAATGGTCGCATGTGCATTGTTGTTACCATTGGCTTTGGCCTAAGATATAGTGTATATCTAATTTGTACTCTCTAGATGATCAACCATTGTTATTAATGTTGGCTTCGACTTCTAGATAGTGGGCTATTTGTTTAGCCAAAATTCATTCCCATTTTCATCTTTCCCCTCGTTGTTACTCGACAGTCATTTTAGAACCTATTATCCAGTTTAAATTCCTAATATCCAGTTACCTGAAACTACTTTGGTTTGATTTCTTTCCCAAAGAATGCGTAGGACGCCTTACAAAACTGGCCTTTCTTTTGTGTGAGTCCTCGAGCATGTCATAGGTCCTATGGTCTTTGTGTTTAATCTAGACAAATGTGTTCTTTTCAGTGATATTCACCCGCAGGCAAGCTCCTTCACCGAGGGGCTATGTAGACACCCTGATTTTATAGGCCTTATTTTACAATTGTTAGGCTTTATCATATATTTAATCTAGGCATATTTGCTAGTAGGCCTTGTTATCATTATTTAAGTCTGGTTTAGCTAGCCCGGTCTAGTTTGTTCAATCCAGTTAGTTAGTCCAGTTAGTTTGGGCTTAATAGGTTAGAGTTTATATGGGATAATCACTACAAGAAATAGCACTTTTAGCGACGGATTGTATTCCGTCGCCAAAAATCCGTCGCTAAAAGTGCCCTTCATCGACGGATTACGCTGTCAGCAAAAACCTGTCGCTAAAATTTTTTAGCGACGGAAATTTCCGTCGCTAAAAAGTTTTAGCGACGGATTTTGTCAACGTACTTTTACTGACGGAATTTTCCGTCACTAAATGTTTTTACCGACGGAACTTTTACCGACGGAACTTTACCGACGGAAAATTCCGTCGGTAAAAATGCTTTTCGATTTTTTTTTGGTACAATATTATGGAAATGCTATTAAAAACCCTAATCCTCCTTACTTTCTCACGGCCGCACCTATTCTTCTCCTCCTTCCCACTCTCTAACACTCAGCTCATCCACAGTAGGCCGCCTCCTACCTCCGCTACCTCTCTTCTTCCCCGACGGCGTCATCACCTCAACCACGAGCCCACCGCCTTGTTGTCGCCGCCCCAACCAGCGCTCCCTCCGCGTCTACCAAGCAACATATTTTTCGTGATACCACACTGGTTCTTTACTTCTAAAACTTTTTGCTTCTTTAATTCTACATAAGATCCCACTTTGTGTGTTGTGTGTCTACGTGATTTGATTCTATTATCCTTTCATTAAGTTTGCTAACTTTAAATTAGATCTTTGATGTTAGTAAATGGAACATCTATCTAGATCTAGTTTTATTGGCTGGTTGTAAGAAGGCTCTATATGAATCGCTTGTTTATTATTTTGTTGTGGCAGAAATTTATTTTGAAACTGGATTTACACCATGACAAAGGCAAGCGGAAGGTCATGAAGACGGTCTCTATTCTTGCAGGTATCATATCGTTCCCTTAGAATTTCGAGTGAAGTTGTTCCTGATGTGTTTGCTTGATAACTGAAAAGGAAAAAGAGCTATGTTCGGTAGTAATTTTGCGATGATTGGTCATTTAGTTTCATTTTAGGATTTAGTGGACAGGAAGAACAAAGAAATGTTTGTTCAAGTAAAAAAGTTTAGTAAAAGTTTTATCTCAGTTCTAATTCTTCAATTAGATCTCATAGTCATGACATTGCGAGAGGACTTCTTGCAGTGACATTTCTTTTGGTTCTTAATTGTTTGAGTAATTTCCAAAAAAACTTTCTTGGCTAGTCTTGCTGGCTTGTTAGGAGGATTGACTCTTCCAGTCACATTTGCTTACCCTTGGTTCTTATGGGTTCTCTTATAAAGGCCAGCCAAGTTCAGCTTCAATTGGTATCTAAACTGGATCCTTGGTTGGGCATTGCTTTTAGCTTGGTGGTATTTGGAGTATGGTCAACAACTGACTTAAGTTAAAGTTCTTTGAACCCAGCTGAAATGGAAACAGGTTTATGGTCATCATGTTGGGTGTAGTATATAGGAGTGTGTGTTTGTGGGTGTATTGTATGGGTGTGTATGCGGGAAATGGAAAGAGGGGAAATGCTGCTCAACAAATGTGAGGTGAGTGCAGTGTGTGAGAGTGATGGACAGAAAGCAGGAAGAACACCACTGCCATGAGGCAGTAGGTGTGTAATCGTGTGAAGTGAGTGCTTATGTGTGTGTTTGTGTATGTGATGAGAGTGTATTCTGTGTGTTTATTGGTGTTAAAGCATGTGGGTAACCTGTATGTTGCAGAGAAGGGAAGGAGATGAAAGAACCTGCATAGTAGCATGTATCTGTGTGTAATGGGTTTGATGTGTTATGTGTAGTTACATGAGTCACAAAATTATGAGTCTGGGTTGTGTGTATATGTGTATAAGGTTGAATACAAATACTGTATATAAAGAGTACATGCAAATAACACACTCCTGTATGATTGTAGCAATTAGGTTAATAATGGTGTTTTTTATTGGATTCAAATTTTGGGTAGATGAGCAGGTGGTGGGGTTTTTAGAACTTTGTGTTATGTGTTCCTCTTGGTGCTCTTATGAAGAGCAGGAAAGAAAGAGAGAGAAAGAAAGTATCATTTATGTATGTAAAGTGATCTTGACAGGGCTAACATGCACTGGGGCTGGGGTTTTTGAATCTAAAGTAACTCTTAAAGTGTGATAGTAATGCAATGTAGGATGGCAGTAGGAAACAAAAAGGATGGTGCTAAAATATCTTTGTTCTTTCATAATATTTATATCTTTGTTCTTTCAGAAGAAAATGTAAGTCCTGTGTAGTTCTCATTATATACCTAAAGCATTTTTCATTTATATTGTGGGTAATGTACATGTTCTTTCAGGCACAATTGGATTTGAGTGCCTATCTTGGGAGTATTGTGCAGGCTTTTGGAGCAATGTTCTGCTTTACATTTTTTCGTTTCGATGAAACATGTAATTTTATTTTGGAATATGTACGATGTGATCCATTATATTTAGAAAAAGTTAGTATTAAGTGTTAATTGATGTTGTATGACTTAAATCTTATTTTTTGGTACAGGACTTCAATCTTATTTGTATGACGTCAAATTTGGTAAAGAATGAATGTCAATTTAAAGAATAAAATTTTCAATATATTGGTTGATTAGGGTTGATTGTCGATGGATTAGTGGATTTAATTGTTCGTATGAATTCAAATATAGAAATGCAAGTTTGGATTTTTAAAACATAAAAACAATTGAAAAACAGCTTTTTTTAATTTTTGCTGATGGATTTTCAGCGACAAAATTACGTTGCCATAAGTATTTTAAACAAATCATAGATGGTTTTTCGCAATAGAAATATGTTGCAAAAGGTTTCAAATTTTAGGATAAGACTTTTGGCGACGGATTTTCTGTCGCTGAATGGTCTCCTATGCTGCTAAGAATTTTCAGCGACGGAATATCCGTCGCTAAAAATCCGTCGATAATACTTTTAGCGACGGAATATTCCGTCGCTAAAAATATTTTCAGAAATTAATTTCGAGAAACATAAAATGCCAAAATTACCTTTAGTGACGGAAAATTCCGTCGCTAAAGGTAATAAAATCCGTCGCTAAAAGTTAGACTTTTTCCGACGGATGACAAAATTCCGTCGCTAAACTTTTAGCAACGGGGTTTTTTACAACGGACTTTTAGCGACGGATATTCCGTCGCTAAAAGTCTTTTTCGACGGAAAGGGGACTTTTAGCGACGGAATTGCCCGTCGCTAAAAGTCTTTTTTGTTGTAGTGAAAGAGTCTGTGTAGTTGGCTTGGACTTGATTTGGATTTCCCGCCCAATTTCATATTTATCACCCAGGTTTAGCTAAAAAAAGGGATTCTTTTCCTTCTAGAATTGGTTTAAAGTAAATTAAGGATGGAAAGAAAACCGGTCCATTTTCGTCTAAAACAACCAATTCACCTTTAGTACCAGCGGATTTACCTATAGTCACGTTGGTTCTCCGTTAATGATTTAAACGAACCGGCCAGTAAGGGGTACCTTGGTCTTTTTACCTCATCTCTTTGTATCGGCTATGTTTGCATTTTATTCTCTTTTTGCAGCTTTTTAACAGGCCTAGGCCCCCAGACCTCTATATAAATAGCCTCAGGCCTCCTCAGTGGGGGCACTGAGTTTTAGAGAGAAATCTCGACCTGCTATCAAATTTATGTGAGAAATAAATTGGCAAGAGAGGTAGAGAGAGATAAACTAAAAGTTCATTCTTCCCTATACTCAGGAGCGTTCAACATTCGTGTAGTGCATCACATCATCGAGAATTTGAAGTCGACAACCCGTCAACCAAATCAAGAGGTATAATATTTTACTCTTGTTTTTTGCTCTTTTGTAGAATAGATTAGAAGAGTCATATATTAAATTTCTTGCCCTCGACCGAACTTTGGTCTACAAAGCACAAAATCCAGTTTTTTAACTTTCAAGTAAAAGAGGTTAAGTGGGACTAGAATTCTAAAATAAATAGAAGATTGATTAGAATCATCTTTAGATTAGAGAATTTTATCTGAAAACAACTAGAAGAGGTTGATTAGAATTAGGCTTCTAAAACTGCAAACCAAGATTTAGGTTACTTCACCAAGGATCAGTCGTATTACGAGGTTTTGATCCCGACTTGTCTAGTTGGGTACATAGGCCACTCAACCCCTTTTGTCAAGTTTAAACCAAAAACCATTTGACTTTTCAACCATTCCAATATAAAGGATTAGTCAATCAAATAATAGATAATAAATGGGTCTGTTAGAAAATAAATGAATTGCTAGTCGTAGAATATTATTCTCGTCAGACTTAAACCTAATGAAAATAAAAAAAATAACAAAGGTCCGGGCAATTTTGACCCCTTCAGCAAAGTAAAGTAACCTAAGGTTAAGATAAATTAAGGATTTAAGTATCGCTTAGGTTTTTTTAACTCTATTTGTGTTTTGGATAAAAACTAATGAAACAAGTTAGAGACCGTTTAGGGTATGATGGGGGTGCCTAACACCTTTTCGTCGTGTTAATTAGTCCAGGAATCTGAATATCTGATTTCGTTGATTAGGAAGCTTTATTTGGACGTCTAGAGCTGAATTTAGGATTTATTTTAATTTGCCCTAATTAATTATTTGGTTATCCCTAGAAGAATGAGATGGCAATTCGAGAAGACCTAGTCTTTTCCGGATGCGCGTCGTCACAGTCTCCCTTCCTCTCTTACATCTATGCAACCTTGCTCTTTCCATTCATTTCTCCCCATAGGAACGGCCCTATTCACTCCTCTCTCCTTTCATGTTGTTGTACTCTCTCCCCCTTTCCATGTCGTCATTCTCAGCCCCTTTCTTTCTTACTTCAATGCAAACTTGATTTCTCATCAAGCACCCCTAAGCAGCTCTGAACTCTAACCTATTTATCAAAGATCCTCACCATCATACCCATGGTACATCCCCTATCGTACATGCTCACATGTGAAATCCTTCAAGGTGTCCATGCTCTAACCTAGCACCTGGGCGGCTACTTTTCAACACCTAAACAATTATGGTGCTCGAGCACCTCATGTTTCATGACATGTCTTACAGTATCACGTTCAATGCCATGCTCGATGCCACATGTAAAACTGTATCCTTCATCTATTGTGCATGTGCACTTTCTTGTATCCATGAGACACGCCACAGATTGCATACGTTTAGTTATGCCCTCGATGCAGCATCTCTATGCAATGTGCCTCCAGCATTGCATATTGCTGCCATGCCCTTGCTCCACACTGTTTCCTCGAGGCCTGCCCCCCAACACCGCATAGAAGAGCATTGGTCCTTCTTTGTACTATACGATTCTCTATGCGTGCAGCATCCAAAGGGTTCCACTTGTAACACTCTAGGATTATGACCCTTTGTAGTGGGATAGGTTTATTTCTCCAAGACATTATCTTCGCAAGGTGACTCATGTGACATTAGCCATGCCTGAGTTATGAATTGTCGACCAACGTCATCAATAATCATTGATTGCCCCGTAACCACATCAAATCATACTGAGAAAAGAGTAGGTCTCCAGAGGCCATTGCGCCTAATATACCTGACAGTCGAATGTGGGCTTCCCTACTAATGTTAGGTTCCTTAGTATTTTTGAAGCTTTTATGGGACTTAGTTAGTTTATTAGAATGTGACTGGATTGAGGGTGTTCTCCTGTGGCAACGAGGTTATGTGAGTCAACCTTTTTAGATGAATGGAGTAAACCTATGCCGGATTGGTTCAATGAGTACCAAAATTCAGCACCATAGCAAAACACTATCATATGGTGCACCTTTAATGAGTTGTCACTCTAATGGAGGTAAATGTGTCACGTATTGACAATCTATCACCAGCTACCTATCTATTAAGGACTCAAGACCTCATTTGCATGCATCTCATACTTTCATTTGCTTACTTTGAAGTCCCAGAGCTAAAGAATCCTATATAGAGAGAAGGGAAAAAAAACTCAAGGTGCTTACCCTGACAGCGGACTCTGGACTTGAACATTCGGACATTTCGTTAGACTTTGACCGCCTACCTAATCCTCACTCTACATGTGTAGCACTGCTAGTTTTCAACATGTGCCATTTTTGCCTCAAGTTTCGCCCTCGCTTGTGTCTTTGCTACAGTTGACAGTGTCATACTTGGCATCTAACTCGAACTGTTGTGGCACCTATGTTGCGCACCTATCTTGTTCGAGTTAGAGACACATCTACGTAGATGTGGCACCTATACGAACGATTTATATTGGAACCCACAAAGAAGCGATACAATCTTTCTTTCGTAGCAATTTTTTATAGGATTCGAGGTCAATCTGTCACATGTCATGCAAAATTCTTTTAGAATGTGTTCGGATGGAGTATTTGGAAGTACCACGTACTTTCGAATCCCTTCTTTTTGAAATCCAGTGAGTCGTAAAATTTCTCGTTTGGAAGACTTTGTGTCTATAAGTACTTTGCCTTTGCACTTTTTTTCCCATAACAAGATATTAGTTCCTAAACTGAAAAACAATTTCAAAGCACGGAAAATATTTTTGATTACTAGCAAAAAGTGATAGAACAAAAAATTAAAATTTGAGCATCTCAGAGTCATTTTGGAATTGATTATCAAAAACAGTTTTTCAATTAAACACAATCAATTTTTATATAAAAAAAAATTAATCGGTTTCTATTTCGCAAAAGGTAATGAAAGCTGTGCAATGTGTTTGGATAAAAATGCTGAAAATAGTTTTAATGTGAGAAAATGACCAAAAGGGCATCAAAGAGCATGCAAGATTCTTCAATATTTTCCTTAGCAAAAATTTTAAAATACACAAACTATACACTATGGCTACTTCTTCACCCGTTTGGATAGTATTATATCCCCTATAAATATATATATATTTGCTCTCCGAATTTTTCTATTTGATTGCATGTAGCACTACAAGAAAAATGCCTTGTAGCAGCGCTCTACGGCAGTGGTCGTAAAAACCGCTTGTATTTACCATATATGGTAGCGGTTGTTGTGTCCCGCTGCTATAGCTCATAAAATTTTTCTTGAAATTTCGGCGGGGCTGAAAATTTACGCCCAAAAGGCCCGCGAATACTCTCTCTCTCTCTCTCTGCCAAAACTTTAATCAGCCCCGCTCTCTGAACAAAGACCACCAGGTTTGCCTCTCTCTCTCTCTCACCCCACACGCACACACAAACGCACATCCCATTATCTTCTCTGTATTTTGATCCAAATCTGATCGATTGCTTCATCTTCTTTAAATAAGACCCTTCTTGCCATCGTTGCCTCCACCATGCCTTTCCAGCAACGGATCTACCACATCCCACCCACCATTACTCAATTTGACTCATATTTCCTCGGATATAGTTCTATTTAAGGTCAGATGATACTAATACCATCACTATGCTCAATTGCTGACTATGTTTGTTGACAATTGTGCAAGCATGCTACTAACGTGGTGATCAAATGATGAAGGAAATCGAAAAGAACAGGTCCGTCTTTTCCATGATGGAGCTTTTGGGTAATTTCTGGTTTTCAATAGAAATTTTAATGTTAGTGTCAGTCAAAAATTTAAAGACGAATACTCTATATCTATCTCTACGTCTCGCATTATTTGGAGAATTTTTAATTTTTTACTTTGTTTTTGGAGTGGTGGTGTTTAATCTCCTCGTGATGGCAATCAATTTGCTGTTATTGAACTTCTTTTAGGGCTAATATTGATGTAAATCAGCTGTTCTTGCTTTTAGGGTTCAATATTCCTCCATGGAAGCACGAAAGATATCATCAGCATGAGGAACGAATCCATAAGTATTGCCATAATGAATTTCTCACATGACATATACACTAGAGTTCTGCCTCAGATATATTCATGGCAAATTCTATATGGTATTAATGCGTTAGCAGATCATATATTTCTTTGTCTTGCTTGAGATTGGCTATAAACTAATTTAAGTATTTTGTTCATTCAATGGCAACACTCAACTGCTTTTTGGCTTAAAATTTGTGGTTTAAGAGCTGCCAAACGCCATCACATAGCCTCACACTTCTGATTTTGGGTATGCACCATACTTATGTTCAGTACTTCTTTAATTACCTCAGGTTCAGTCACGGTAAGTAGAGCTTGAGGACCTAGCCAACAAAGGTAAGTCTTCCCTGGTCATGTAACTTATAACTATTTGGCTTTTCCATTAAAGGGCTCAACACAGTTCCTTGTAGTTTAAAAAAAAGCAGACAAAGCAAAAAGGGGGAAAATATTATATACAATACAAAAGCACCCAAGGAGGTGCTTTTTGCCACATTGCAGTTTTTTTTCATTTGAGCAAAATCTTATCCTTTTCTAGTAGGACAATAACTCCATATTTGCCTAACTTGTAACTTTACAGCGAAAGCCTTAGTTTGAGAGTTTGTGGTACTTGTATCAATTGCTATGGGCTTATGGCATTGTGTTCAAGGTATGATTCCGGCAATGATAGTTAATGTGGAAGCCATGCTAGAAAGATAGAGAGCCCATCAAGGCAAGGAGATTGAGGCGTGTGAAGAAATCAGAATTTTGACCTCATAAATTATTTCAAGGACTGCTTTTGTAAGCATTTATTTAGAAGGGAAGGACAAATTTGACATGCTGATAAAGTTGGCCTTGATTATTTTCAGGAATGAGTTCAAAGTTGGCCTCCCTGGCGCTGGGTATGTACTTTATTTCTCCCCGTACCTATCCATTACAGGTCAAGTAAGTGCACCACTATGTTGTTGCTTGCAATGTGAACTTAATGCAGGTGTCTTCTATTCTTCTAGTGGCAGTATCACACTAGGCATTTTTGTAATGAATAACACTTATTTTAGGGATTATCTATCCCCCTTTAAGTGAATACCTAATTTCCTTAGTCTTGGAATATTGCTACCCATGCCCAGACAAGTGTGACGTAGCGTAAGCGTTGGAGTAATTTACCTTTTTCTTTGTTCAGCACTTGGGTTCATAGTTGCCCTCATGATTCAGCAGACAAACTGCTTCTTTGCTCCTCATTCTATGAGGAGCTATATACATATCAAAAGATCTCCTATTAATTACAGCTTTCGGGGTGTTTGCCAGTGTGTTCTTGCAATAGGCCTGACCATTTTTTTCATATGGATCTTTGGGGTTGCTGGCGTTATTTTAAGTTCAACTCAAACAAGTGTTGGACCACAAGCTAGTTGAATACGATAGGAAAAGATTCTGAACTGAAAGATAAAAAAATATCTCTTCAAGTGTATGATCAAGAATGGATGATACAAACTCCGCAGCTTAAAAAATGTGTGCAAAGCACAAGGACATGTAAATTGCAGCTAGTAGAATCTAGCCCTTTTTTTGGGCGGGTTGATTTCCTAAAAGTTCATGCCAAATATGCCCATGCCCTATCAGATGCCTACGGAGGTGTATGATTTTGAGTAGGCTTGCTGAAATGTACCCAAGTTGCTGCATAAGTAATAATGCCCTTAGCTGCACTTCTTCTATACATAAGTAATGCCCTTTATAGGGAATTGAACATGTTGTGAACTTTACGTAAGTTACATTTTCTTACCAATTTAAGAGTTGAAGCAGTCACTAGAACATATTTCTAGCTCTATGTATGATATGATGCATTAAAATTGTTTCACAGTACGTGCTCTTGTGGGAACACTTTGCTGCTTGTGAGAGTATTTTCTCGGTTCCAGCAATTCGACTAGTACTTTTCAAGAACATGCAGGCATAACTTACAATAGCATTAGAAGATAGCAGATGGTGCCAAGAACATGTGGCTGAGGAAAAGGGAAATAAAGCTGGCTACTGTACTGGGAAGGCAAGTACTTTCCCTTGTGTCGCTAATTGTGTCATCGCTTGCTTGTGATTTTGTTTATGTCCGTTGTTAGGTTTTTTCTTCTCGGATGTATGAGTTGCTTGTAAGTGTCTGAATTGGAAGGATAACACCCATGCTTGTACTTGTTGATAAAGTAGTTTGTTACACCATTGATTTTTAAGTCTCAAAGATTTGTATGTGGCTTGCTCTTTGAACCATGTTCTAGTATTCATGCTGAAACACCAAATACCTTTACTATCCACAAGAATTTTTTTAAAAAAAACCTTGATCTCATTTGTGTCTTTTAATATCTCCAAATTTATGATTTTTTTTCCATTCTTAGGACGTTATAAAGAGATGGTCAAACCTTTTTCTAAAAAAGTGGTTAAAACCATAAACCACAGACATATAAATTATAATTTTAATATTTTTTGTCTTTTTTGCTAATCACCACAACTACCTATTTTAAACTGTTTAAAACAGGTTTGATCATTTTAGAATCAATCTCAAATACCCTTTTAGTACCTTCAATCTTATTGTTTTTAGGTATACATGATTTATTAATTTAAAAATAAGAATAAGATGTACGAAAGGTATTATGAGATTAATGACATGGCATAGTATCCACCCGGAAAAATAAAAAGTAAAAACGGAAGACGGGAGCGATAGGCCTAGAAAGAATTTAAATGGAAGATGGGAGTAAAGCATCTTGGAAGAAAAATGGGATTACCTTCCTTAAAACATGGGTAAGGATTTATTGTGAAATTTTGACAAAAATTAGTCTAGACTAGTTATATAGAGAAAGAATTTAGAGCCTCCAAATTTCCTTTTCAAATCCTTACCTTATGTTTGGATAACGTAATTAAACTGAGGATTTCACTTTTTTAAAGTATTTTGAAATACATCGTATAAAATCTCTTGTTTTGATACTGATAAGATGGATATACCAAAATTCAGAAGAGATTTGGAAAGAGAATTTGGTGTGCTAAAATGTCCTCTAAAAGTAACTAGTCTATACTAGTTATATGTAAAATTTCTTCCATAAAAAGAGTCTCCACTAATTTAACTAACTTCTTCAATAAAAAAAAGGAGACTCTCTATCATTAGTTTGTACATATACACCATTAAATTATCTAGGTTCAAATTTTCAAATGTAAATTCACATATAAAATACTCAAACACAAAATCTACAATTCCATAAATTTGTAAATTAGTGAATTTTAAAATACAATGTACTTTGAAATTCTTCATCGAACCACACTCTTATCGTGTGTTTGGATGAAGAATTTCAAATTACCTTGCATTTCAAAATTCGTTCATTTTGAAATTCACTTATTTACAAATTTATGGAATTGCAAATTTAGTGTTTGGGCAATTTTGTAGAAGTGAGTATTTTATCTGTGGATTTACATTTGAAAATTTGAATTCATATAATTTCATGGTGTATATATACAAACTGATGAGATAAAATTTCCTTTTTTAATGGAAGAAGGTAGCTAAAGAATCATTTTCTCTCTATATTTATGGAAAGTTGTTAAATAACTAGTCTGGACTAGTTATTTCTACAAGGGATTATGACACACCAAATTCCTTTTTCAAATCTCTCATATAATTTGGTAAATCCATCTCGTCATAATCCAAATAAAGAATTTTGTATGATGTATTTTCAAATCCTCTATAAAGTTGGAATCCAATCTTATCAGCATTCAAACAAGGAATTTTATACAATGTATTTCAAAATCTTCTATGAAAGTGAAATCATCAGTTCAATTACTTCATCCAAACACACTTTTAGTGTATTGGAATAAGGGATTTTGAAATACTAAGAAGTTTAGAATTCCCTCATTTTAAAATTCTCACAGTTTGAAATTTTGAAATTTGTAAAGTTTAGTATTTGGCAACTTCTGCGTATAGGTATTGTATAGTGATTATCGGTTAGGAAAAAAATAAATTGCTATAAAAATGAAAATAAATGGCTGAGATTAAAAATGAAGGGGGGGGGGGGAGAGAGAGAGAGAGAGAGATATATATATATATATATATATATATTAACGGTTAGAAAAGTAGAAAGAAATGTGGCACAAAAAAGGGCTTGAACCGTAAACTGTATTTGTCAAAAAAAACTAGTCTAGAATGCTAATTTCAACTGAAAATGTTAGCCCTCAGAATCCCTCTTTTCAGATCCCTCTCAAATTGCACAAGTTCTTTTTATTAGTTACCAAACAGTCGAGGTACTTCAAAATCGTCAGTCAAATTGAAATATCCAACTAAAGTACCTCTTTCAGACATACCCTTAAGAATTTTGCAAATTCTCTCTGCACATCCAAACAACAAATTGTGTTCAAGTGATTTCTAAAAACTCAGGCAAAGTCAAATCCTCAAACCAAACAGGCTCCTAATAATGTTCTCAAATCGGTCAGAGGGAAGCAAGGGACAGCCTCTGTTTTCAATTTTCATGCGGTAAAAGTTGTGCATAAAGCTTGGGCCTAATTCTAAGTATTGAATGTTTGACAAGGCCGAACTCGGGTGCCCAAAAGTCCAGCAATAACAAGGGTGAGTTGAATTGGAATTTGATCCATGTGCAGAGGCATGATTGGCCCAAAAAAATATATGCCGAGTTGGGTTGGGACATGGCCCAACTCGGTGGCACATTTCCAAATATGCCGAGTTGAGTTGGACTTTGATCCTGATATATGGATTATATGGCATCCAGAATAATTTCCAAATAAAATAATTGTCATTAGGCAATGTAATAGTTTCTGCATCCAATTTTAACACATTTCCTTTCAAGTTTTATGTTAAAATTCTGAAGGTCTTCTTTCAGAATTTAATTAATAAAGCGTCATTACTGTGTGTGTGTGTGTGTTTATATATATATATATATATATATATATATATATATATATATATATATATATATATTATTCCGAACCCTGAACACTCAACAAAAGGGAAGCAGATTCACGTAGAACATATTTTAGATTCCGTGTTAACAATTTTTGAATGTATAAACCCGTATGCTTTCCATTATGCTTACCAAAAAGGAATAATATACACCCCAAGAAATTGGAAATTGATGAGAAAAGGAAAGCCTATGTCTTGACACTCGCGGTCACAAAAACAAAATTTTAAAGCAACGAAACATGAAACTTCGTTAGATTCCTTTAACATTTGCCCTGAGGGGAGTACAAGAAAGTGTGCATTTTCTTCACGTGATCTGTTGTACCCTAGGTTGTGCTAGTAGTATTAAGTGAGCTTTGGACGCAATAGTAGGAGAACAAGAAATTGAACAACTGTATACCAGTGTGCGAAAGAAAACGAATAACAAACTTAGGCTAGGAAAGAAGGATAGGACTAGGAAGATGAGCGTAAGAAATCGAATAACAAACTTAGGCTAGGAAATAAGGATAGGACTAGGAAGATGTATGGTGTAGTAAAGAAGTGTCTAATAAATGAGGTCGCAAAAAATTAAAAGAAAGGGGGTTAATGTTGAAATTGTGCCCCAAAGCATACATCAAGCCTACCTTAAGTTTTAAAAGTGTCAAATTAGCACTTCAAACCATTGTTATCACAACCAGACCGGTCATTGAACCGGTAAAGGCGTCGATTTACAATTCAGTGGTTCAGGTAGCGTGCGGCATCCAAAAGGTTCCACTTATAGCGCTCTAGCATAATGACCCTTTTAGTAGGATATATTTATTTCCCCAAGACACTATCTTCACGAGGGGACTCACGTGACATTAGTCATGCCTGAGTTATAATTTGTCAACCAACATTATAAATAATCATTGATTCCCCATGATCATTTCAGGTCATTCGGATAAAAGAGTAGGTCTCCAATGTGCGCTTCCCTATTGGTGTTAGGTCATCTAGTATTATTGAAGCTTTCGTGGGACATATATAGTTAGTGTATTACTGTACAATAATACTGGATTGAGGGTGTTCTCCAGCGGCAACGAGGTTGTGTGAGTAAACCTTTTTAGATAAATGAAGTAAACCTAAGCCGGATTGGTCAATTAGTGAACTGTCACTCTGATGGAGCAAGATGTGTCACTTGTTGACAATCTATCCTCAGCTGCCTATCTGTTAAGGACTTAAGACCTCATTTCCACACACCTCATAGTCTCATTTGCTTACTCTAGCACCCTAGAGCTAGAGAATCCTTATTGAAGGAGAAAAAAAAACTCTAAGTGCTTGCCCTGCGAGCATACCCTGACTCTGGACCGGAACATTCGGACATTTCATTGGACTTCGACCGCCTACCTAATCCTCGCTCTACATGTGCAGCACTGCTAGTTTTTAGCATGTGCCATTTGTGCCTCGATTTCAGCCATTGCTCTTGTTTTTGCTACGATTGACAATATCATACTTGGCATCCAACTCGGACTATTGTGCCATCTATGTTGTGCGTCCATCTCGTTCGAGTTAGAGACACATCTACAAACGCTTAATATTGGAAACCACAAAGAAATGACCCAATCTTTCTTTCATAACAATTTCCTATGGGATTCAAGGTCAATCTGTCACATGTTAACCAAAATTCTTTTAGAGTGTGTTTGGATGAAATATTTCAAAGTATCGCGTTCTTTCGAATCCCTTCATTTTGAAATCCAGTGAGTCGCTAAATTTCTCGTTTGGAATACCTTGTGTCTATAAGTATTTTGCTTTTGCATTTTTCTTTTTTCCATAAAAAGATATTAGTTCCAAAAGTGAAAAATAATTTCAAAGCGTGGAAAATATTATTTATTACTAACAAAAGTGATAGAACAAAAACATTCAAATTTGAGCATTTTAGAGTCCATTTGGGATTGATTATCAAAAGCAATTTTTTATTTAAACACAATCAATTAAAAAAACAGTTTTAATCAGTTTCTATTTCGCAAAAAGGTACGTAAACAATTGTTGAAAGCTGTGTAATGCATTAGGATAGAAATGCTGAAAACAGTTTTAATGTGAGAAAATGACCTAAAGGGCATCAGAGAGCATGCAAGATTCTTCAATATTTTCCTTAACAAAGATTTTAAAACATGCAAATTATACACCATGGCTACTTCTTCAACCTTTTGAATAGTATCATATCCCCTATAAACATATCTAGATATTTGCTCTTCGTTTTTTTCTATTTGGTTGCATATAATAAGAATAGTGAAGTCCGAAAAGAAAAAGATTTTTTTTTAAAAAAAAAAGAGCATTACAATGTCATATTGGAAAATTTTGAGCGTAATCTAGTACTTCTGTTACTCAAAGCTTTTTCTCCAAAAGTGCTTAAAACCATAAAGTAAAAATTATAATTTTAATCATTTTTTACTGTTCTTAGGGACACTTTGTCTCTTTTGCCAAACACAAAAACTCCCTGTTTTAAACTATTTAGAACAGGTTTAACCATTTTAAAATCAATCTCAATTATCCTTTTAGTACCTTCTGTCTTATTGTTTTTAAGTTTACAGATTTTATTAATTTAAAAATAAGAATAAAGATGTAAGAACGGTATCATGAGATTAATGACAGTGGCATAGTATCAACCCAGAAAAAAAAAATAAGAAAAATAGTAAAGGGAGCTAGAGAGATATGCGAGCTAGAGAGATAGGCCTAGAAAGGATTTAAATGGGAGACGGGAGTAAAGCATCTTGGAAGCAAAAAGGTATTACCTTCCTTAAAACATAGGTAAGGATTTATTGTGAAAATTTAACAAAAGCTAGTTTAGACTAGTTATATGGAGAGGGGATTCAGAGCCTCCAAAGGCCCCCTTTTCAAATCTTTAATGTGTTTGACTAAAGAATTTTGAAATAATAAGAAGTTTAGAATTCCTTCATTTTTTAAAATCCTCACAATTTGAAATTTCAAAATTTACAAAGTTTAATATTTGGCAACTTCTTCGTATAGGTATTATATAGTGATTATCGGTTTCGAAAAAATAAACTATGAATAAATTGCAAAAATAAAAGATGAAAAATAAGTGGCTGAGATTGAGATTGGGTGTGTGTGTGTGTGTGTGTGTGTGGGGGGGGGGGGGGGGGGGGGGGGGGAGAGAGAGAGAGAGAGAGAGGAACGACTACAAAAGTAGAAAGAAATGTGGCAAAAAAAAAAAAACCTGAATCGTAAAGTGTATTTGACAACAAATAAAAACTAGTCTAGATTGACGCGTTAAATATCATTTCAACTGAAAAATTTTGACCTTCGAAATCCCTCTTTCAGAATTCCTTCTAATATTCCACAAGTTCTCTTTTGTAATTATCAAACACTAGATTTCATTCAAGGTACTTTAAAATCATCGATCAAAAAAACTTCTTCCGGACATACCCTTTAAGAATTCTGCAAAATTCTCTCTGCCCATACAAACAATGAATTGTGTAGCCAAAGTCAAACCTGTTCCAAACAGGCTCCTAATAATGTTCTCAAGTCGGTCAGACTGAACCGAGGGGCAGCGTTTGTTTTCAAATTTCATGCGGCATAAATATTGGGCGAAATTCAAAGTTTTGAATGTTTGACAAGGCCAACTCGGGTGCCCACAGGTCCAGCAACAACAAAGGTGAGTTGAACTCCCAATGAAAAAAATGCCGAGTTGAATTGGACTTTGATCCTGATATATATGGATTGTGTGACATCCAAAATTCTTTCCAAATTAAATAATTGTCATCAGGCATGCTAATAGTTTCTGCATCCATTTTTAACATATTTCCTTTCAAGTTTTATGCTAAAATTCATAAAGATGAAGGTCTTCTTTCAGAATTAATAAAGCGTCATTACTATATCTTTTGCGAACCCTTACCACTCAACAAAAAGGGAAGCAAATTCACGTAGAACATATTTTAGATTCCGTGGTAACAATTTTTGAACGTATAAACCCGCATTTCATTATGCTTACAAAAAGAGTTAATATCCACCACGAGGAATTGGAAATTGGTGAGAAAAGGATGGCCTATGTCTTGACACTCGCAGTCACAAAAACAAAGATTTAAAGTACGAAACATGAAACTTCGTTGGATTCCTTTAACATTTGACCTGAGGGGAGTACAAGAAAGTGTGCATCTAGGAAGATGTATGGTGTTGTAAAGAAGTGTCTAATAAATGAGGTTGCAAAAAGTTAAAAGAAAGGTGGTTAATTTTGAAATTGTGCCCTAAAGTATACATCAAGTCTAACTTCATTACCTCAAGTTTTAAAAGTGTCAAATTAGCACTTCAAACCATCACTTTCACAACTAGACCGGTCATTGAACATGTAAAGGCGTCGGTTTACAGTTCAATGGTTCAACCGGTGGTTCATGTAAATAAATTCAAATTAATCAAGACTATTAAAGAAAAAAAAATATTGAATTAAAATACATGATAACTGACATATTTTTAAGTTCAATGATAACTATTGTGGGTAAATTCTCTGGATCTCTAATTCTTTTAACACCAAAGTTATAAAAAATAATTAGGATTAATTTCATATATGCCCGTTAAGTTTATATTTCTAACCCACTGAGTCCATTTTCTTTGTTTCGGGTCTAATAAGTTCCGCTGGTAAATTTCATGTCCAGTAAAACCTTTCCTCCACTTTTTTGGACGAAGTATTAAACTTATTTAATTTGACTAAAAGAGAGTTGTAAGAATGGAAGATCACTCACATATATATATATATATATATATATATATATATATATATATATATATATATATATATTCCTGATCGACCGGTGGATAATTTCCACCCAACCGCAACACTGTGTTGCGGTTGGTTTTCTTCTTTCTACACCCACCCACCCACCCCCCCACCCCCCCGCCAACCGCAACAAAGTGTTGCGGTTGGTTTTCATTACATTTTTTTTATTTTCTTCGTGGCCCCCACCCCCCCCCCCCAACCGCAACAAAGTGTTGCGGTTGGTATCATTCCCTTTTTTTTCTTTTCTATTACTTTTCGTGGCCCCCACCCCCCAACCGCAATACTTTGTTGCGGTTGTCCTTCCCTTCCTCCTGCCTGCCACGTGGCCAAACCGCAACAAAGTGTTGCGGTTCCCCCCTGCCATGTCGGGTCAAATTTTGGAATTTTCACGAATTTATAATAAATAGCTAGAGCTAGATTTTGCCAAAGTGCAAAAAGGAGACCCTGGTTATTTTTAAAATATCTATATCAGGGAAAAATTTCAGATTTTTCCAAAGACTCGAAAGGGGTCAACTGAAACGGGGAACCTTGTAACTTTGTAGTGTAATTTAAAATATCAAGCTAGCGCGATTTCGTGCGAACCTTTGATGAGAACCCTAGGATGTTGGGAAGTTCCATTTCCCAGGAATTTGCGTCATTCCGAAGTCGTTACCTATTTTTTTGGCCGAACGGGCTTTTAAGTGCTCGATCCGAACACCGGTTCGGGATTTTTGGGCGAAAAATCCTGAAAAATACTTTTTAGATCAAGAATGAATTCAGGAAGCTTAAAATATCATTCCAAAGCACTTTTGAGATTTTTCGATGCCAGGAGCATTTTGGTAATTTGCCACCCCGAGAGGGGTATTTTGGTAATTCTACAATGTTAAGTTTTTCAAATGACTTTTTAGTCCACAAATATAAGTAAAACACCTAAAAGGTTGTTTTGAAGCTGATTTGGGGGCGTTAGGGTGATAATGAACCCCCGGGGGCATTTTAGAAGATTTTTCGGAAGTTATGAATTGGGCGATAGAGTGTGCGCGAATAGGCCTTTCATAGAAAAACCAAAAAAATTATTTGTGTCGAATTTCACCGAAATTCATAGAAATGGGCTACTTAGCATGCCTAAGGTATATTGAGCAAAAAAAAACTGACAAAACAATATACAAGATTTTTCGGAAGTTATGAATTGGGCGATAAATTGTGCGCGAATAGGCCTTTCATAGGAAAATCAAAAAAATCATTTATCTCGAATTTCACTGAAAGTCATAGAAATTGGCTACTTAGCGTGCCTAAGGTATATTGAGCAAAAAAAAACTGACAAAAAAATATACAAGATTTTTCGGAAGCTATGAATTTGGCGGTAAAGTGTGCGCGAATAGGCATAGGAAAATCAAAAAAAAAATATTTGTCTCGAATTTCGCTAAAATTCATAAAAATTGGCTAACTATCGTGCCTACGGTGCAATGAGCAAAAAAGGAAGTGATAAAATGTGCAAGATTTTTCGGAAGTTACCGAAATGCCCCCGAGGAGCGGCAAATTATCGAAATGCCCCCGGGGGTTCATTATCACCCTAACGCCCCCAAATCAGCTTCAAAGTTACATTTCTGGACAAAAAAGTCGTTTGAAAAACTTAACATTGTAGAATTACCAAAATACCCCTCTCGGGTGGCAAATTACCAAAATGCCCCCTGACATCGAAAAATCTCAAAAGTGCTTTGGAATGCTATTTTAAGCTTCCTGAATTCATTCTTGATCTAAAAAGTATTTTTTGGGATTTTTCGCCCAAAAATTTCGAATCGGTGTCCGGATCGAGAGCTTAAAAGCCCGGCCAAAAAAATAGGTAACGACTTCAGAATGGCGTAAATTCCTGGGAAATGGAACTTCCCAACATCTTAGGGTTCTCATAAAAGTTTCGCGCGAAATCGCGATAGCTTGATATTTTAAATTACACTGCAAAGTTACAAGGTTCCCCGTATCAGTTGACCTATTTCCAGTCTTTGGGAAAATCTGAATTTTTCCCTGATATAGATCTTTTAAAAATAACTAGGGTCTTTTTTTTGTACTTTACCAAAATATAGCTATAGCTATTTATTATAAATTCGTGAGCTATTTTTTATAAATTCGTGAAAATTCCAAAATTTGACGCGACGTGGCAGGGGGGAACCGCAACACTTTGTTGCGGTTTGGCCACGTGGCAAGCAGGGGGAAGGGAAGGACAACCGCAACAAAGTGTTGCGGTTGGGGGCTGGGGGCCACGAAAAGTAATAGAAAAGAAAAAAAAGGGAATGATACCAACCGCAACACTTTGTTGCAGTTGGGGTGGGTGGGTGTAGAAAGAAGAAAATCAACCGCAACAAAGTGTTGCGGTTGGGTGGATATTATCCACCGGTCGATCAGGATCGGCCCCTATATATAATCTCTGACGAAACACCACCTTGCCGCCCCCATTCACTTCTTCTTCAGCTCTATCACCAATATTTGCCATCACCCATCATGCCTTGACACCACCACCAATAATCACCACTGTTATGGATGAAATGCGGGATAGTCTTAATTGGCTCGTGAACAGACCTGCACAGCACAAACAAAACCGGTGACTCAACGGAAGGATTTTCAGTGGAGGATCTCTAATACTCAAATCAGAAAGGACTTGAAGAGTTCAGACAATACTTTCAGAATGAATGGCTTACATTTTTCATTATTCTCACTTTCTTTATATAGGAGGAGCATTAGTGGGTCAGCTATGTCTCCTTAATGGGGAGTTACCAGAACTAATGATCAGTTTAGCGAGTATTTATTACCTTTAATGGGAGAGTGAGAGAGTGGATAAATGCCACTTCCCACTTCTCTAAAAATTATGGGGCAATTTTGATGCCCCTTGTGGTGACACGTGTCACTTTCCCATTCATTGGTGGTATTTTTTACCCATATCATTTACCCTCATTCCGTTCTTTTCGAGAAAGAATATAGAATCAGGATAATTACTTTAGCATTGAATGGCTTCTTAAGCTAGAGGTGGTACTTCTCGCTCGATGGAGAAATTTCCCTTTGGCAAAGGGTTTATCCACTCGGCTTGGTCGAGTAGAGACCTCCAAGGGGCTCGTCTACTCGGTCTGGCCAAGTAGAGGCCTCCAATGGGTTTTGTCTACTCGGCCTGGCCGAGTAGTGGCCTTGAGGGGACTCGTCTACTTGGCATGGCCGAGTAGTGGCCTTAAGGGGGCTCGTTTACTCGGCCTGGTCGAGTAGAGGCCTTAAAAGGGTTCGTCTACTTGGCCAAGGCCTCCAAGGGGCTTGTCTACTCCGCTTGGCTGAATAGAGGCCTCCAAGGGGCTCGTATACTTGGCTCGGCCGAGTAGAGGCCTTAAAGGGGCTCGTCTACTCGGTTTGGCCGAGTAGAGGCCTTTAAGGTGCTCGTCTACTCGGTTTGGCCGAGTAAAAGCCTTAAAGGTGCTCGTCTACTCGGTTAAGGGAGTAGAGAGACTTGTGGAGTCTAATGTGCTCGTCTACTTGGCCTAGCGAGCAGAGGCTTAGACTCGAAAAGAGCTCACCTACTCGGCTAGGCGAGTAGACAGACTTATGGAGTCTAATGTGCTCGCCTACTCGGCCTAGCCAGCAGAGGCTTAACTCGAAAGGAGCTCGTCTACTTGTCTAGGCGAGTAGAGAGACTTGTGGAGTCTAATGTGCTCGTCTGCTCAGCCTGGCGAGCAGAGGCTTAAACTCGAAAGGAGCTCATCTACTCGGCGAGGCGAGTAGAGAGACTTGTGGAGTCTAATGTGCTCGTCTGCTCAGCCTGGCGAGCAGAGGCTTAGACTCGAAAGGAGCTCATTTACTTGGCTAGGCGAGTAGAGAGACTTGTGGAGTCTAAAGTTCTCGTCTGCTCAGCCTAGTGAGCAGAGGCTTAGACTCGATAGGAACTCGTCTACTCGGCTAAGCGAGTAGAGAGACTTGGGTGAAGTGGTATGTCCACTAGGTTTTGTCAAAGTTTCCATCAAGGGATACAAGAGTAGACTTGCCCCCATGTCTTGTTGATGGATGGATGCCACGTGTTGGTTATCCCAACAGCCACGAAATCTTGTCTGTTGGATCATGATAGCATCTCTATATAAGGGGAACTCTTTTCATTTTTCCTCACTTCACTTCATTTTGAGCAAGAGACCCTTGAGATATTAATGTTTTTAGAGCTCGTTGAGGAAGAGATCTTCTAAGTTGGGTGTTCTTGAGTTTGAAGATCAATCCTTTTCTCGTTCAAGTAAGCTCCCAAACTTCTTTAACTTCTTTGAATTTCTTGTTTTTGATCTAGAATCATGTCTAACCAAAATAGTGAACATGTTTCTGAGCTTAGCGACGATGCTAGGAGTGTTAGAACAGAGCCAACTTTTGACCCTTTGTTTTTAGAAGTGGGAATTCCTCTGGTTCCTTATCAAGAGCCAAAGAGGGTTCCTGCTAAGGAGGTTTTGACTAAGAAGGCTCAAAGCCCTAAACCTTTTGATGCCCATACTCTTAGGAGTAGGATGATCAGCTATGATCTCAAGATTTTGAGAGAGAGAGCTGCGAAATTCTGTCAAATATAAAGCTTAGGTTGTCTAATGATGGGGAGGCAGCCAATTTGACTACTATAAACAAGAAAAGGGTTTATTTGGACATGTAACTATTAGGTTGCAAATTCAGTATTTGCTTATGGCTTAGTTGCACTTTTTTCATTTTGTACTTAGTCATCATATGCATATTTTATTTCTTTTTGTTTTTCATTTGTTTTCTGCAATAGGATGAGGTGAGGTGGGGTTAAGGAGTGTTCTGGGGTATCATTTTGTAAGACAAACATGTAACTCCCATTTTGCATATTTACCTTTTAATTTTTTTTTACTTTAGCAATTTCAACTCTTATATCTAACTCTTTGTTCTAACCAATCAATGAAATTACAGATTTTATTCAATTCTAAGTCAATTCCAATAGAATTGGTATTGAATTACAATTCTTAATTCCAATTCCATTTGCCAATCAGAACCTAAGAGAAAATTTTGCCAAAAAATCCTAGAAAATAGAAAAAACCCTAGAATCCTGACTTCCAGCATCTAGCACACACCTGAATTTTGACCGGCTATAAATTACTCATACGATGTTTAACTTAGGCAATTCAAAAGCCTAAATCGTATAGATTTTCAAGAGATACAATTTTGTAGAAGAAGTCAAAGCCATTTAAGGTTTTCTTCGAGTCCAAAATAACGTTTTTGTTTCAAACCGGATATAATCATTTTCTAGGTTTTCGACCAACCTGAACTTGCTCATATGATACTCGACTTAGGCGGTTCAAAAGACTAAATTGCATGTTTTTTAGGGAGACAACTTTGTAGAAGGAGCCAAATCCATTTGAGGTAGTCTTCAAGCCCAAAATAGTAATTTTTTAATCGGACAGATTGTTGTTCTTCATTTTCGGCATCAAATTGATTCTCAAATCAAACCATAGGACAATCCGAACCAATGTATGATTCTCTGTCATTCTCTACCTTTCTAGATTAGAAGAGTCTAGAATGCTTCCCCCTCCTTGCGACCAGATCTCGATAAAAAAATCAAAGTTAAAATCAAAGTCTTCAATTTTATTTTATTTAGAATTCTAGACAACTGGAAGAGTAGTCAATTAGAGTTCTAAGTCTATTCGACTAGAAGAGTCAAGTCATAATAATAGTCAAAGACCGAGATCTAGGTCTCCTCCCGAAGGGTTCGGTTAGAACTACGTGATTTTGATCATAATTTGTCCGACTAGGTACGTAGGCCATCTGACTTCGGTTGTCGAAATCAAACCAAAGTAATATAGTTATGTTAGGGTGGATATATATACGTGTATGTGCATATTTTGTGTTGTGTTAAAAGGCCAAAAAGTTATTAAAAAAAAGTAGAGACCGTTAGAGTATGGCGGATGCCTAACACCTTCCCGCCGTATAACTTAATCCTCAAACCCATCATCTCTGATTTCGGTTGATTAGAAGCCTAAGTGGCCATTTTAGATTCTTTTAGGTTTTTTCTTTATTTCAAAAAATAAGATGGCGACTCCAAAATTTAGAAATTTGTAGGTATAAAAAATTTCAAGGCGGTTCGCTACACTATGTTTGAAGAAAATCATTGTACGAACTATGATTTTCTTGTCCATTTGAGGAAGCTGCAACAAACATTAACATTTAAGCAAGTACAAGAAACTTAACTTACAAAATTTCTAAAGGTATTAAAATTTTCGTTTTGGTCTGAGATGAAGCCTAGCACGTATTATTTGTCACAATGGCACATATTGTGTTATAAAATGTGTATTTGATCTTATTTTCTGTTGGTGTATGGATGAGTCAAAGAATTGTTATAATGTATGTATAAATTTTACAGTTAATACCTCTTATAGTTGATAAAATTAGAATCTTCCATCAATATCTATATGTCTATACTACCTATAAAAGTAACAATTTGGTGTAAACATTTCTTGGACAAAAATAGCTCCCTTAAGTTTAGACAATAGCACAAAAATTTTACACTAAAAATTGAATGCTAATGTCTCTTCTTCGGGTAAATATGCATTCTCTCGGGCTATTAGTGCCAACCATCTAGAAGAGTTGGATCAGGATCAACTGGTGTTAGGATCATTAAGTAGGATTGCAACTTGAGTTGGGTTTTTATAGTTACTGAGTTCTGTATATAAGTCACCACCAGCCACCACCACATACCGTCGCACCCGCCATCTGCCCCTATTTCTCACCGTCGACAGCTAACACCACCAATCAGTCGTTGCCACCATTGCCGTCGGTCGCCACTATAGCCAGCAGCCTCATCCACCACCGACAGCCTCCACCACTCCTCGGTGCCTGCCACCACCATCGGTCGTTACCACAACTGCTGGCAATCCCCACCACTTCTAGCAACCTCCATCACTATCGTCAGCCGCCGCCACCACCAGCAACCACTGCCAACTACAGATACTCTATTTTTTGTTTAAATAAAAATAATTTACTTTATTTTAATCAACTCTTTTAAATCCAAATATACATATTCAAACCAACCCAATTAATACAATTTTTTTTTGGGTTAAAGCTTGTTGGTTTTGAAATGACATGAATTTTCTTGAGTTGGATACAAACCCAACCCAACCAATAAAGTTGTATCCCTATCATTATGAGGTTCTTTGGGACATCATCAAGTGCTTTCCTTTGGATATGCAATTTGTTCCAAATCTCCCCCCCCCCTCATGGGATAAAAATTTTAAACTTTATATCAATTAATTAGTTTGTTATGATAGTCGTGATTAATGGATGTACTTTACCTGCATAGTCTTTCCTTGACAGTCGATTCAACAAACGGGCCAAGTGCCTTTAGAAATAATGTAATTTGTCATTTGTCTAAAAAAAAACCTTAGATCTCCTTATTCAGCGAGATAAGGACACAAGTCTTTATTACCAATTTTAGAAAAGAAAATGGTGAGTTACAGATCATATTATGTAAAAGATTTTTTCTTTTCTTTTCTTCCCTTTATTTCTTGCCATTCTGAGCAATTAAGGAAAACCAAAACAAAAACATCCAAAAACAACAAATTAGCCCACTCACTTTCTCATTCAATATTGAAACCAATAAAACAACCTTAAAGGGGGGTGAATAGGGTATTTGAAAATTAATGGAAAAATTAAACTAAGCACTCTCACGAATCTCAATCATACCAAGTAATACTTCAATGAAGATGCTAATTTAATAATCTCAAACAATTATAGAGCAATAAGTAAAGAGATTGAGTTAGAGATACTTGACAAGGAGATTTAAATGGTTCGGCTTGAACTACCCTCAAGTCTACATCTACCTCTTCAAAGAAGTCCCGTGCAAAAGCACTAGAATCCACTAGCAACAATCTTCTTCCGGGTCAAGATTAAAATCTTGTTCCCACTCTATCTTGGCTACACCTATAGGCCCACTGGGGGTCCCAATTCTCATGACACGTCGGCATATTCAACGGTCAACTTTTCAACGCTCACAGGCCGATCAAAACGACACATGCTCAAGTCACGTGCTTTTTCCCTTTGTGAAGCAGTCTTGGTGTGCCTTCCCCCTTAAGGGGGTCGGCCACCTTAGCGAGGTCGGCCACCATGGGGGGATCGGCCACCTTAGGGGGTCGGCCACCTACCTTGACGACCAACTACCGTCGTGCGTACGCCGTAGTCGCGACCTTCGTCGCGTGCGCGCCATCTCCGTGACCTTCGTCGCCGCGCCCGCGCATCATCTCCGCGACCTTCATCGCCGCGCCCGCGCGCCATCTCCGCGACCTTCGTCGCCGTGCCCGCGCATCATCTCCGCCACCTCCGTCGTTACGCGCCACCTCCGCGACTCCCGACGCCAGCGCACCATCTCCGTCGGGGAGCTCTTCAACTCCCCTTTCGCCAGGTAGACAGCTCCTCCGGGATGCTACCTTGACGCGATCAGAGTGCTCCGGCACAAGGACTCCTCGCGGCGGGACGGGCGCACAACCATAATGCCATCACCGGCTCAATCAACTGACAGGGCTCCGGCCCTCGCATCCGGGATGGGCTCTCAACCTTATAGCCATCGCCGTCTCAATCAAAGTGACGAGGCTCCGGCCCTCGCATCCGGGATGGGCTCTCAACCTTATAGCCATCGTCGTCTCAATCAAAGAGACGAGGCTCCGGCCCTCGCATCCGGGATGGGCTCTCAAGCTTATAGCCATCGCCGTCTCAATCAAAGCGACGGGGCTCCGGCCCTCGCATCCGGGATGGGCTCTCAAGCTTATAGCCATCGCCGTCTCAATCAAAGGGACAGGGCTCCGGCCCTCGCATCCGGGATAGGCTCTCAAGCTTATAGCCATCGCCGTCTCAATCAAAGCGACCGGGCCTCCGGCCCTCGCATCTGGGATGAGCTCTCAACCTTATAGCCATCGCCGTATCAATCAAAGCGACGGAGCTCCGGCCCTCGCATCCGGGATGGGCTCTCAACCTTATAGCCATCGCCGTCTCAATCAAAGCGACGGGGCTCCGACCCTCGCATCCGGGATGGGCTCTTAACCTTATAGCCATCGCCGTCTCAATCAAAGCGACAGGGCTCCGGCCCTCGCATCCGGGATGGGCTCACAACCTTATAGCCATCGCCGTCTCAATCAAAGCGACGGGGCTCCGGCCCTCACATCCGGGATGGGCTCGCAACCCTAATGCCCTCGCCGGCTCAATCAACTGACAGGGCTCCGGCCCTCGCATCCGGGATGGGCTCGCAACCCTAATGCCCTCACCGGCTCAATCAACCGGGGGCTCCAGCCTTTGCCCTCACAATCAACCGACGGGCTTCTGGGGGCTCCGCTCATAGTGCTCTAGCACGAGGACCCCCACCACGGACTCTGCGTATCAAGCTGTGAGCATGTGCGCTCATATCACCATCGCCATCGACATCGCCAAGGCAATGAACCACGAGTCACTCCGGGACGGGAGCAAGTCCTCGGAGGGCATCGTGTCCGGCATGCCTGGCAATTGGCTGCAGGGGCAACCCTCATCGCTGCCAGGATCTCGGCGCGTCTCATGACGCATCTCGTGGGATTCAGTAAGGGCTTGGACTGGAGGCTGGGGCAACGGGCTGCTCTGACCATGCTACCGCGGTGTGGTCAGTCTCCTCAGACAGGCATAGGGACGCTGCAAGGGCAGGGCGGCACGAACTCGGGGACCGGCATATTCGACGGACAATCAATACTGCGGGACCCCCTACGGCGACATGTCACTCCCGGAGGACGACACGTGTCGGCTGATGACACTCGCATATTTGTGCCTATATATAGTGGATTTTGGAGCTTATTCAAGGACCTCTATCTCATTTGACATTTCCACTTTCTCTCTCTAAAACCCATTCTCTCTGGATTTCTAGTGAGAGAAAGACATTCGGACTCCTGACGTTGGATCATTGACGCTGCACCCTTGACGCGGACTGCATCTTTTGTGGCACCTCACGTGGCATCCGAACCATCTTTCCTCGGCAACAAACCCTTACAACACTTGGTGATATCCCCACACCAAGCACAAGCCTTGAATCCACAAAACTCTCCAAGACTTGACAAACCAAGCCTTGATCACAAATCTTTTACAAAGATCAATTGTGTACAAAGAAACCCTCTTGAAAGGAAATGAGTACAAATGAAGCTCTAGTACAATAGAGAGATGAGAGAATTGATGACTTGAAGAATGCTCACTCTCAATCAAAGAATTGTTCACAAAGATGCTCTCTTTAATGATGTAAAATCATGAAGATGAAGAGAGAAAAGTTTAATCTATGAGCCTTTATGTTTCTTTAATGAATGGAGGCTTAGAATATGGTTTCCATGGTGTATAATGAAGCCCCAAATCATTTATATAGAGAAGATATCAAATATAGCCGTTATGGGAAGATTTGACATGATTTTGGGCAAAACTAGCCATTATTTCTCTCCCAACGGTCAATAGAGTCGACTGCATTGGGAATGGAGTCGACGGCATTCCCTTGCTGCCATTTCTCGACTGTCTCACGAAACCCTCTTTCTTATGTTGGGCATAACTTTCTCTAGAAAAATCGGATTGAGGTGCTGTTTTTTGCGTTGGAAATCTAATGAAAATTATATCAAGATATGAAAATATTAGCTCCAAAAATATTCTTGAAAAAATCTGAGTGAGCTCTAAAATTCACTCATTTTCAATAACCACACTTGTGTGAAAGGTTATGAACTCATGTGCAATGCACAAGGTGTCCTAAGGTCATTTTAGGTCATAGTCATCAATCCAAACATCAAACCAAGACTAGTTACATAATAATAAAGATCAATCATAATTCATAGTAACTTAGCCTTTGCATTCTTTCTTGCTCTTTGACATTGAACTTGATGAAGCTTCCATAGCATGTTCACTATAGCTTTAAGCTTCTTTGCTTCAATCCATCTATCCAACTTTTCAAATGTGTCTTCATGAGTGTGCATTTATATACCTACTAAGAATACACTCAAAGCACACATTAGAACATAATCAATGTGTAGTTATCATCAAAACAAGATGCAAGCCTAGGTTATCCAACCAAAGGACTAACAAATATGATCAGCTCTTTAATTAGCAGATCTTTTGGCTAGTTTGAACTGAAATACCATCAAACTCTTTTGTTATGGAGATAATCTTAACACGTTGGTATATGCTACTAACGTGTTTTAGGGAGATAAGAGGAGCCAAGTGTCAACCACTAAGATGGGTTAAATATATAGGATGAGTCCAACTCTACGTAAAAGCTTAAATCAATAAGACTTGTTCCATCTAAGTATATGTTCCCAATTTATTATTCACACTTACTCGATATGGAATAAAATAACTACAAATCTCTCCCTTAAATGTGAGTCTACCACCATTGAAGCTCCCTCTCACACTCTACTCTGCGAAGAACCACTATTTTTCCAAGAGCCCGACAAGGGTGTGAGGCTCAGATTCAGGTCGCCACCACGAGCTCTAAGACAATGTTAGGGATATTCCATGATTGCCCAGTAAGATGGGCCAAATTTGTAGAATGGGCTCAATTGGACCTAAAAACTTAATAATGTGGAAGTGATTATTGGATATATCATTATCTTATATTATGTCTAGATATTATGACTGTATTTTCTGTAATATGTGAGATTCTTCGATTGTAGCTCTCGATTCAGCTAACTTGCTCTTTCATGAATTTTCAGAATTGTTCCACATATTTTATGTACAAGTGCATGGATTTTGTTCCTTAATGTGTAGAGTGTATTCGTATACACCATTTTGTAGACTAGTTCTCCCTCCAACTATTTGTAAAACGTAATATTTATATTTCAATATCAAACTTATCCCACCGTAATGTATATTGCATTTATAATCTGCACATGACAATCTCAATAGAAGTTAGCTAAAAAACCTACCTCATAAGGCTTGCAGAGTGGAAGTCTTTAGGAGATCTTGCGCTCCATGCACATCCAACCATCGACGTATACTATATGGAGGATAAGGCAAGATCTCTTCCTTTGTTATTTCCTAATTGTAACTTTTAGTATTTTATAATCAACTACGGGTCGAGTAATAACATTTACAGTTCGTTATAGACTAGAACAACTCATTGTGAAGGAGCCGATCCAAATAGGTAATTATGATAATTTTATCTGCTTTTCTAGTACCAGAGTAACTAACTTACCGAAAAATGTTACATGTGTCTTCATTAATGAGGGATATATTACTGGTTTGTGTACTTCGTTATTTTCGAATTTGGTGCAGCTCCCACTCTCGACCCTTTCTCCCGTCGGTGGGTCCGTCCCACACCCCCAACAACATAGATTGGATTACATATTTGTATAAGCCACAAATCTATCGTTCTAATGATAACATTAGAAGGTGTTTGAGATTGATTCTAGATTAGTCAAACCTGATTAAATCCAGATTAAATCAGTTTTAAAATGTTTGGCAAAAAAATATAAACTGATTAAATCTGCTCCAATGTACTCAAAACTGATTAAATCCATAATCTTCATTTTCTTGGATTAAGATTTAATCAATTTTGAAGAATCAGGTTTGACCAAGAGATTTACCAAAATATCCTTACATATAAACAACATTAAATGCTTAATTTTAATTTGAATACACTACATTATAATTTTGTTACACTAAACCTACTTTAATCCCTCTTTATTCAAACACCTTCAACAACTTTTAATTTATTATGCTTAAAATAGATTAAAGTTGATTTTAAAAATTGCTTCTGATTTAATCGAAATATACTTTTAATAATCAATCTCAAACGGCCTCTTAGTCGCATTATGTCATTTTACTTTGCCAATATAGTAGAAACGACATGTTCTATTACTCGCCTATGTCATATATAAGCGTAATTTTATATTTGGAACATAAAAAGGATAGGGATGATAAGAATCTTCTTTGATACAACTTCTCTCAGGGAAATCCCTCTTCAAAATAACATCTTTAAACCAGAAATAACTACTTTAGTTGCTAAAGATACTTAATAAGAAGGGCTAATTGCACCTATGTCCCTGAGGTTAGGGGGTAATTACAGTCAAGGACACTAGGTTTCAAAATGTAATATACCGTGACCAAACACTTTTAAAATGTATCACATGAGTCCATCCGTCAGGGTTCCGTCCAAAAAGTACACATTTTTTATGATGTCATCAATACGTATTTTTAAAATGACAATACTACCCCTTGTACTGTATATACTGAATATATTTAAAAATTTTAAATTAAGATTTCAAGGCTTAATCTAAAGATTAGGGTTTGAAAACCCTAAAATTATTGATTTGTTCCCTAGCAGTCTATTTCATCAAAATTTCTCAAATTTGCATCAAGACCCTTCATCAAAATTCTAATTCGCAAATTAGGGTTTCAAAACCCTAATTCGCAATCTGCAATCGCAATTTGCAAATTTCTCACTGAAAACCCCTAATTTGCAAATTAGGAACCCTAATTTGCAATCTGCAAATTCTCATTGAAAAACCCTAATTTATGAATTAGGGTTTTGAAACCCTAATTTACGAATTAGGTTTTGAAACCCTAATTCGCAATCTGCAAATTTCTCACTGAAATCCTCCCCCAGCGCCCGCAACCATCTCCCCTCGCCCCACACCGACAGCCCCCTCCCCCTTGCCCCACACCAGTGAAAAGTCAACCATCACAGTCGCGATTGCAAAATTTTGCCGTGTTAATTATTGGATCACTTCAAATCTGAAGCCGTGTTAATTACCTCTACCATTGTCGATTAACTTTTGCAGTGACGGGGTGCGTTGTTACCTCCATCACTGTCGATTAACTTTGCGACGAGGGGGAAGGGGGAGGGTGGTCGCGGCAACGGGGAAGGAGAAAGGGGAGGGTGGTGCGGTGACGGGGAATGGGGAGGCAGACGGGGAGACGAAGGGGTGCGGTGGTCGGGGGAGTTTGAAAGACAGAATTGGGTTGGGGGTGGGGTGGGGAGAGGCGGTGGGGGGTTGGGTGGCGGGGGGTAGGGGTGGGGGTAGTGACATTAATCTTTCTTTTTCTTTTTTTTAAAGATAAAGTAATGGCATTAAAAAAAAGTTTCAACTTATGGGCAATACAGTCTTTTTATCAAAATCATTAGGATTTTTCAAATTTTATTTCGTTAACGGATATAAGTGTAATTTGTTTAAATTATTGTTCTTGCCTGTAATTACTCTCTAACTTCAGAAATATAAGTGTAATTAGCCCTGATAAGAATGTTTTATTCTTGGGTGTCAATGGCCTAAAAGAATTTAAATCTGAGCATCTCACGGGAGTACAACAACTTAACATTTACCAAGGCAAATGCTATCTTTCATAGATTTCATGAATGAAATGTACGTCTGAGATCCATTATTCCATCAATCAATCAAAACATGCTTTATTCCTTACTCTCTTTATGTCTTTACGAGCATAGAAGCTACAGCAACCCAAGGAACACACAGTTCCCAATCCCTTCAACCAGACAGACAGTCCGCTCTCTTTTCCAGGCCCTCGGTATTGGCGTAAGTGTTTCACACCCTTTTTCTCCTGTCCTTTCTCTTTTTCCAGCTTCTTTCCTCCTTTTATCAAAGTTCTGATTGATTGGGATATTATTAATATACATAACACTCAAGACTAGGCATACTGGAGTATAATACTATTCGGGCTTGAGCCACGCTACCTTAAATGCTGCACCACATTTTCATTTATATATATGCAGAAAGTCGGTCGCGGCATTTTAAAACTCAAGACTAGGCATACTATTATGCACCATTTTTTTTTACACGTATATTAAGGGTTTAGGTTATATATTGTCTTTGAGCAACATAATATAAAGTAGTGTAAAGTTGAGTTGGTAGAGAATTAATTGTGGTGAGAGAAATAGAATAAAAAAATATATAAAAAGGGTAAATATGTAAAAATACTACAGAATATTTGTGATCCTTTGATCACTCTATTATGCATCAGAGCTTTGAGCAACATTGTTTTTTTCTAAATTTTGTTCCTATTCTTACTCTTAAATGTTGTGACACATTCTGGTTGATATATATATGCAAAAAGTTGGTCGTGGTATTTTAGAAGTATCTGGTTTATAGTATGTATACTCGTCCTATTATTCTTAAACATTTTAAAAATCAGTTGAACGGCTAATTTTGTTTGTTAGTGGTGTAAACTACACTAATCATTTATAGATATGACACTTTCCATAAAAGATAAGCAGTCCAACTTCCAATTATCTCTCCACCTTTATCACATACTTAGCTTTGCCTCACATGCATTCCACTTTCACATACAAAACTAACCACCACAAGTAAAGCACAAAAACCCCACTTCAGAATCCTATATTAACTAGCCCCTCTTATAAACAGAAGATAATCACAACCAGAGTGCAGCTTGCTTTACTCCTTGCTACCTCAATGAAACCAAACAAAGCAAACCTCTTCTGCTTGTCCATCCTTGACCTCTTCTGCAGATACTAGGTTTAGAAAACAGAAGTACTTCAAAACATAGAAAATGAGGGCTGGAGGTTACACTCTCCAGCAGTCTCTTACTGCTGATGCTGCAAGCATGGTAAAACAAGCCGTTAGCCTTGCGAGGAGGCGGGGTCATGCCCAAGTGACTCCACTCCATGTAGCCAGTGCCATGCTTGCTACACAGACAGGCCTTTTTCGAAAGTCATGCCTTCAATCTCATTCTCATCCTCTTCAATGTAAAGCACTTGAGCTTTGCTTCAATGTGGCACTCAACCGTCTCCCTACGTCCACATCCTCGAGTACTATATTAGGCCCTCATCATTCCCACCACCCTTCCATGTCAAACTCCTTAGTCGCGGCGTTCAAGCGCGCGCAAGCGCACCAACGCCGTGGCTTGATTGAAAACCAGCAGCAACCCATTTTGGCTCTTAAAGTAGAGATAGAGCAGCTCATAATCTCCGTTCTTGATGATCCAAGCGTTAGTAGAGTCATGAGGGAAGCTGGTTTTTCTAGTACGCAAGTGAAAACCAATGTAGAACAAGCTGTGTCTTTGGAGATAAGTTCTCAAAGTCCAACTGTGAGCTGTATTCAGTCAAAAGAAAGCACCAAGCCATTAGTTTTTGGCGCCAATTGGTCTCAATTTCTCCCTACAAGTAAGTCAAGTGATAAAGTTGGGAATAGGGATGTGATGAGTGTCATAGACACAATGATGAACAGCAAGAGAAAAAACATCGTGGTTGTAGGGGAGTGTTTGGTTAGTGCTGAGAGTGTGGTAAAAGGAGTGGTTAATAAGTTCGAGAGAGGAGAAATTCTTGGGGTTTTGAGGTTTGTGCAGTTTGTAAGTCTTCCCCTTTTCACTTTAAGAAATAGTTCCAGGGAAGAGGTTGAAGAGAAGCTTGGGGAGCTTAGGTACCTTGTAAAATGCAATGTAGGTAGAGGAGTGGTTTTGTATTTGGGTGATCTCAAATGGGTTTCTGATTTCTGGTCAAATTTTGGAGAGCAAAGGAGTAACTACTACTGTCCTTTGCAGCATATGATCATGGAGCTTAGTAGATTTTTGAGGGGACTTGGGGAGAGTGGAAAGTTGTGGCTACTGGGAATAGCAACTTTCCAGACTTTCATGAGATGCAAAACAGGAAAACCTTCTCTAGAGACTCTTTGGGAACTTCATCCTCTTACAATTCCTGCTGGCAGCTTGGAACTCGGTCTCAGACTTGACAGGTTTACTTGCATTCTTCACTTCTACTTTATTAGCTACAATCATTACAAAACGGGAAAATTATTTAGCCTTTACTGAAAAATAATGCATGCATATCTGAAAAAGGGTGCAGCGGTAGCAATGACAATAATAAACTGCAATTTGCAATTAACCGGCTCTTAAAGTTGGTACTGTCTGCTAAAAGAATACTAACCCTTGTGTGTATTCAGGGAATGTTTTCAGGACAAATTCAGAAGTAAGATTTTGGAAGATGGATCAAGTTGGCCTCATAAAGCTGGAGCTGAGAAGCAGCTCACTTGTTGTGCAGATTGTTCATTCAATTTCACTAGAGAAGCTCGAAGTGTAGCAAACATCATGCATAGCGAGTCTATCACTGCTACAACGTGCTCGAGCTTGCCTTCATGGCTCCAGCGGCACAAGGAAGAGAACAGAAAACAGACTCTCAATGATCAGGTTTGAACTCTATGACAAAAACACCTAGCCTTGAACGTGTAAATCTCAAATTAAGACAACATAACTTAACATTCAAATTGTTTGTTACTATTGTATCAGGAATATGAACAAATAAGAAGTCTATGCAAGAAATGGAACTCAATTTGCAGTTCAGTTCACAAACACCCTCTTTTTCTCGAGAATCCCCTTCATTTTCAACCTTCCCCTTCTTCCTCTACTTCCATGTCTTCACTTGGCAAAGGTAGCCCAAATTTGCAACAAACCCTTCAAAATTGGCCAGTTATCTTTGACAACCCCAAGTCTCCTAAAGAACTCCAATTCTTTATACCTGAACATGAGGGTGAAGGTTTCGAATCCAATTTGGGAGGCACAAAACCAGACCTTTTATCGAATCCTAATTCGAGTCCTAACTCTGCGTCTTCTAGTGAGGCGAGTGAAGGTATGGAGTGTTCGAACTTGTTCAAGGTGCTTAACCCTAAGAATTCAAAGATTCTTTCCAAGGCATTGGAGAAAAGGGTTCCATGGCAGAGAGGCATAATTCCTGAAATTGTTAGCACAGTACTTCAATGTAGGTCCGGAACAATGGGAAGAAAGTCCAAAATGGGAAACAGAGAAGATAAAGAAGAAACTTGGTTGTTCTTCTTAGGAGTTGATTCTGAAGGCAAAGAGAAAATCTCAAAAGAGCTTGCAAAAGTTCTTTTTGGCTCTCAAAGTAAATTCTTTGCGATTGGTCTTAGTAGCTTTTCATCAACAAGAGCTGATTCAACTGAAGAAATCAGTAACAAAAGAGCAAGAGATGAGCATGGGAAGAGTTATCTCGAGAGATTTGCAGAGGCGGTGCAAGAGAATCCTAGCCGTGTGTTCTTTCTGGAAGATGTGGAGCAAGTTGACTATCATTCACAAGTGGGAGTTAAGAAAGCAATTGAAAGTGGAAAAATCACACTTCCTGGGGGTGAATTGGTTCATCTTGAGGATGCCGTTGTCATTTTCAGTTGTGAAAGCTTCAGTTCAGTGTCTAGAGCTTGTTCTCCACCCATCAGACAGAGATATGGTGAGAATGAGGATAAAGATCCCAAAACTGGCAATGACTTGGAGGAGATAAGACCTTGTGGCTCCATAGATTTAAATCTCTCTTTTGAAGATGACAAGGGTGATGAACATTCAGTTTCTGAAATTGGTATTTTGGACTCAGTGGACAGGCAAGTTATTTTCAAAATTCAAACATTGTGAAAGGAGGGCACTAACAGATAGGAAATTTCTCTTTTCAAATTTTTTTTTTTTTGTTTTTTTTTTTGGTTTGTTTTGATCAAATTGGGGTGGAGGTAAAGCAAAACTTTAGTTGTAGATCAAAAGGTGTGGGTATACTGTGCATGGGGGTGGGGAAGTTAGGCATGTAAAACTCTAGATGAGTATTGGTACCTAGATATTTGATATTGTACTTGTAGTAGGTGTTATGGTTCCTATCTTGTAAGATTTCTAGTTCAACGGCTGTGTATACTGTTTTGCTATGTCGTTTCAGCCAAAAATTTGTTCAGCATTATGCCAGAATATGGTTTTGAGAATCAATTCAAGGCTATGTGCGAATCACAGGACTGGTCAGAAACTGCAGCGGACTAAACGAAGCGGTCAAGATAAAATCTCAGCTCCATATGATCACTTCATGTACTAGTAGAAACAACTGAAGTCTCTAGGTATCACCAAGAATAAGATAGTCGGAGTGACTGATACAGTCGTCGTCACCATAATGGAAAGATGTGTTGTTGCACTGTTGTGTGGGTATACTTGCAAAGTGAATTCATGAAAGGAACCCTAATTAAGGTTTGATCTTCTTGTCCACCATTAAGATATATAGAGAACAACAAAAGGAACCCACAAATGTGATAGCTTAACAAAGAGTAGTTGACACTATTCCAGGGATTTCCATTTACGTTTAACACACTGACTACTGACTAGGGTCTTCTGCTAATCTTTTGTTTATGGAAAAATCAGCTGTTTAAGTGCAATGCAGATGTGTTCAATGGAGAAAGTGAAGATGATTAGAGTTGCGTGGAGACCATACACGTTCAAATTCAATTTTCACGGATATTAAAATTGATAAGAAAGTTATAATAATCCTAAAACACAGCCTTTATATACTTACAGCTGCTTGTTGTCCAGTTCATATTTAGAGCTTTCTGCATTGCAGTAGCTTGTATATGAAACCTTCTTAATTAAGCCATGCATGGAAGGTAGTGTAAAAGTACGATTCAGAACGTAAGAATTATTCAAATTAACGCGATGACTTATTTAAAACTATATCTGAAGCAAGAATAATGCATGTATTTCATTAAATTTTGGTGAGCTAATTTTCACCATTTTTCATCATTCAACGCCTCTCCAACACAGTGACAGCCTTTAGGCACCAAATGGGAGGACTTGCTTTACAGAAGATCGCTATAGAATCCAGAGCGAATATAATCTTTAAAGCATACTTTAGGATCAATAAAGGAGAAAATTATTATCAAACCTTGAGCTTAGCATACCAATAATCTAAATAGGAATGTACGCAGGAAGAGTAGATCTTTCTGAAAAGTCCAAATTTGGGGCCTGTAACTCTTTTCCATTGAATATATATTGTCTTTGTAATATAATAATACATCTTTAGCTTTTTCCTTCGAATTTCTCGCTCTCCTTTCAAATGTCATCTATTTTAACTGTTTAAAGAAGATGCTTAACGTCGAATGTTCAAGAGGTTTGGATGATTCTCTGAAACTCGAAAAATTTCTCGCCAAAAAATACAATAATGTACGCACATAGATACACGCGCGCACACACTCACACACTACTGTACTAGGTTTTGGTACGCTAAGGTTGGTAGCTCCTTACATGTTACACTAGATCATAAACAGACAAGCAATCATTATACTCTTTCCTTTAGATTTCAACTTGCTCGATCTTATCTTCAAAAGAGTAGCCCACTTCCAGTATTGGAACTTATTATTAGTAGAATAATACTATCCTTAATCTTGGTTTATTGGGCAGTCCTCATGTTTGAACAATCTCTTTCAAAATCATGGCTACTACCAAATAGTGGTGGACCTCGAGCTTTGTTCCCATTACAGAAGATGGATGGTAGAAGGACATTAAGAAAATGTCTTACCTAATTCAATGGCGAAAGTGTTGAAACACCTTTTATGGTGAGTATTGTGGGATGCAAGGTATATATATGCACTAATGGCCAACAAGCCTCCTTAGCTTTGTGAATGGCTGATGAGCCTCATTCACACTCTTACACATCTTTACCCTTTTTCCCTTATTTTCTCCTTCATGATACTTTTCTTCTAGTATCAGTTGCCTTCTTACACCTTGAGAGCAGTTTAAGAAATTGCTTTGCAAAAGGTAAAGCTGGTGTTTAAATTTGACCAGTACTCTTTTGTATGCTTCTCCACATGAGAAAAACGTTCATCTAGCCGGACTGAATAATGATTTAACCATCCTTACACTTACTCCCACTAATTATGGCCATACGATTCGTCTTACATGAAGATTTATTCTGTTAAAGCATTTAACTCAAAACTGATAAATAAAAATCAATAGGTGATGACGGGGGAGGCCCATAAGATTTGTAGTGTTCTATTAGTCATTGTTTTTTCGATGTGGAATGTATATCTCAACACGCTGCCTCACGTCACGTTGATGAATTAAATTGGATGGCAATGAATTTAATTTTTTATTATCTGCTAAACATGGATTGACCCACTCTAACACTATATGAAGGTATTCAACTCGAAATCAATTGGCAACGAAGAGCTGACCCACAAAAGATTTATGTATTGTTATGCTAGTCATGATTTACGCTACGTGATATTGATATCTCAACATATTCTTTTCAGGTACATGAGGTTCAAATTCCAGATATACACATTGCATAAAACCTAAGGTGACATAAAGACCGTCTGTCTGTTAGCTTTCCTAGTTTTCGTAACTACATAAACGCAAGACCTCGTCAAACTTCTCGAAAGCATCATTTGTCGTCGTGAATCCTGTTGTGTCTTTACCAAGCATTATGTATCGCAATAACATCAAGGCCTATCTGTCTGATGGTAACCATTATCGGCCTCGACTTTACTTCTATTGTTGTTTTTACAATAAATGATCTGGACATGATCTAGTAATCATTACATTTTGAAAAAAAGGGGAAGGAAATATAAAGGAAAAGAAAAGAAAAAGGAAAGCAAAGATGCACTAGATGTATACTTTTAGGGGTTCGTTAATGCTCAAAATCATTCATTACGTAGACACTTTTGAAAGGGAATGAAACTTTTCTCTTTCATGGCAATAGTACGACAGTCTTAACCAAGACAAGCTTCCACACCTCAAACTTTTAGAGAGAGAGAGGGTGGCATTTGCAATTTGCAAAACTTTGGCATGGGGACAAAGTTTCCACACCTTGCTTTTGCAGTCTTTAGATGGGGAAAAAAGTTGGAAATGGCTCTTTTAAATATTGTCACCATCTAAATAAAGCCTTTTCCTTTCCATTACTATTGATGTTTTGCATGAAAGTAAGGGAATTCTCGGATCTGTAACTCTTAACAGTGACTCTCTCTCTCTCTCTCTCTCTCTCTCTCTCTCTCTCTCTCTCTCTCTCACACACACACACACACACACACACACCCACGCACGCAGAGTGTGATGAAGCCCATTTTGGATCCGTCGATCATAGAATTCAAATGATGAAGTTTCAGATACTAAAGAAAGATTCATGTTGAGTCCTTGTGTGGGCTTGTGTATCTGGGTTTGTCCAGAATGAGCAGGTGATATGGAAGACCCAGTCAAAAAAGTGGAGTGTGCATAAAAGTTAACGAGAATGTGGTGATCAGATTTTGGATATATGGACATAATGCATGCTACTTTCAATCATTGTTTCGTCATTGTTTATAGCAGTGAGATAAAAAGAGGGGACTGAAAAGGTTCATAACCAAGGGTGGGAACGATCGCCAGTTGGGTTGCTTTATTGAGATTTGCATTTCATACCCTTCAACTTCTGGATTCTGCTTTTGCCCAATTCTGTAATAGTCACTGATGTCCATGAGATCACAACTCACAAGGCCCAGTCTAGGTGGTATGCGCCTTCAGAAATCACCAGAAATAAGCCATAAAGCACTCAAGTTGAAGCTCCACAATGTGGCCTATGAATGTCATGTTTCTATTATTTCCAGTTTAAGTATATAGTTTAGTCTTATTAGCGTTAGACCGATTCTGCATCAATGCTACAAATTCATGTTTTCATTTATTTTAAGTAGCACTTGATGTCAATTTAGTCGCTTGCACTGGTTGATTATCGACTGAAACCAACACTAAATTGACGAAAATGATGTTGAGCAGCATACCACGTATAAGTGATAAAGAAAATGAATTTTATTCGACCCAAGACTTCAAAGCATTTAAAAGGTGCAGTTAGATCAATTCTACATAGTTGATAACCATAATGTTATATACAACACACATACTCGATACTGTGACGCGCAATAAGGAAAGAGACAAGCCGGAGCTGAAGTACCCAAACTCTTGCTCACTTACTTAAGATTGCAGCTAAGGACGCAAACATGTGAAACTGAACAGTGAGTCGATTTCTAGGATGGATCCTTCCCAAACCGCATCAGAGCATGAGTTACCAACATAGAACCCCTCCGGGTAGTCTCCACAATTCGCCCAACCAGTGGCAGTTTAGCTGTTTCTCTATTCCATAATGGCTTCTTGTCCCACCTGCACACGTTCCACCCAAGAAGGTTAGAACTTGAAGGTGGAGGCACACTACGCCATGTTGGCGAAGACAGAATTATCTCCATTTGTATAACGATAATGTTTGCTGGCATCTCATGAAGTCGATTAAGAAACAGCCAAACTTGTTACTTTTTCAGGCCTTTCCCCAGCTGACAGAGAAGTAAGGGGAGAGATCCCACTCTCATGAGCCCAAGTGTCTTTCAGATTGATTCAATTTTTGGGTAGATTCTCTGGATGTTCCTTAAACCTATTAAATTTCATTACCAGCTATTGCAGTCTTTTAATCTAGAGGCCTACCAGTTTTAATGGAGCCACTCAAGTAGGGAATTTCGTATCTCCTTTTCGCTAAATTTCAAAATAGTTTCTCGAAGTACAATAATTGAAAATTTTAGCCAAAAAAAATAGTTTAAAGACAAACAGAATAAATGTGAGGGAATCCACTCTCCAGATTGTTCAACTCGAGCAGATCATTAAACATTTAATTGATGAAGAAAAACGACAATTTGAAGGGCACATAGAAAAACAGGAGGTTAAATACAGATTAGTACCCTGAAACTACCCCAAAATCTCACATGAGGGTCCAAAAGTTTATTTTTTACACAAAAAGGCATGTAGTTTCAAATTTGATATAAATAAGAACTTCCGTCCAAATTCCTAACGATCTCGTCAAAGCCGTCAGGGGCAATTTTGTCAACTTAAGTTTGTTTTTGAGTTAAATACACTTTAGTACCCTGAAACTACCTTGAAATCTCACCAAAGGGGTTAAAAGTATATTTTTTACAAAAAGGGCAGCCAGTAGTTTCAAATTTTTTCCTCTATTCTTCTTCTTTTTCTTCTTCAAATTTTCACCCCACCCCTACCCACGCCCCCCCCCCCCCCCCACCCCTAAACCCACCAACGGTTAAAATACACAGACACCAAATCACGTAAATCGGCATCACCACTACCAAACCACCACCATGCGGCAGTGTCGCTGGCGGTGCCATCTCATCACATCACCACGGGGCACTGTCTCATCACATCACCGTCGGCGCCAACATAGCCACCAGTGCCAATACAACAACACCACGGCGACACCAACATAGTCGCCGTAAAAAATCGGCGCAACATCATAGCCGGAGGACCACCGGATCGGCCAGATCTCCACCACCTGACCCACCGGCGTAGACCCGTCGCCGACCTCCACCAGGGCCACACCACCGCCACGATCGACATTAACCGCCGCCGGAGCGCCTCTGTTTTATTTATCTATTTCTAATTGGATCTACAATCCTGATCATCCCTCATTTCTAGAAGTTACAACTTTTATGTTCAAAGCTTCGATGAACACATTTTCCTTTGATCCGATTTAATTGAGTGTTTAGTTTGAAATCTTTGTGGTGGTGTAGGATAGTGGTTTCAATTGGTAATATGTGATAGCAGCATTAGGGAGAGAGACAGGGAAGGAGGAGGGAGGGATGTTATGGTGGTGACATGGTGTTAATGGTGGTCGTGGGGTGGGTGCAGTGTTATTAAAGGCGCAGGCACACCTAAGGCGCAAAAGGTCCCTGGAGCCTAGGCGCAAGGCACAGGCGGGCGCCTTTTCGAAGCGAGGCGCAATATTAAAATAAATAAAAATTAATACACTAAAACAATAAAATTGTGTAATTAAAAAAGAAGAACATGATAATTAACAAACTTCCAAACACTAGAAATAATTTCAAATTCCATCACATCATAATTTAACAAGTTTCCTACATATTTGCTAGTCTTGGTTCATCTAAAGGCTAACTTGGTTATTTATGTGTTAATCTTCCTCATTAGTCATTGGCATTGAGAAGAGCATTGAGATGATTAACAATCACGAGTTAATGGGGTTTTTGGATTTTTGTAGTAGTCAATAAGATGAGTATATCCATGAAGAGACTGAGCATAGAAGTAAGGGACGGCGGCAGAGAAGGCTTGGCGACGACCGGATGACTCACCGGAGCAAGGGACGGCGGCGGCTAGCTGACACCGAGATTTGAGAGCTGATTGACTGAGTCGTGAAAGCTATTTTTGATTTGGGCATTTTTAGAGTTAGGTTTAGTGTATTAGTGGAGTGGAGCTAAAACCAAAAAAATAAAAAAAATATTCAGAAGAGAAATGGACAGTCCACATTTTGTGAGCCTAGCCATGCGCCTCCCGCCCCGTTGTGCGCCTAGCACCTTGGCGCCTAGGCTCACTAGGCGCGCGCCTAATCGAACGCGCTGCGCCTAGGCCTAGGCGAGGCGCGAGGGGTGCGCCTGGGTGCGCCTAGCGCCTAGGCGCTCGCCTTTTATAACACTGGGTGGGTGATGATAGAGAAATGGCTTACACTTGCATCAAGGAGTGGTTACGGTGGTGGAATTTGGACAGAAGTCCTTACTTATTGTGAACTTGTAACTACAAACCCTTTTGTGTAAAAAATAAACTTTTGGACTCTCGGGTGAGATTTCGGGGTAGTTTCAGGGTACTAAAATGTATTTAACCCAAAAACAAACCTGAGTTAACAAAACTGCCCCTGACTGTTTTGACGAGATCGTTAGAAATTTGAACGGAAGTCCTTACTTATTGTGAATTTGAAGCTACAGACCCTTTGGTGTAAAAAATAAACTTCTGGACCCTCATGTGAGATTTCGGGGTAGTTTCAGGGTACTAATATGTATTTAACCCAAAAACAGGCTATCAAGAGGTCCTAATATTAAGCCAAGCAATGGAAATCCGTAAAGCATGAGTGAATCAAGAACCTCGTACATATAAGAACCGACCAATATAATATTTGAACTCCATAAAATAATAAGAAATTGTTAGTGTGTGCATGTGTGTACCGATATGATATAAGGTTATAAGCATACCAGTCCTCGTGGCGAACAACTTTTCCATTCTCAACATAGAGTCTGATAAGCGATATCACATCTATGCCTTTGCCAAACAGCTTGTAGTGTTGCTTATTGTCAATAAGTACCTTAAATTAATTAGACAAGACCGAATTTCCGAAACAGTTAAACCAATGTAAACTGTAGAGAATATGGGGAGTTAAATTGATGTAAAAGAGCATGCTATCTTTTCACACCTCTTTTTTTCCCTGTGAAATTAAGTTTTCTTTGATGCTGTATTCCACAATCTTTGATTCACTAAAGACCTGAAAATAATCAGGAACAAGAAACGATACCATCAATATGAAACCGACAACACGATATGAGTTCTCCATTTTTGCAGCAGCAAAAAGGGATAAGAATAACCAAGAATCAGTTGAATGTTTTGTCACTTATACTTTTATTGCGTGTCTACAAAGTATTAAAATATAGCATCTAGATTTCAAATTTGAACATAAGGACAGTGATTTAGGTTGCTCGTACACCAGATACGTATCATGCATAATTAGTATAAGGAGACAAATCACCAGAAGATCCATAATGTAGAATTTTACCATGCATTAGTTTATTATTCTGGAACCAGAGTGAGGTCAGTGGAGTACCCTCTCTCTAGGTTGTGCAGTTTCAGAAAACGCATGGGGAGTGAGGTGAAGTAGTTTTTCGTTTTAAGAGAGTGCTTGGTGGGATGTATTAGCCATTTTAATTTAGAACCTGCAGAAATGCACAGAGGTACCCCAGTTTTGTCCTTCTAAAACACCACTTGGCACTCCTTCAAAGCATCTTGAGTACAATCATCTATCGGTGTATGTAATGGCTTTGACTACTAAAAATGCAAAGCAAAATTTGTACTTTAACTAGTTCTAATAATAAAAACCAAATACTAGAGAAATATAGCTAAAATATTCTTGTTTCTGAGGAAATGAAAAAAGAATAAATGTGCATTACTTGCTGATTTCAAGTTCAGAGGCTTCAAAAAAAAAAACAAAGGTAAATGAGAGATTCAAATTCTAGTCACCCTATTATGATCCACTGCATGAAGGCAACTCTATTTCAAAATGGTATACTGTATATTAACCTATATTGCGCCTTTCATGAAAGCTAGTTTTCAAATTTTTGTTATGAGCAATGAAGAAAATACCACAAACAGTAAGTCAATACAACCTTTGAAAGTGAATAAAATGCCGATTTGATCTGCTTTATCCTGCAATCAAAAAGATCACGTAAGAGGAACCATGAGCGTAGTCATCAAGGAAGAAAATATTGGGATGTAATTTGATAGATGAACTTAAAATGTTCACATAAACAGCATTCTAAAAAACATTTAACATCTTAAAACAAAAAACAAAAAGAAAAAGTTTGACTGGAAGGCTCATGCAAAAGTTTCCTCAATCGGGAAAGAAAACATAAGCCATCTGTTCAAACTAACCATTTCAATCCTTTTCACCTTTGCCCTTGTTTTTCCTTTTTAACGTTTTCTCTGCTAGTAGGAAAGTTATCTTTCTCCTTTGATCATTTTTCGTGGTAATGGAGGGTTGGGTTTTTTTTTTTTTTGGTGGGGGGGGTGGGGTGGTTGTGAAGTAATAAAACAGATATACATTGCATTTTTTTATTTTTATTTTGGTGCAAAAAAGTAATGGATACTATCAGACATTAAGGAAACAGCCAGCTATTAGGAACGAACATGAACCAATTTCCTACCAGGACTCTTTAAGCATCATACCAAAGTTCAAGAGCTTTATCACAGACTGCAACTGAGGATCCATATAATAACTCCTTTCAAAATTTTGTCCTCAATATAGCACTCAACCCTTCAGGGAGGCCAGTGTACAAGGCTCTTTCCATTTCGAGCCTTACCTCCAACCGGATAGATGAATGTTTCTGTGCTTTGAAGGCAGGACCTACAGGCCACAATGGGGCAACTGGCAACCTAGTGGTTCACCAATTCTTGCACTCTAATGACTTTACAAGCACGTATTGTTACAAGTCATAATTCTAGTAAGACTGATTGTCCAGTTGGTGGCATGTGGTTTCTTCACCCTTTAGAAGAAATAATGAGGTTGCATTGCTGAGCTTACCCATGAGCACACATAAGGGGGTCTTCGAAGGTCGCATTTGGTGCATAAATCTCAAAATCCCGAGGAGTGGCACAAGATCCATATCTGAAATAAAAGAAATGAATTAGTGCAGGAAAAGTATCACCAAGTTAACCTTGGTAATGCCATTGTAAAGTATAAAACAATTATCCTATCATCATCCTAATCCAAGCCTTTCTCCCAAATTAGTTGAGGTCCACTAAATAAATCCTTTACTTCCATTCTCCCATTTAATGCCGTGTTCTCTGATACCTTTCAAGCAATCAAGTATTTTCGCACTACTCACCAAGTTATCCTCGGTCTACCCCAACCTTGTCTTTACCCAATCAACTCGGCAAAATCACTTCTGGTTATATGGCCATATATGGGCCTACGTTGGATCTGGCCCTAGCACCTCAAGTAATGTTCCCTCATATTTTCCTCAACTGACGCCACCCCCACTTTGTTGCGGATGTCCCCCTTTCTTAATCTATACCTCCTTGTGTGGCCGCACAACCTCCCACGCATTCGCATTTCGGGTAGACTGATATTATGTGGACATCCTCCCAAGCAATCACATTTCAGTGACACTCAAATGAAGTGTAAAAACTAATACTACAAATTCATACACATCACAACCATATCTGAAGTGAAGAAATGAACTAGAGCAGGAATGTAAGTATAACTAAGGAAGCCTTGATGATGTGATTCTGCAGCATAAAAACTAATTTAAAAAACTCATACGCATTACAACCATATTCTCAATGAGATGGTCATATAACTCACCGCGTCCGCCTGCCATGGTCCCTAAGGTTTTGAAAATGATTAATTGCACCTATGTCCCTAAGGTTTGGGTGAAATTACAGTTAAGGACACTAAGTTTCAAAAGGTAACAAACCGTGACCACAAACGTTAAAAAGGTATCACTTGTGTCCTTCCGTCAAGTATCCGTCCAAAAAATTTTTTTTTTTTTATTTCATTAATACGTATTTTCAAAATGACAATCTTACCCTTGTATTACCCTTCTCTCTCTTCCCTTTACGATTTTATCATTTTCTTCTCCACATCTTCTCCCATCTCCCCGCCACTGCCCCCACCTTCCCACCATCCGCAGCCGTCACCACCCCACCACCGTGCCCACCTCCGTAGCGGCCCCGCTGGTATCGCAAGAATACCGGAGCTTCTCGTCCATCGGACATGCCTCGAAGAACGTGCGCCCCATGCACCTGATCTCGTCTAGCAGTTTTGGAGGCACGCCGTGGTTGGTCACGTGGAACGCGCCCTACTCCCCGCAGGCCAGCACCGCCTCTGCTACTCCTGTCGCCTGCCAAGCGGTCGGAGATCGAACAAGAAATGGCGCTGCCTTGAATGAGGTAAATGGTGCTGCCGTGAGGTGTTAAGGCTGCCGCCTGCCGGCGAAGGGTGGGGAGAAAGGTGCCTGTGCCGGCGCCGACATGGGGAATAGGATTCATCAGTGTTTCCCTAAAACCCTAAATTGAACAAATGTACCCTAATTTGAAAGATTATGGCTTTGAAATCCCTAATTTGTCAAATTAGGGTTTTTTTTTTTTTGGTTACATAAAGGTTGATAAGGTTTGTCACACCTTTCGAAACCTCTAATTTGTCAAATTAGGGTTTTGAAACCCTAATTTGAAGAGATGATTGGCATTTGAAAATTTGAAGAGAGATCATGGGCAATATGGTCATTTTGACCATTCCATTATGTATTTGGGTAGTCCGTTAGGTCAAAGGACATAAACTTATGGACACGAGTGTAATTTCACCCAAACCTCAGGGATATCAGTGTAATTAACCCTTTTGAAAACCATACAGCAATAAGGAATTAGTGCGCTATCGAAACACCGAAAAACATTATCCTGACAGCTATGATTTCCAGATAAAATCTACCCAAGCATTTAAAAAGGTCAAAGCTAATTTCTTTAAGTCTCTTCATATATTGTTGCATGTGCTATAGCCATGTGGAAGTGATATCCTAGAGATGTTGCAGAGAAAGAAATAAGGTAGAGGCAACGAAGAAAGCAAGCAGAAGGATCGTATACTACAGTTTGCAATGTTCAACTTTAAATAACTGAAGGATCGTTTACTACAGTTTAGTAATAGTGATCAGAACTGAATTGGGCATCGAAATTAATTGTTTTAAAAAAACATATTTGGTAAATTCAACTAATATTGACAAAATTCATGCTTATCAGTCACTATTACTTGGAAGTTTTCAATGTCTTCAAATTTTTAAGCCTCAAAAATAACAAAATATTTTGACAAAAACATTAATGAGAAGATAGGTGTGAGATATTGATATAGCTAACGTTTTGTGCTATTTAAAATGGAAGAGAGCTCTTGTCCAGCGGTATAAATCTGACATATTAAGGGTAAGTGACTCTGGTTCAAACCCCAGTACCCTGAGATTGTTAACGCCTGAGAGGTGCACGCATCTCCACATGATAAGCAGTTTAACAGGCCGATTATGTCCGGTTTAATACATTTCATTCTGGTTCATCACGTGTTGCTGACATGGCAAGCAATTTCAATCCATATCAAAAACCAAACTGGTCAAGCCACCGCTTCACGGTTGAACCTCATAACTAATCATATCGTATTACTATTATGACTAGGATTCGAACCAAAGTACTCAAAAAGATTCAATATTAGCAATTACTTTGATTCCTAACAACTAAGCTTACGTGCTAATGGACAGTTTCCAACAAAAAAAGAATTATCATGTTGTCTTCCGTCCGCGAAGCTTGTTACAGGTGTGCAGCCATGCTTCAGTTCTACCTTTCTACCTAATCATCATCATAATTCAAGCTTTTGTTCCAAACTAGTTGGGGTGGGACACATGAATCCTCTTCTTCTATTCCCACCCAATCAAAGCTTATGTTCTCTAGTAAACTCCTAGCAATGATTCCTTTCTCACCGCTTCTCCCCAAATTGTTCTCGGTCTACCAATACGTTGTCCTATAATAAATACCGAGAGGGGGGGTGAATAGAGATTAATGTGTAAATAGTATTTCTTCTCAATCAGATATCAAAATTTTAAAATATCAAAACGAGCATGTTCAAATTCATTTGATAAAGGGGAAATTTGAAGTCATGAGCAAACCGAATAAGAAAAGAAATAAGCCAAAGGCAAGTAATAGAAACAGATCAAGAATATGCAAACCACACAATCGATATGTTCTTGTAGTTCGGCCCCTCTTGCCTACATTTACGCCCGATGCTTCACTTGAGCCTCGAGACCCCAAAATTTACAAGATTTGTCTCGCTTATAGGTGCTCTAACAAACTGTCAACAACCATGAAATCTTGAACTATGGCATCGGCTAGCTCACTCGCATTACCCGGTGCAAGTGAGCCTACGTTCTATAAGTTCTTGCAAGCACAACCGAGGAGAAAGATGTCATAATTGAAGGATTGAGGTCGTAGTTTCTCACACCACTAAGGATCCCATAATAAAAATGAGTAACAAGTGTGAAAAGAGAGTTTCCAATAAATAGCTCTAGGTTTGTTCTCATGAAAAAGAGTATTCAAAGCTTTAAAACCAACTTGTTAAGATGATAAATGTGTTGTTACAAGTTCTAAATGCTTTGCAAAGAGTTGGTGTTGGCATGGATAAGAGAGAATGTAAAACATGTTTCGATTATGAATTTTCTCTCTCAACGGCGGTTGCAACCGATAGACCATTGGTTGCACTGCACCTGATGATTAACCATTTGGACACAATTAGCTTAAATCTCGTCGTTGTAGCTAGAGAATAGACCAACTAGAACCGATGGTTCAAGAGAACTTGGGTTGCAACATTGGTAGCACCTTCGGTTACAACCCAAAACTCCAGAGACTTTGGTTACAACATAGGTAGGAGCTCGGTTACAGCCGATGCCTCCTACCAACTTGAGTTTAAGCCATGGTTTGGAAGGTAATTTGGCTTTAATTTTATAATCTAGTCTTGGTCCCATCCTTGGCCAATTTTGAGATGTTCCTTCTTGCTTCTATTGGATTCAATTGCATTCCAACATGTTTGTGCCTTCAAGGATAACTTAATAACACCCCAGATATGCATATAATTATAGTCAAACCAAACCATGCTTCATTCTCATTATAAAACCTTTAAAGTTAAAGGGGGTTAGGGTTGACAGTCTAACCCCGTTAACTTGGCATAAATCACCTTTTCTTAGAGGGGCATCTAAATACCTACATTGTATATGACCAAACCATCAAAAGATATTCCCTTATCTTTTCCTAACTAGCACCACCCTCGCTTTGATACCAATATCCTCATTTTTTTCTACCCTTACTTGTGGAGCCACATATTCACCTAAGCATTTCCATTTTGGCTACACTCATTTTCTAGGTGTAGCTTTTCTTAGTTCCCCAACATTCCGGAAACATACAACAGTGTTTCTCTCGTTGTTGTTCTATAAATTTGTTCCTTCAAGTTAGAGAGGAATGTTATAATCACACAACACCTAAAACGCAAAGCTCCCCTTTAGTCAACCTACTCTGATCCTATAGACAACATCCTCGTCAATCTTTCTTTCCTTAACTATTTTTAATCTGAGATACCTAAGATATCTTACGTAGGTACTTGTTGACCATTCATGCTTACCTCCTCCACAGACCTCCTCCTAGGTTTACCAAAATTGCATTTCGAGTACTCTATCTTAGTCCTACAAAACCTAAAGGCTAAATCCTTCGCTTCCAAAGTGCTTCTCCATAACTGTACTTCAACGTTTAGTCTCACTCTAGTCTCATCAACTAAATGTATCATTTGCAAATAACATTATTGATCGGATTACATCCCACGTATTCTTAGTAAGCTCTTCCACTATCAGAGTAAGTGATACGGGCTTAAAACCAACAGGCGGTGAAGTTAAATTATAATTGGGAACTCAAGAGTAAACTCAATTTCAACTGGGAAAACAAAGAATTGTAAAGGACAAAGTACCTCTCGAATAAAATCGGGAGCCCAAGCAAGAACAACTCTAGGATCTTTGAGAATTATATTCATCCAAACTCCATTGCCATGCCAATTGGTATTGTTTAAAGTTTGCATATATTGTAATTCCTCCAGCATTAGAATTAAGTATGATATACGTGGTTGGTCCATTTCTAACAAAACATGACCATGGACCATCATATTGAGATTTGCTTTGGCAAAGTCTTGGATTAGAATCATTCTCTCATGCATTGTTTGCACACAAGGTCTTGCTTTATGTTCTTCCTCCAACGGCTTAAACTTCTAAAAGCAAATGGTAAACTAGTAATTACCAACAAACTGAAGTAAAGAGTAGAAAATAATACTTGAAATCTGTCCTCCTTGTCATGGAGCCTTTCCTCTATCAGATTAAACTTTTAGAACAAATGGTTAATTATTAATCACCAACAAACTGAAATAAGAGTAGAAAATAATACTTGAATTCTGTCCTTGTCATGGAGATTAGGTCACAAAGAGGCAGGATTAGTTATCAATTAATCCTATAGTTTGTCCCCTTTAATTATGTCAACCCTAATGATTTGTTCTCAGACCACTTGTACCCCACTATATTTGATTAAGCGTAGTCGCTGCATAACGCTACAGAATAATAAAAACAGACGTAATCTGTCACATGATTTGCACATGCCAATATAAGAAGGTAATCTGGTCTTTTGCACACTCAACTAGAGTATATCCTTCTCCTCTCCCTACATATACATGGGGAGATCAACATATGCATAGTCTCAACTTGAACTCAACAGCAAAAACCAATTGATTGATCTTGAATTATGTGTATACACACTTTCCATATGTACGAGGGTGAGCCTTAGTGCAGCATTAAGTTGCCCAGCCTGCCCAGAAAACTAGGGGTAAGGCTGCATACATTGACCCCCCCCCTATAGAATGAAAACTTGCACAGGGGATAGAGCATGCCATGAATACCTCCCTGTCCACCGTCTCCCCCTCATTGCGCCCTTTATAGACACGGGAGATTTGAAAATCAACCTCAATCTTCTTTCTCCTTGCTCTCTATTGAGCCACAGTTCACCAATTCTAATCCTTTAATTTCTTCAACAATTTGTCACTCGTCATTGATAATAGAAGCACAAATTCAAAGGACTATTTATGTTGTTGCAATGCAATAAGGGTTGTTTTAAAATTAAATTCGCTTCGAAGTTAGGGTTTAACCCGAGGCATAATTAAGCAAATGTAATTAACAGAAACTACTTACTTTTAAATATATCAAATTGTACAATTGCCCATATTATAGTCATGTGCAAGTGAGTGACTAATATTCTTCCCTTCTTCAGAGGTAAATGCTTTCTTCAAGATTCGATACAGCCAAGGAGTTTCTGTGCGTGTGGGTGGGAAGAGAGAGAACTGCCGGAACGAATTCATATTGAACCGAATAACAACCCTAACTACATAAGTGAATTACAGACTTAATTATAAATTTGAGTTCAACCCGGACATGAAATCAAGCTAAGAATCAATAGAGTAACTGGACAAGATCACCACAGTCATGCAGTGTCACGTGAGGCAGCTCCCAACATGTGATCGCGGAGGATTTGGTGCCAGGCAGTTACAACTGATTTCCCACCAAAGTCCATGTTATGAAATTTTTAGTTTGCAATTAAATTTCTGTTTTGAATTTGAAATGGTAATTCTGTTATAAAGGGAGGAGGGTCACATATAAGAGTTATCTGATCATTCAAGTAAAGAAGAGTTCCAGTTTCTTCTCTCTCTATCCTCCACCCCCACAAAACAAAACAAAAAAAAAAAAAAAACAAAAGAAACAAAACAAAACAAAAATAAGGCTATTTCCAGTAGCATTGGTTAGCTCACACTACAAATGGTTGAAACTGGTCAAAATACGTGACATTTGGACTGCTTACTCAATAACGCAATCCTACTGCACTCAAAATCGCACAAGCCACATTTCAATCCCGATTTTCAAAGAAGGGGCCAGTTAACTTAATTTTTTAAGGGCAAACAGAAAACCCCATATAAGTTTTGCCACTTAGATTAACAGTCAGTACCTTGCGAGTTCTTAAACGAATTACATACTTGAACATATACAGCAAAACAGAGAGGGACGAAATTCGGCAAAAAGAGAAAGAAACTCACAAATTGAGGATATGAGGAAGTATATCGTCCGTTGGTTTAGACGGAATGTAATCGCATGCTCCCTTGCATATCCCTTCTCTATGTTGATCCTTTATGACCTCCTCATTTCCTTCACATGCACAACAAATACACACGCAAATAAGCAATGACAAGAAACCCATCAAGAATTGGAAAGAAAGCACTACACTTTAAGGAAGAAGACAGGGAGGGAGGGAGGGCGGGCTGAGTACCTTGGGAGAATTTATCCATGGTTGGTTTAGTTCTGTTTTCCATATGAGACGAATACAAGGCAATCCTACAGAGAGGAGTGAGGCGAGAGAGAGAGTTGATTTCAGAGCGTAGGAAAGAGGAGGAGAATCGGACAAGAGGAATGGCGAGAGTCATGAGGCTCTGTTGGGTGCCACGCGGTAGCAGCATCTCCATAATACGCAGGCTGGTCAGCCGGTCACTCTGGTCCAAGTGTTTCTTTTTATTGGAGCACCAAAGCGTAAAGGTGCTCAACCAAAGGACGAAGATGTCTTAAGTTTGAATTCAAAAACATCTCCTTAATTCTCACTCACATGTTATTATCGTCTTAATTCTCCTTAATTCTCTTTAAGTTTAGTAAAAATATTTATATCTATATCTATACTACCTATAAAAGTATGAATCTTAAAAATTATTTTATTCTATTTTTGCCTTTCGTTAGTCACTCCAATAACAATCCTATCATTTCATAAATACTACTCCATTATTATCCTACCTTTTATTAAATATTATTATTAATTACTAATTTTGTAATTATTTTCAGTTCTACCCTTCGTTAATCACTCTAATAACAATCCTACCCTTTCATAAATACTATTTCATTATTATCCTACTCTTTCATAAATGCTACTCCATTATTATCCTACCATTTATTAAGTACTATTATTAATTACTAATTTTGTAATTAATTTCGATTTTGCCCTCCGTTAGTTATTTCAATGACAATCATATCCTTCCCTAATCAGTTTTTTTTGTAATGCATTTAAGGAAAATTAGGTCATAAATTTAATCTAAACTTACATTTACACATTGGGAAACAAAATGTGTGATTGTGAAAAATATATTTATATATATGTGTGTGTGTGTGTGTGTGTGTGTGTGTACTACCTATAAAACTATGAATGTCGTAAATTATTTTTGGACGATTATGTCATCTGTTAATTATGTCAATTACATTCTTACCCTTCTATTATTACTCTCTTTTAAATTTTGAACAAAACACATTCCTTTATTATTCTATTTTTAATTTGGTTAAAATGAAATAAACATTAGGTATTGAACTGGTTAATGAGAACTGTAATTTTTTTTCCTTGCATTTTTAGGTCAGCAAACAATTAACCAATAAAAAAATTAAAAAAAATACAAAATATAGAAACTGAAATACGCGAAAATCAATTAAGAAACAAAAAATTGTTAGAAAAATAAAAACAAAACAAAAAAACGAAAAAGGGTTAAATATGCATAAAAAAAACAAGGCTTCCATATGGTGCCAATTTGAACTGAAAGTATGTTTGGTTATTGCAGTGAAGACCGGGTAGTAATCATTTTCGATTTTGCCTTCAGTTAGTTATTCCAATGACAACTCTACCCTTTCCTTATTAATTTTTTTGTAATGCGTTTAAGGAACATTACGTCATAAATTTAATCTAAACCTACATTTACACATTGAAAAATAAAATGTGTGGCTGCGAAAAATATATTTGTGTGTGTGTATGCGCGCGCGCGCGCTACCTATAAAAGTATGAATGTTGTAAATAAATTTTAGACGATTATGTTCTTTGTTAATTACGTCAATTACATTATTACCCTTCTTTTATTACTCTCTTTTAAATTTTGATGAAATTAAAAGAACATTGGGTAATGAATATATTCTATACATTGGAAAATAAAAAGTGTGATGAGAAAGAAAAACTGAACAAAGAAATTTATTTATTATTCTCTTTTTAATTTGGTTAAAACGAAATAAACATTAGATATTGAACTGGTTAATGAGAACTGTGAATTTTTTTTTTTCCTTAGATTTTTAGGTTAGCAAAGAATTAACCAATTGAAAAATAAAAACAAAATAAAGAAACTGAAATACGTTAAAAAATCAATTAAGAAACAAAAAATTGTTAGAAAGACAAAAACAAAGAAAAAAAAAACGAAAAAGGGTTAAATATGCAACAAAAAACAAGGCTTACACGTGGTGCCAATTTGAACTGTAAATATGTTCGATTATTGCAATTGAAGACCGGGTGTATTGTATTTTTTATTGATGAAATGCAAAGTAACTGGTCTTGAAAAGTACAAATCTTAACCATAATCAAATTTAACAGATTACAAAAACAAAGACGTAGGTTCATTCTTTTAATTTCTCCATTTGCTTTTATTTTCAACAGTGCTATCAAATATTTCTTCAATTCAGAAACCTACAAAGAATATTTCAAAACATTGAACTGATTACAATTGTGAATATCAAATATATATTTCTTCTAAAGCAAGTCACAAAACAAAAGAAATAAAAACATAATTGAATTACATTATTTTGATCCAAAAAATAATAATATCACCTCAGATATCACCCTTGATTATATCCACGTGCTCTATACTAGTATACTAAAAAAGATGTCAGAGTAATACTGAGACAAGAATACAAGAAGAAGAGTATAACAAAATAAATTGAGAAGGACAAGTCCATCCAAACGAGTAGATGGCAAGGTAACAAAATACTGCAGCAACAAAAACGGCACGAAGACTTCATCTAAGCACCAAAATGATTCGAGTGAAAGGCACCTCAGTCTATACAGGAGCTATCCACACCTGATGAATACTGTTGCAGCTAAAAACTGGATCGGGAACAGCACCAGAAATCAGGCCTGCAAAAGAGAACACGGAGTTACCGCCGGGTGGGGTTCCGGCGGGGGAACGCTCCGATGCTTAAGTCAGAGAGGGCTAACGATGTAGAACTCTGAGAAGCAATAAAGACATAATGTGTATATGTGTGAGCTTAGGTTTACCTGAGGGGCATGACCCCTTTATATAGTGGTAGAAGGAGGAGTCCTAATAGGACTGAGCTTTGACCAACTCTAATTAGAATCCAGTTAGGATCTTAGAGGATCTTATGTCAATCTGAGCTGATAGACTCAGAGCCTTTTTAGGATACTGCCCGATGATTGATATGGTAATTGCCATATCAGTAGTGAGTCAGTACGGGTTACGCGTCATAACCGCCACGTGTCGTCTGTAGATTGGAGGGATATTTTTAGCTATATCATATGCCCCCTGCTTTTACCAGCGTTAATGATGCGGGTGGAAGCACACTTTTTCCACTGGTGATAGCGAAATATGTCAAAAACAGAATTAAATCTGTTTGTCAACATTTCAAATTTTCAAAGAGTATTCTGCTCGGACGAGATTCTGTTCGGACATGAATCTGTTCGGATATGATTCTGTTCGGACCATGTTCTGTTCGGACTATGGGCCTGTTCGGATCATTCTGTTCGGACCATATTCTGCTCGGACTATGGGCCTGTTCGGATCATTCTGCTCGGACCATGTTCTGCTCGGACTATGGGCCTGTTCGGATCTTTCTCTTCGGACCATGTTCTGCTCGGACCATGTTCTGCTCGGACTATGGGCCTGTTCGGATCATTCTGCTCGGACCATGTTCTGCTCGGACTATGGGCCTGTTCGGATCATTCTGCTCGGACCATGTTCTGCTCGGACTATGGGCCTGTTCGGATCTTTCTGCTCGGACTATGGGCCTGTTCGGATCATTCTGCTCGGACCATGTTCTGCTCGGACTATGGTCCGAGCTGAGAAGCCCCAACATTTTTCCCTGCTTGGTCGTTGGGCTCGGACCAAGATCTGCTCGGACATGCTGTGCGGCCTTGCTGCGCGGATTTGGGCCTGATGGTGGAGAGGCCCAATCTGTAATGAACTCCTTGTTTAAAAAGTAAAGGAATCCTTATTGCTCATGTGGCCGAGCAGATTCGAACCCCTGACCTCGCGCGCGAAAGAGGAACCAAATGCCATTGGGCTGCTCGGCCATGTTTGTCAAATCCGCGCAGAAAATAAACTTGTACTATCACTTGAGAACTTGAAGAGTTCATAACTTTTTGCTCGGATATCCGATTGAGGTGAATTTTTTTTTGATTTCGGATAGTTTTTCGAGCTCTATCCATAGAAAACCTCCTTTCCTCCAAAAGACTTCAGTTGGAAGCTCTACTTATAAAAAATTCCTTTGACCTCCACTCGAGAACTTTCTTTAGTCAAAACTCCGTAGAGTTTTACCCACGGGCTCTTGAGAGCACAAAGGAAATGGAGTTAAGATGTCTGCATGGGCGATGAGTTCGGCGATCATTCTGCTCGGACATGGCTTGTCCGAGCTCAATGGGTTTATTCCCAATCTGTTCGGGCACGATGCTTTGGTTCCTTTATGCTTCATCCGAGCACAAAGGGTATGAAGTTGGTTTTCTACTTGGGCGGAGTGCTCGGCCAACATTCTGTTCGGCTAACATTCTGCTCGGACATGGCTTGTCCGAGCTCAACGAGTTTATTCCCAATCTGTTCGGGCACGATGCTTCGGTTCCTTTATGCTTCATCCGAGCACAAAGGGTATGAAGTTGGTTCTCTACTTGGGCGGAGTGCTCGGCCAACATTCTGTTCGGCTAACATTCTGCTCGGACATGGCTTGTCCGAGCTCAACGAGTTTATTCCCAATCTGCTCGGGCATGATGCTTCGGTTCCTTTATGCTTCATCCGAGCATAAAAGGTATGAAGTTGGTTCTCTGCTTGGGCGGAGTGCTCGGCCAACATTCTGTTCGGCCAACATTCTGTTCGGACAGAATGTTGGTCTAAGCTTTGGTCACTCTGCTCGGGCAGAGTGTTCGGCTAACATTCTGCTCGGACATAAAGTTGGTTTCAATTTTCACGTATGAACTCATCCTCCAAAGGACGGTCCTCCGGACGTTGCCTCCAAGCCTTAGATCTAGTCTTCATCTTGTAGGCTCTTTATTTCTTTTTAGACTGAGTATTTTGATGCCCTTTTAAGGGCATTGTATGTACTCTATCTTTCGTTCTATTGATGGTACTTTGTTCACTATGTGTTTTTTATGGTTTATTCTACCATTCACACAGCGTTATTTGTTTTTACTTTGACTCTAACTCTTTATTCGTCACTTAAAGAGTTGGCAAAGAAGTTGAGCACCCTCGCTCGGCTTAAATTTCGAAGAAGCAAAAGTTTTTGTGGAGTGACGGTGCCCCCATTAACTTTTGTTTCTTCACGGACTTAGATCTTTAGCTAATCCGTTTGGCCTACTCTTGTATTTTTATAAAACCCAAGAGTATTCGGCCATCACTCTGTTTGGACAGAGTGTTCGGCCATCATTCTGTTCGGACAGAATGTTTTGGCTAAGTTTATCACTCTGTTCGGGCAGAGTGTTCGGCCATCACTCTGTTCGGACAGAATGTTTGGCTACGTTTATCACTCTGTTCGGGCAGAGTGTTCGGCCATCACTCGGTTCGGACAGAATGTTTTGGCTACGTTTATCACTCTGTTCGGGCAGAGTGTTCGGCCATCACTCTGTTCGGACAGAATGTTTTGGCTACGTTGATCACTCTGTTCGGGCAGAGTGTTCGGCCATCACTCTGTTCGGACAGAATGTTTTGGCTACGTTGATCACTCTGTTCGGACAGAATGTTTTGGCTACGTTGATCACTCTGTTCGGGCAGAGTGTTCGGCCATCACTCTGTTCGGACAGAATGTTTTGGCTACGTTGATCACTTTGTTCGGGCAGAGTGTTCGGCCATCACTCTGTTCGGACAGAATGTTTTGGCTACGTTGATCACTCTGTTCGGGCAGAGTGTTCGGCCATCACTCTGTTCGGACAGAATGTTTTGGCTTAGTTTATCACTCTGTTCGGGCAGAGTGTTCGGCCATCACTCTGTTCGGACAGAATGTTTTGGCTAAGTTTATCACTCTGTTCGGGCAGAGTGTTCGGCCATCACTCTGTTCGGACAGAATGTTTTGGCTATGTTGATCACTCTGTTCGGGCAGAGTGTTCGGCCATCACTCTGTTCGGACAGAATGTTTTGGCTAAGTTTATCACTCTGTTCGGGCAGAGTGTTCGGCCATCACTCTGTTCGGACAGAATGTTCGGCCATCACTCTGTTCGGACAGAATGTTTTGGCTAAGCTTAAATTATAACAAAGCTGAGAAAAATAACTTTATTGCTCGAGCAAAAACCAAGTTTACATTGGATTGCTTGACAACCCATTTATTCGAAAAAATCTTCTAACCCCAATTTCTAAGAGATTGGGGTTTTGATAAGGTTTGAGCCCCTTATTCCCCCGAAAAAGAAGTGTCTTGCCTCGGGGCAAGATGCTACTGCGCGACGCGTTGTTTTTAGAACAACGGATCGTTCATGGGCTTGAGTTCGAACCTTTTCTATCAGATCAAGATTTCCTCGGAGTCCGATTTCTTTGGCACGAAGTGACATAGCACTGACGAGCTGTAGTCTGGTCTCCTTTCACCTCTCCAATCCCGTGTTCCGTGGGGAACTTCATCTTGAGGTGATAGGTTGACACTACAGCCTGTAGTTGATTGAGTGCTGGTCGTCCCAATATGGCGTTGTATGCTGAGGGGACCTTTACCACCACAAAATCAAGCATGAAGTTGGCTTGTGTCGGAGGTGTGCCAATCGCAACTGTGAGTGCGATAATACCTTCAACCTCAACTGGATGATTGGAGAATCCATACAACGGTGTATCCATCTTTCGGAGAAGGTCCGTTGGAATGTTCATCTTCTTGAATGCATCGTAAAATAAGACTTCTGCGGAACTTCCGTTATCAATCAGGACACGCTTTACATCAAAGTTCCCAGCCTTAATGGTGATGACTAATGGATCATCATGAGGAGTTTTTATATCCTTTGAATCTTCATCAGAAAAGGTGATCGTCGCTACGGGTACCATCTTTAGTTTCTTATTTGGGGGCTGACTCGTTATGTACACTTCTCTGGCGTATGCTTTTCGAGCCTGTCCTGATGAACCTCCTGCGGCTAATCCTCCAGATATAGTGTTGATTGTACCCGCATTCTCTTCCCGATCTTCTCTTTCTTCCATGGCCGGAGGCGTCTGTTGTCTTCCTTCTCTAGGAGCTACAAACTTTCTCAACTGGCCACGCTTGATAAGGGCCTCAATTGCTCGTTTAAGCGACCCGCAATTGTCAGTTGTGTGGCCATGATCATTGTGAAAGTGACACCATAAATCTTTGTTCCGTTTATTCGGTCGGGATTGTAGTTTGTCTGGCCACTGGAGAGCCTTGTTATCTTTGATCTCGTGAAGAATCTGTGATGGTTTTACAGTGAGGGGTGTCAGATTTTCCCAAGCAAACGGCTCTTTCAGACGCCGCTCATCGCGCTTAGAACGTTTTGCTGACTGGGGAGTTACCTCTTGAGATCGTTTATTCTTTTCTTCCCTTTCTTCTCCACGTCGTTCTCTGTGTGTCTCCAAGTATTCTTCAGCTTGAATATATTTGTTAGCCTTCTCGAGAAGGGCTTTCATGTTACCTGGAGGACTTTTGTTCACAGAGAATGCGAACTTGGATGTGGGTCGAAGGCCTCGGAGGAATGCAGTATACTTCACGGACTCATCTAAGTTATCGATTTCCAGAGTAGCTGCGTTGAATCGCCCGAGGAAGCACGCCAGGGATTCGTTTTTCTCTTGCACAATGTTTAACAGACTCGCCGAGTTCTTTCTTCGGGAGCGACTGCTTACAAAGTGTTTTTGAAAGAGATCCGATAATTGGCTGAAGGAGTAGATGGATCTTGGTTGCAGAGATTTGAACCATGCATGTGCAGCCTTCCTCAAAGTGGTAGGAAAGGCTCTGCACATGACAGCATCTGAAACTTGGAGGAGTAACATGTTTGTTTGAAACTGATAAACATGTTCACCCGGATCTCCAGTCCCGTCGTAGAGGTCACACTGAGGCATTCGGAAGTTGGGGGGTAACTTTGCTTTTTCAATGGTTTTGGATAACGGATATCTAGATTCTTCCCTTGGGAGAGATCGTTCTGGAGAGTGATATCTAGGCACCGTCTTCCAGGAGTCTCGTTCTTGGGAACGAAACGCAGGCGTCTTCTTTCTGTGGACAGATCTTCGAGGGGTTTCAGCTCTGGTGACTTGTCTGTGAGAGGAGTTGGTACTGCCTTCGACTGATGGATCCCGTCGATAGCATGATCCACTCCTGGTCATATGATCTCCGCTCTTTTCTCTGGGATCATAAGTTGGATCAGCCGTTGATCTGTATTTGCAGCCGTAGCTTGATCTGGAGGTGAGACGAAGACGAAGGTCGTTAGGGTCAAGATGAGAATGGTGAGTGGACTGCGGAGCCACTGTCATGTCAAGCTTTCGCTGAAGAGTGTTTACAACATCCTTCAGTTCATGGATTTCCTTGGTAAGGTTGTCATGTGGTGTTTTGAATAGCTGACGGTTCAGGCGATGGCGAAGGTCACCGTTTTTCAGAGTAGACGTTGGAGATTGGTTTCTCCGAGGTCTAGTTTCTGATTCGGGAGTAGTAGATGTTACGTTGACGTAATTATCTTCAGAAGAACTGGTGCGACGACGGCGCAAAGGGGTCGAGCGTTGGTCATGAGAATGACCTGGTCGACGAGAGCTGCTAGTTCGCGCACGATGGTTCTGAGAATGACTTTGTGAAGAGTCTGAAGAAGAAGAATGATTGGCCATGTTCCCTGTAGTGGTCCCACGGATGGCGCCAATCTGTTGCAGCTAAAAACTGGATCGGGAACAGCACCAGAAATCAGGCCTGCAAAAGAGAACACGGAGTTACCGCCGGGTGGGGTTCCGGCGGGGGAACGCTCCGATGCTTAAGTCAGAGAGGGCTAACGATGTAGAACTCTGAGAAGCAATAAAGACATAATGTGTATATGTGTGAGCTTAGGTTTACCTGAGGGGCATGACCCCTTTATATAGTGGTAGAAGGAGGAGTCCTAATAGGACTGAGCTTTGACCAACTCTAATTAGAATCCAGTTAGGATCTTAGAGGATCTTATGTCAATCTGAGCTGATAGACTCAGAGCCTTTTTAGGATACTGCCCGATGATTGATATGGTAATTGCCATATCAGTAGTGAGTCAGTACGGGTTACGCGTCATAACCGCCACGTGTCGTCTGTAGATTGGAGGGATATTTTTAGCTATATCAAATACCATGACCCGTTTGGTAAGCAAAAGATGTCAAGTCATATGAAAGTTGCAACACATACGTTGCCCCCTGGGCGAGGTGCATAGAATGCAATTGGACTGCAACTACTCGTCATCTTAGACAAAAGGGTTGCAAAGGTCACTAAGCGGATAGTATTATCCATCATCTGCACCACATAATTAAAGTAAGGGAGTAAGACTATAATATGGAAATAATTAAGAGTTAACAACATTTTATAGCACCAAGAATAGTAGAAGCAGTTGCACAGTCACTATCTTTGGCCAGTATAGTAAATATTGGCCTCAATTGGCACCCACTTTGAATTAAAAATGACTAAACCGACGCCTGTCGTCATCATCAAGCACAATAGTTGATTCAAAAAAAAATATCACACAGAACACAAGAGAAGTCGAGATGGGACAATTGCAGCTAGGAGAAATCTTAAAAGGATGGAGCAAAGGACGAAAATGCACAAAACTAGGAACTCTGCTTGTAAAAATAAGAATCTCATGGTTGTGAACTTTTTGAACACAATGTAGGAAGTATCTTGTAGGAAGGATGTGATGATATAAAGTTTGAGCATGAGCCAAGATCGAAGAAGGAACAAATCGTTGACTAGTAAAGACTAAGGCATTTCGACCGCACCAAATAGCCCAAAAGAGGATGGTGATCCAAACAATGTGAAGAAGAGTATTTCGATTGTGAAAAATAGGTTGGGATAGCCAACGTCGAAATTGAGTTTGAACCGGTGCTATCCTATAGTAAAGCCCCCTGGTAGTATCAGATAAACCAACCCAAAAATCTCGGACCAGAGAGCAGCCAAAAAATAGATGTTCATGTGACTCAGGATGAAAGCTAAATCGTACAATGCCATTTGTAGAGCTCAATAAAAAGTGGTAGGTGTAGATGAATAGATTGCTATAAGAAAAAAATTAGTTTTTCTGGTATTGGAAGTTTCCAAAGTTTGCGCCAAGAGCTGGGATCCAAATAAGTCACTTGTGTAGAAGGTTGAAAGTAGCCTTAGATAAAATCTTGTAAGTAGCTGACATTAAAAAGGCATTGTGCCTTGTCCCAGGCGAAAGAGCAGTGTCACCTGAACCTACGGGGAGTAGATTGGATTGTAGAATTTGAGAGGCAAAGTCAGGGGTGAAAATATCAAAAATCTTAGAATGTCCCAAATTTGAGTGTTAGGGATGAATAAATCTGCTAACTAAGCAGTAGTCCATTTTTCGACTCCAGAATTGCAAACGAGCATGTGAAGCATTTGGCAGTCACCAATCCATCCAAAAGGAGATCAACTGTCCATCACTAATATGCCATTGTAATCTTTTTTTTAAAATCATTTGTCCAACTTAGATACTTCTCCATAACCACGACCCCTTCTTTGAATGAGTGACGGCGAGAAAAGATTGGTTCGAGAAATAGTGCAAATTTTGAACTGTGGATCGAAGACTATGGTGTGGACCAAATTTTTTAGGCTCACTTTCCTAGCAACACTTGATTAAACAATCGAAAACTCCTAAAATCCAAGCCTCCTAAACTTTTAGGAAGATAAAGGATAGGCCACGCAACCCAGTCAATAGAGTTGTGCAATGCATCAACCAACCACCAAAAACGTGCTAAAATCTAGTCGAGTTTCTTACATACTGAAACAAGAAAAAAGTAGACCGACATATAGTGAACAAGTAGAGAGGAAAGCATCGACTGAATGAGAGTAGCTCGCCCAACCTTATTCAACAGTAGGCCTAGCCACGATCTTGAACTCGGAGAATAATACCCCTGAAGATCTCCCTTCTTATTTATAGTAACATCTAAGCACTCCTAAATATTTACCAAATCCTTACTTGGCCTCAAAATCAAAACCTTGTTCAATCAGAGCTTGGGTTGCAACTAGGTCGTTGGGGCTAATCTTAAGGCTCGATTTGGACAAATTGATACTCTGCCTAGATACACTGCAGTATGTCGCTAAGAGTTGACGAAATACATCGATGCTTTGTCATGTTTCCTTCCGAAGTCGTAAGAACAAATATACGGCATCAGCATATATAAGGTGCAAGGTAGAAGGTAAATGTCACTCAGCTTTAAGCTTAATCCCCATAATATCCCCGTTATTCTCTGCAGCAACTAAAGCTGCATAAAGAACCTCAGCGTAGAGGATAACCAAAAAGGTAATAGTGGATCACCTTGGAGGATAGCGCACAGTGGAGAAAAAAAGGGAGTAGTGGCTCCATCAACCATAATAGAGTAAGTCATTGTTGTACAAGAGTAATCTAACTATGGGGAAAACCCGACCGTAATAACACATCTGAAATAAAACTCCAATGCAGACAATCAAAACCTAGACTAATATCTAAAGGATAACACCCCTTTGGTACACTTACGCTCACAATCAGTAAGCTCATGTGCTAAAAGAATGTTATCTAAAATGCAGCCCCTAGCCACAAAAGCATTCTGATGAGGAGAGATTAGGTCAGACATTACCAATTTCAGTCGGTTCACTAAAATCTTGGAAATGACTTTGTAAATAACATTATACAAACTAATAGGGCAAAAATCAGCGACAAACACGAGATTGGGTTTCTTAGGCACAAGCGTAAGAAACATACTATTTACTTCCCTGAGCATGTGACTTGAATTCATAAAGGAAAGCATCGTACAAGTGAAAAACGGACCCATGATCCCTCAGTAATGCTCAAACATAAGGGTAAAGTTACCATCTGGCCCAAGGGCCTTGAAACCCCAATTCGGAAAAGAGCACTTTTAACCTCATTCGGCGAGAAAGGTTGAACTAACTGATGCACTTGGAAGGCCAAAAAGGTAGGTAAAGGAAGAGATGACCATTATCGGTTGCAAGGGAAATGATTTGGTTATGGCGTGTCCGAATGATTGTAGAGGCACGAAAAATTTAGTATTCATGTCTCCCAATTAAGTCAATAGATTTTCGACCTCTGAGCTCAAAATATTTCCTCATATTCAAGAAGGAAATCCAACTTGGAGCTGGTAATAATTTAATCCAAGAGACAATGTATTTTGAAGTGTAAAGGTTCTTATCTTATCTTTGTAATGGTATTTGAAGTGTAAAGCCCTTGTACATAAATACGAACATAAATGAAATAAAACAACTTTTCATTCCATATTGTATCACTTTGTACATTGTATCAAGAGCCTAGAAATTTTTTTCTGCCCTACCGCCTTCATTTCACCCACCATGTCCCGTTCTTCCAACCTCTCATGACCTTCTCCTCCTTTATTTCCCCTTAACCATATTCAACACCTCCTTATTGTGAAATGTCAAAACTAACAATTTTTTCTTATGAAATGTCAAAACTAACAATTATCTCCTATAGAAAGGTCAGTTTCTTTCCCATTAACCAGGAAATGATCTCTTAAGCTTTATTGATGGCTATGTTGCCCTATCACCAAAATATTTTGCACCCTTTAAAACTGCAATTCCTATTCCAACATATGAACCAGCTGTTGTTCAACTGAAATTCCTTAGGAACTGAATCCTGCATAAGTTCCATGCAGTAAATAGGACCAACCTTTTTTAAGTTGGCTTTTGTCCTCTCTTTCGGAGTCAATTCCCGGCCCAAGTGCTTGGTCTCTAAACATCCTCTGATGTCTTGTTATCTCCTGATCGGGTGTTTGCATCACAATCCAAAGTGAAGAGTTTTAATCTTCCCTTTATTTTACACCATTTGAACAAAGATAATACGTCTATGCATCACTATTTTTACAAAGTAAGTGTTTATGTGATACGTTGTCTGCCGTTGGTCAGCCGTTGTCGGATGATGATCTTCCATACTCAATCACTTTGTACACTTTTCCAATCTTAATTTTGTGGACAAAAAGAGAGAAAGAAATTAGGAAAAGCTATTAAGCTATTACTAAAAAGTAAAAAATTATGGGAGAGGCAAAAATATTAGAGTAGGGAAGGGGAAAAGATACATAATGAAAATATTGTAGATTACTTAAATAATCACTTTTCAATTTTTATTTTTTTTAGGGATGAAACTAATGAATTCGATATATCAATGGAAGAATATAATCGAAAGTTCAAAGAAGGTTTTATCATAACATTGCTCTCCATTAATAATAGTACTGCTTATCGTGGCACACGTGATCTGCATGTAAAAATAAAGTTAATAATTTTAAATTTATTAAAAAATCAAGCATGACATACATAAGTGTTTATTGTCAACATTAAGTAAAATGAACTTTTAAGTTGTGAAAACTAAACATGTCCTTATAGGTAGTTATTACTATTTATAGCTTTTGGAACTGCCTAAGCCGAGTTTTCACTTAACTTACCTGAATGGCATACAAGAGTAAAGATGTGCGCGTTAACAACCTACATAAACTCTATAGTCAAAGGCTTAATCTACGTCCTAAGAATAGGAGGTAATTACATTGTGAGAGGCTTGCTAGGCTCGAGGCAGATTTTGTTTCGTGTTGTTTCGTGTCAATTTTTATAATGCCAAATGCCATTATTGTAAGTAGGTAAACGTGGTGTTACACCAGCTTGGTTAATCCTTTTTATAGGTAGCAATGGAGGTGTACGTGCTCAGATGCTAATGGATGGAGCAATGGGATTTTGAGATGATGGTTAGCGCTAGTTGTGTTGCATGGTAGTTCTTTGCCTACGAGTTATTGGTGGTGATGATGCCATGTCGGTGGTTCAGTGATGCCCAGGTTGTCACGGTGATGGTGTGTGGAGGTTGCGTGGTTGATGAATTCGGGTTTTATTTATGATTTAGTTTTTCTTTTGGATTATACTCTAGATCGTGACGTGCTCATCCAGCGGAACTAGTTCACGTTCCAATTCACATAAGTCATATACAAGTGACACAACTCATCAAAGTACATAATTAATTGGATACATGCTAAAGAATTACACAAAAGTTAGACAGTATCATGCAATAGTTTTCAAGACAGAGTATACAACTAAACAACGCGAGCAATGTCAACCGCAAGTTAGCTTTTGGTTGGCTTAATTCAATGTGATAGCAATATATCTCAAACTGACAAGGACGGTTTTGAGAAGGGTCAAAACAGGACGAGTAATGAAAAATGAAGCAGATGGCACAAGTATTGCCACATAAATCATGGAGGCAAAAGTGCCCACGGTAGTGTATTGCGATCAACAAGGAAGTGATTGAACTCTTTATCAACAAGGTCCATATTAATGAATGCTTTGAAACCATGAACGTCAAATTATCGAAGCATTTTAGGTCATGAATGTGCAGTGCAATCCAGATTAACTCAACATGATCTTTTCGTAGGCAACAACTACCGTCTTACTGCTTGATTCCTATCCAAGCTATCAAAATAATTGTTGCTTTCTCAAGTGCTGGTACTGACTAATGCTTTGCTCTCTCTTATTGACTATCGAAGATTCTCAAAGCTATTGTCAACATTTTGTAAAATATGAATTTTAAATTGTAAAAACCATACATATCCTTTTAAATAATTATATAATATCTACAATTTTTATTTCATGACTTTTTTTAACATTTTGTTTAGAATTTGAAATGCCATTATTATAAGTAGATAAAAATGGTGTTACACCAACTTGACTATTCCCTTTATAAGTAGCAATATAAAATTAGTAATGTGATATTTTTTTAATATTAAGCGTGGCCTTTAGGACGCAGTATAATAACTTTTTCTTTTTTTTTTTCAAATGAATTTCAAACTTAGAAATCAAGCATGTCATATAAGGTAGTTATTTTATATTTACTATTTTTTGTTTGTGTTACTTTTAAAACAAATCCTTTTGACGTCAAGGTCAATATCCGAAGCAGAAGTCACGTAACACCAATATTACGTTGTTACACCGAAAGTTGTGTTGACTTTATATATAGGAAAAAAACTTAAGAGTTATAAATTAAATTACAAGTTTGACTTTGTGAACAAAATACAGTCAACTTCCGCAGATTTCAACTTTTCAACCATGAACTTCCTCTCCTTAGGCATAATGAATTCCATGCATGTGGCCAGAAATTGGGTGACTGCACTTGTAAATACAAATGGATTTTTTATTTTTTTTTGAGTTGAAAAGAGATGGCGAAAGACTACAAAATCTTGGATGGTCAGGGACCATTCACCTAGATCTGTTGGATATATTGTTAACTACTTATCTATCCCCTTCGTCGCTATTTTTGTCACCTAACTCCCCGTAATCCATTGCATGGTATTGTTGGATATCAGGCAATATTTTTTTGTGAAAAGGAACAACTCGGGCCGGGACTGTTTTCCCCTAATGGCAAGGTAGAAGTTGTTGGTTGATAAATGAATATGGAGTACATTTGGGCAAGCATGTGGAGTTTGAGGGTTGCCACATTGTATGCAATTTGATTGCGATAACCTTGATGAAAAGGGCAGTGGTGGCGATGATGGCGGTAACCAAGTCATGGCGTTGCTACATCTTTCTGATTACATGTGGGGCAGATGAGACATGCAAGAGTGGATTGTTGAAGGTGGTGGTAGATTGGTAGAAGGGGTGGCAATGATGGTGGTGGGGTGGTTGGGTGTTGTAGGTTTAAACGGCGATGTTTGCCACGACAGCAAGAATCAAGGTGGTGGCCTTGTATACCACATTTAAAAGACATGCACTAGTCAAAATGATTAATGTTCTATTCTTTTCTGCAAAAACCTTTAAACATGCGAATAAGAAGAGGTAGTGTAATGAACCATCCTTTTTACATGATTACGCCTAGGGAATCATATCTCTTGCCTCGATTACTCCTCAACCTAGCTATTGACCAAGCATTGTCAACAAAAATCATCTTTAAAAGCGATAAAATACATTTTTCACCGTGTCATATGTCTTTGAAAAAAAAAAGATATCTGACTGAATTAGCTCTAACAATTTTTATTTTCCTTTTAAAAATATATGGTGTGGCTGTTTAATGATCACGCTACAAAATTTATATTTTTTTTCAATATGCGAAGGCTCTAGAAAACTTATCTTTGTAGTAATTGATGGCTATGTGATAAAGACAAGCATATCAAAAATTCACCCAAGAAACAACATAACCAGAAATATGTGGTTCATCCATTTATGTATTTAAGTTCAAATATACCATTATGTGCTCACGGCTCACTCTTACTGTCTTACAAACACACCAATTAAGCTAACTTACTGACAAGAGATCTAAAAGGTGTATCCTTTTTCTTTCATAAAAGAACATTAGATGGTTTTTAGATATTATTTTATGAAAGCAAATATTGCAAGCCTTGAGTTTTGTAAATCAAATTTTCTCAAATTTATCTGTGAATCTACCTCACAGATGCCAATCATTCATATCACTAGACATATTTTCACTTTGTGGAAGGACGTTAATTCCCTCTTATAACTACTTCCAAAGTTAAAATCATTAAAAAAATATACTCTCTTTGTCTGACAATTATCGATCAACTTTTTAATTTAAAACGTTCCAAAATTATTGCTTAGTTTCCGTATTTAGGATATAAATTTTGAATGGAAACCAACCTCTTCATTAGACTCACTAGAGGGCGTATTGGACAACTTGCAAAAGGTGACCAACTATTTAGACCGTATACAGGGGCGGACTGTAGCATGACCGGGGTGGGGGGCCACAGAACCCCCCCCCCCCCAATTTTTTGGATTTTTTTTTAGTTATTGATAATAATACTCACATTTCATATATTTACGAAAATGCCATTATATCGTAACTAATTAATTAGGGTTTCGTTTTGTTGTATTATTTATTCTTTGTATTATCGGCCGTCATAATCTTTTTCGTTCTCATTCTTCATTCTTCGAAATCTCAAATTTCAAATCTCCGGATTACCAAAAAAACACGAATTGGTCAAGATGAGTTCTTTTGTTTATAGTTTAATTCTTGGAGTATTAACAAATTCAATAGTTACGCTAATTATAGTATTAACGTATTCAATTGTTACGTTATTTCAATAGTTACGCTATTCATTAGTTTAATTCTTATATTATTAATGTATTCAATAGTTACGAAAAAATACGAACTAAGCAATTTACTATGCATTTAACGGATTCAATAGTTACGCTAATTATAATATGCTTATTTTTGTAAATGGGGAAGTCAAAGTCACACACAATTGGTTATTTCTTTCAAATAAAAAATGTTAGCAGTAGTAATGTTGATGAACTTAAACCTTCTTCATTCTTTTATGTTAGCCATCAATATTTTTTATGTCTTTTTGGCGCCCCCGATTAGACTTTCTGGATCCGTCCCTGAGCGTATAAAGTCAATATGGAAGAATTATCTGAGACGGATGGAGTAACATTTTAAGGACTTTATCTACTCAAATTGCAGTGATAATAATTATAGGCTTCCACATGAAACATTTCTTTCTCTTTTATTTTATCACCTTTAAATTTTGAACAAAAATTACTAATTTGACTTTCATAAATTATTATCCAAACAAGTTTATAAAACACAAAGTCTGGCACACTATAATCATCACGCACAAGTTAAGAATGACAACGTTGTGTATAAAGCTTCTGGGTAGCGTACAATGACATATCATAGTCATATATTACTGTACAGTCATGTAAGCAGGTGTTCGATTTATGTATATAATAAGATCTCATATAGAAACCTTTGATCCATATTTCTTGACATGCAATACAAAAAAAGGACAACCTTCAAACGAAAAACTAAGAGACATGATGACAGTCGATTAAAATGGACCAAGCATAGAATTTCAAATTGTCTAGATAATTCAAAATAGCATCTCAATTCCCCGTTATTAAAAGTGCAGATTTTACAAGATTACCGAGCGCTATGAAATGCCACATAATGTATCCAATTCTTTATACTCCTTTTCAACATGAAAAAAGAGTTCTTTGAAGACAACGACTATGCCCTTGCGATTCATTTCGCATCTCCCATATTTGCAATCTAAAGACTGTACTTGTTAAATGGACTTACCTCAGGCTGATATGAAAATATCATTGTATGTCATACTAGTTCATTAGATTGTACTTATGATGATCAACGTTAAGTATTACTTTTACACCACATACAATTACGTCTTGAACTACATTTTAACTCCTCCTAGCTCAATCATCGTACTCACAAGAAAAAAAAATAGTATTAGAGGACTGAATTGTCTTATATCGTTGGAAGTGATACAATATAGTATTATGTATTCAAACGGCATCAGAATAGGCAACGCGCAAACTAGGTTGCTCTCTTAAGATGATTTACACTCGTTCAGCTAATCAACAGTACAGCAAGGTTTCAACCCACAACCTCCAAATACAACAGTCTAACTCAAACTATTGCTACAAACGTAATTTTGTACAAAGTAATGAAGCAGAAGTTTTACCCGATATACTACCAATATACCTAGAATTCTATGTTTTGAGAAATCATGAAAAAGTTTAGGTTATAAAGCATAGTTTAGAATCTTGAAAATTAGGAAAAGCCTCTATTAGTGAGTTAGGAAGCTAACATTAAATGCAAATATAGCCGTTGGAAATAGGTTACAAAATGTTAATGCTCAAATTTATTTCGGGCAAATAAATTCAGTAATAAAATATATGACCACAGAAAATGAATGCCGAAAACAGTGGAGAGCAACAATAACTAAAGCATGAAATGGGCCATTAAAATGTATCAAGCATGAAAAAGTATAACCCGTATGTCTCGCACTTGTCTTCTTCTCCTTGAACACGCGAGTATAACACTCAAACACAAGTAACTAAGATGCCAATGAGCATAGTTGTATGAAAGGACCCGAATCAAGTGGATCGATCGGTTCAACCGTGAACAATTAACTGTATGAGGCGACAAGGGTTCTCTTCAGACATTTGGTCTGACATAAGGGGAAACTTCGCCCTTGTCGATGAGGTCTTATATGGCGTTTCGTAGGGTGACGCATCTATCTGTGGAATGACCCTTTCATTTATGGTAATCACAGAAGGCATTCGCATCATATCCTTCGGGTATAACTGCTGAAGTGGGGGCAGGAGGAAGCTTAGATATCATTCCCCTCCTCAACAATTGTTCAAAGACTTTAGGGAATGGTGCATTCAATGGTATGAACTTTCTCTTAGGCTCCGTAGTGGCTTCCCATGTCACTACCCGATGTGCTTGTATAATGTTGACATTGTTGGTTGTTGCAAGCTAAGGCTGTGCGTTAGAACTCCTTGGGCTGCTTTGTTTACCCCTGGCGCTTCGACTCACTAGGGATGGTTCTTCTGTTGATTGCATCATTTATCTGTACGAGGGACCCCATGAGAGCTTTGAACGACGTATGATAATGGCCAAAGATATAATCATGGTAGACTGGAAGCAAGTTGCTCTTCACGATATTCACTTGTTCTTTCTCGGTCGAACGATTCACCATTTGAGCTGCCTTATCCCTCCACCTCAAACGTACATGGATCTTGGGGGATCCATGTGAAGAAACCTGTCCCGTCACTGCCACCAATTATCAGCCACCAACCCAAATGCCAGAAACCTGTCCCGTCACTGCCACGTTGCCTCGGTCCTCGTGCACCTACGCCGGCGCCGAAAAACCACCTTCTCCGTCCATCCGGCCGCTGCCTAGTCTCGAAGAACACCAACATAGCAGATCCCATCATAAGCCTTGTCAGAATCACCAAAGCACAATGCCGGACTAAGACACCATCACCATCAGACCCCGCGGACCACCATCTTCCACCGACCGAAACTAACATCATCCTTCCTCTGTCAAAGCAGCCTAAAACAAACCGTTCAAAAATACCAGTCTGCTTACCAAGTTCAATCTCAAGCCACAACCTTCTGGATCTAGGGGGAAGGGGATCAATTAGGGGAGAGATGGGAAATAAACCTAGAAGAGAAAACCTAGATCTAGACTCACAACTCCTTCTCCAACCTATGGTCGCACCTCACCCACAATCCCGACGCGGGAATAAAACCCTAACCCACCAACCACAATTCATTCTTGTATCACCCCAAGGACGCCGATAGCATAACCCTACAACCAACACCAACCTAACATCGTGTAAAAATTGAACTCGTATCACAGTTAGACTTTTTGTAATTTGGAAGTACTAAATGTATGTAACCCAAGTGCTAAATGTACGTAACCCATGATTTTACAAGCGTAAATTTCTTAACTATTCAAGTTGCTTCACTTAAATAGACCAACTTTGAGAGCTAATTTTGAGAGTGTTTACACCAAGAAAAACTACAATCTATTTGCCTAAGCAAGACTGTTACAGCTAAAGCACCGAACATGCCATGTCATCAATTGGCGAGAAGCTGGCGCAAGAACAAGTCCCCGCTTGAGGTTGACTTGCCTCGGCACAAGTGGGGAAGTTGGTACGGTCAAATCACATATTTAAATCAAAGACAATAGTAGCTAAATGACGCGTGACAAGTGCTGAGCATGGAAAAGGCACGTGGCTCCTCCACGTGGGGCCAAGAGTTTGTAATATGCTACGTGTCACTAAGAGAAGAGTTGTTGTGTTAAAAAAAAAAAGAGAAGAGTTGTGAAAAACGTGTCAAGGGCCAAATGAAAACTTAGTCAAGAATGTAAAATGAGACCCTCTTAAGTCCCAACATGTGGTAAGATCAGATCACTCATGTGATCTTAGTATAAGGCATGGTTGAATACATGGCAGTTCCATATTGGATCATCCTGAAAGTTTGCCGTAAACAGGGTAACAAAGCGAGCATGCCTAAAAATATGTGATAGCTCCCAATTGGATTGTCCAAAGGCCAAATGATTACAACTTAGCTAAGTCATAAATGTTGTCTTAATTAATCTTCTTCAGTACCACAAAACTCAAAGGCCTTCGTTTATCTTCGGTAAACAAATATATTTTAGGTTAGGTTATGACAACTAAACCAACTGTCTGTCTCATCCAGATAGTACACAAAGTGTATCCAATCATTGCAAGAGGTGATTTGTACTCTCAAGGTGTTATCATTTCTATAAAGTCGTTCATGTGCAAACATTATGAAGGCAAACTGCTCTTATTTTATTCAATTTGATTAGGATTAGAGTAGATTGAGTATGAGTAGCACTTACATAAGTAGCATTGAAAATGTCCTGAAGCATTCGGCGAAAAGAACTCTAAATCGTTAGCCCTTATTGATCGTTTGAAAAGAAGTCAAATAATTAGGTACTTTCCTCCCAAATACCAAACCGCTTAAGATGTTAGAGAATTGTATTTCAAATGTGGTCTCATCAGGACCTAAAACGTCCGTGTACCTCCCAAATTATCACACATCACAAGTCGCACGCATAGCTTAGCGTTTCAAAGGCGAACAAATAGTTTGGCAGATTTTGTGGGCATGTCACATTTGCATTAACCTCTCTCTCTCTCTCTCTCTCTCTCTCTTTTCATTTACAGTTATAGGCGATGCCTGGCAGAGGAGCGGAACAGAGGAAGTAACTATCGTTTCAATTTACAGCCTAACTCTAAAAAGACTTCTCCTATGTTTGTTCCATAGACTAAGACAGGACCGTAACACCTAAATATCTTATCCTTACCATTGATACTCTTATCCCTAGAATTTTCTACATCTAAATACGTGTTAAACTGTAATTGATCAAAAAGTAATTTCCAACTTATGACCTCTAACCTCCCTTCCCACCACATGACTCTCTTCCCCCACTTCATATTTAACTACCTCCCTTCTAGTGCGTAGGACGAGATTTTAGCTAGTATGCAAGTAAACATGTTATATTGAGAACTCGTATACAAATGTTCAACCAAACCCATCTCCACCCGCAACATTCAATCTCCCAAACCCATTATCACCCATAACCACCACCACTACCACCATTTTTGAGATACTGATTCCCACCACTAACGAAATTAATCAACACTCATACATACTCATTACCACCTGTAACCACCACCACCATCGGCAACCACCGTCATCAACCAAACCTTTATCCATAACTCGCCAACCCCATTAAGACCACCCTCACTAGCAGCAGCAACCACAACTATCAACCATAGCCACCAACCATACGAATCCACCGTCATAATCATCACCCCCCTTAAACCCGCGAGAACCTTGAACCATCATCATCCAACCGAACCGAATCAAACCAAACGCAAGTTCACATACTGTATTAAAGACCCCAATATCACCACCGTCCCCCGTGTAATCCACCCAATGTCTTCCGCTACCATCTTCTCCCTAAAATCCACCCCATTAGATGACTGCCCGTCAACACAGCGGCAACTGGCTACTACCAACTTCTTCAAAATGCCCATAGTCAAGCCGTCATATACAGCATTGCAACCCGCTTTCGATTCTCAGTCGATCAATTTAGTTTCTGGAACTCTAATCCTTCTTAAACCCTCAAATAATTCAATCTTTGTTTCGTCCTCCAGCCACCCCTAGAACCTATTTCGCTACTACCCAGCATAAGTGCAAATTACCACCTTAATGGACCCACCTGCTCTGGTTGTTAGTCTTGATTAACCTAATGAAGAACCGATATTCTTTAATGACGGTGGTGTGAATCAGTGGTGTTGGGTACTGGCTGCAATGGGGTCACTGCAATGCGGAGGCGTAGCCTGAGTCTGGTACCAAGTAACAGCCATAATAACGGGAAGCAAGTGGATCTACAAGCCAAAAAGATGACAAGGCTTACAACGCCCTGACGTAATTCTACCCGAACCCAACAAGATCGCATCATTCTACCCGACAACTTAACACACATGAAAACATGATCGAAATATAAACCATCTACATACCCGAACCCAACTGCAAGTCTGTGACTTTGTGTTTTAAAGCCAGGGTGCAATAATGGAACTACTTCAAGTTTGAGGCTCCCATAACCTTATAATTGTTCAGTTTTCAGGTGCCTTTTTGACAAAAGTGTACACATCCCTTAAGAATATGGCTGTTAAGTTTGTAAATGAATAATGAACATAGTTCGATGTGGTTTTCAACATCCTACTCTAGCTTCTACTTTCTACCATGCAACTCCAGCTGAAAAATAAAACAGTGATACGTACAAGAGCGCAAAACAGATTTATGCATATATATATAAAAGAATCGTCCATGCATAGAATGTCATAATTGATGAAAGCAAGTGAACAACATAAAAATGGTCTTCTTCAACTGTACAAATCTACATACCAGCTGAACAGGAGCAGCCACACAAGCACTATGGGGACACAGCAAAACCTCATTATTCATCACTTCACAAGGCAGGGTGAATAGAACAGGTGCACATACGTCTGTGCTTTATTTTAACCTTCTCTAGATACAAATCACGCAAACACGCCGACCCGATCACCAGGTAGAACTTAAATCCACTTGAAGTAGTGACCGTGGAACCACCAACGTCCTTAAATTAAGGACGAAGTAGATAGCACAAAAAAGATTAGAGAGCTACCGTCTAGCTTCGTTTAAGGTCTTTCCTTCAAAAAATTCACCCAGCATTCGGTCAAGATCCTCTGCCGTGTATCTTATGTACTTCTGAGGATTCTTTCCATTCTCAACCAAAGGCCTGTGATACATCATAAGCCAATTTCAAATCACCACAGATGTAACTAGTATCAGCACAAGATCCTCTGCCGTATTTGCTTATGCTCCTATTAATTACCTTTAATACAACTATTAAAGAAAATCGAAGGGCGGTTCTGCCATCGCTGCCCAGACAAATATACTTTACCAAAATATTTAATTATAATAGACCAGTTGAAGTTTACTCTGCAAGGTCACAAGGTCCAGTCGGGCTAAAATTAAATTTTACGGCTGAACTCAAATAAAAATTACTGGTGAGTTTATTTTGGATTCAGCATAAGCATCATACAGTAAAAACATCTGAGGAAATAAAAGGAACATTTAAAGTCCATGTGCCCATTTAGAAAAGCTATTTTAGATGGACTGTTCGAAATTCATAACATACATATGTCCAACCTCAACACCTAGTGTATGGGATGACAATGTTCGACACTCCCTATGGGATACGCTAATATCAAGTACATCCAGAAAATCAAACTTATATTACTCCTGATGTGTACTAGTTGTGGGTCAACTGCCTTAAAAAACATGAGGAGCCTATTTACATTACTGTGACGTGAAAAAACTTTATATCAATATTATGTCATACCCCTCTTGTCATTATTTAATTTCCCACCTCAGTTACACATAACTAAGAGAAAAACCTACATAGACTCTTGAGTAATTTAAACCATACCCAAAGCGTCTGATGAAAGATCTGTACGCTGGTAGCAAGACTTCAGCAACAGCAAGCCTCAGAGATTCTCGCAACTCTGTGTCGGGAACTGTCCATTGAGATTGTCTTTGATGGAACTCCTCAAACTGGACATTGAATATCTTCAACCTGAGAACAGAATTCATTTTTTCTCTCAGCTAAAGTTCAAGGAAGTATTGTACATGTGAAAACACATACGTTGGATGCCCCTCATGTCCCAATCACTTCAATTCTTAACCCTACCACTGACCTTGGATTAGTATGAGATGACATTGGGAAACGTTACTGGTATGTCTAACTTAATGCAAATTCTATTTTCTTATAAGTTAATGTCCAAGTGCAGATTCAGAATATTGACATAATTGCTATTTTCAGGGACATCCATCAGCTGCCTCAAATTACACACTCAGGAGGATAAAGCTTGAAAACCTGTCCTTTATTGCTGCCCTTGAGACTCCGCTGCTATTTCCCCCATCAACACCAACTGAACTGCCACCTCCGGATGAGGTCAGTCCTTGAACAGAGAGGGACTGCAGGATCTACAGAGAGGGAAGTATCCCATGTTAGTATCTTCTATCAACTGAATATTTCGGAACATATACATGCAGAGGTTATCTTGGTGGACTTGTGTTCATCAACTTCAAGCACGCACATGATAACAATCTAATTTTTGAGAGAAAAATAACTTCACACGAACAAGAAATCAATGAGGTTACGAAACATCAAAATCAAAGGAACCGGGGAAAAAAAGGCATCTGAACCAGATATGCGAAAGAGCATGCGTGTAAATGCAATTGGCCCAAAGCTTGCCAAAGGCTTACAGGACCTGGTAAGCAAGTCAAGCATATGACACCACTAGAAGCATTAGGTGATGTAGATAACTTCATTAAGTTAGCCGAAGGAACAACAAACGAGCATGAAGCCAAATAGATCTTAGCAGCAATTGTAGAAGCTACACATAAAATATCAGTTCTTATTTTGTTGGCAAGCGTGACTAGAGTCTTTAGATCCAGACCTTTGCCCAAGCAATCCTCTTATACTGATTAGCGTGTTGCTGCACAATCCGCCGGTGTCTTTGCACCCAATCATCACCTAATAAATCCTTCGCTTCGGACCTAGACCATGTCAAATATATCAGCACCAACTTACCAACATTTCCATGCTTACAGATAACCTTGAGATGCTTTGGACAAGTTTATCCATAATAATGTATGTTCAGTACAAACCTGCGCACAGATCTGACCATATAGTGAATGTTGTTCATAAGAAACAAATGAGTCAGAGCAGGGTCTTTATATTGCTTCGACTTCCCTTCCAAGTTGGTTTGAAGAGCCTGCATTATGCGCATTGTTACGGCGGCCAACTGAGAGTTCGAATCACCCCCATTTTCAAACTCTTGAAAAAGTTGCTTTAAGGTTGACTGATAGCTGGACATAGGTCAATAATGTCAGGACACACCGTCACAAGTAAGAGAAATGACATGTAACAGAGCAAATTGATGATAGGTACCAGAACAGCACAGTGCAAATGAAAGAGATCCTAGCATACTATGTGGGTTTGGAGCAAAGGCATAACCCATGCTTTGACCTAAAACCGATGCTACATATCAAACCTTCCTAAACGTTTACACCATGGAGGCAGATACGAAAGTGTTTCTTACATATCACTTCCCTTACCCAGGCTTCTCCCTCTCTTTCTCCTTTTTTCTTCTCAGTCCATTTACTTTGTCTTCTCTCAAGTTCTAAAATGCAGTCTGAACTCCACCAAAAGTTGTCGATAGCTGTATATAGGTGAAGTGAGAGGATGTTGAGCAGAAGTTGTGTGCCAGCTGTAGTGAAGGACACGCAACATAAAGCGATGAATGCGTAGATACAATAATAGGCCAATGACAATTGCATTACCAAACATGGGCTTAGGTCAGAGAACATAAAGTAGTTAAAGGTGCAGATTTAGTATGAACCCATAAGCTGGAAATAAAAACCTAGTGTAGGGTTGCACGTATTGCTTTAGTGCCTATTGCATTGTCAAGTACTCCAAGAACATAGCTAAGATGGATTTAATGCAGTTATCAGTATGGAATCATAAGCTGGGGGAAAAAATATCTTGCGTGGTGCTAAATATACGGTATGAATGCCTAGTGCCTTCTAAACATTTATACTAATAAAGACTCAACAAGATTGACTTCAACTTAATGGTTCAGAAGTGGCTCAGTTTTTTTTTTATTTATTTAACTTGGTTTCCCCTCCCCGCATTAGTGTGATTACTCCTATGGTCCCTTCTTTTCACACTTCCCTTATCTTATAAGATCGTTGTTGCCCCTGAACTTGCAAGGAGCACGGAAATGCTAATGATGCATCACGAAGAAGCCATCTCAAATCCAATTTCCCCTCGAAAAGGGCTGCATAGCAAGGTCAAAAGGGACAATTCACCTATCCTTACCATGTCATTTAGTTGATTATGACCTGCCTTGTCACCAATATCACATATGGCCTTCCATTATTCACGTTGTAGTCAATTTGAGTTTCATCTAAGTTCCATTTCACAGCGACAGAAACTAATTAGAAGTGTAATGAGAATCATGAAGAATGATAGAGAATTTTCTCAAATTTCCTTTTTCTTACACATTTTCCCCCGTTTTAATACATAATCCATGTAGTAGTGTCATGGATCCTACCAGTTCATAACAAATGGTACCAGAGCACAGGACTATAGGATCAAGGCGTCAAACCTTAGTTGCAAGATTCTCGTAGGTAGGGAACGAATCTCCCTGAGATTCTTGAATTTGCCGCTCCCTAGGTACGGACACCGACACCGACCGGGACACCAGACACCGCAATTTTCAAAAAGCCAGATTTTGGACACCGCAGGACACCGCTGAATTTTTTAATATATATAGACATATACACACACACACACACATCTCAATTGGAGCAACTAAATTTCGTTCAAAATGGATGAGAAAGAAAGCAAGTGACATGAAATAGTCTCAACAGTAACAAGAAAAAAGGTCGGCAACAAGAAAACGGTTGAATGTCTCAACAGTACCAAGATTAGAATCTCAATAATAACAAGAGAGAAGGAAAAAAGTTATGAGACCAAAGGCATGAAGGAGAGGTTTTATATAGTCAGATGGTCTATAAATGAGGTCGGAGATGTTGACCTATCTTACTGTAGACTGACAAGCTTGGATGCTTTAGGCAACAAAAAGAAGGAAATGACAGAGATGAGAGAGAAAGAAGAAGGTACCTTTTGTTGGGTCAATCTGATTAGGGTTTGGCCTAATAGTTCATTTCTAAAAAACCCCAGATTTATCCCTCAAATAAATTTGAAATATTGTATTTTGGCCCCATATGAGTGGACACTTCTTCACAAGATGTCCGACACTTCTTCAAGAGGTGTCCAACACGGTGTCTGCTAATTAAAAAATAAATAAATAAATCCGGACACTGCTGAGAGGTTTCGGACACGTGTCCGGAGGTGTCGGTGAGGTGTCGAGGTGTCAGTAAGTGTCGGACACCATACCTCATCCTATAAGAGGTGTCGGTGCTTCCTAGGCCGCTCCCAACTTGGGAACTTGTTGGGAGCGCAATCCAAGGTAGGTTGGGATCGCGAACTTCAGGAGGCACACACTCTTCCCTCTCGCTGGCACAGTTTTTCTTGTGGGTCATCATTAATGTAGGTTTAGGGTATTCAGGGAGAAGGTGGAAGACAAAGCTGACCAGGTGTTGGCCTAAGAGGAAGCCAAGCTCGTCTTGGTTCAAAAAATTAATAGGGCTGGTCACTTCACTGGAAGGCAGAAAGCACGTGGGAGTGGGTGTTTCACAGTCTATTGTAAAGGATACATGGCCGTAGGGTGGCCACGTCGGGCTCTTATATGACTGGTCCATCAGTCAAAAAGCTTTCAGCAAGTAATTCACATACAATATTTGACTTTCTGCGGAATTTAAACATAGAGCAACTGGATAGTTGATTAAATACACGACAATCCATATTATATTATTTTATGCATATAATGCACATAATATAAGCAGCTAATTGCATGAACATATGGCAAAGCGGCTCCCAACTCAGAATGTTCTAGGTGCTTACACTTCCCCGCCCCCGCTCTGTGCAACTACGCCTCAAACCATACTCCTTTAATGATCCAATATTGCTGGGGACCCCAAAATCCGGTATTGGTCGTGTACAGTTTTTTGTAACAATAACCAGTTTAAGAGTAACCTTCAACTCATGGAGCTGCAGCAAATTTGTGGAGGTTGACCAACAAATCGCCGAGGATGACTGGATGTCAGGAGCACAAAACCCCGTCAATCAACTCTCGGCGAAGTAGGATAAATCAAACAAAGCATTGATGGACCTAGCCAAGCATGTCAACAACAGACTCTGGAACATCTCTACGCCAACCAAGCATGCTGCAAGGGAGATCAAAGACCTCCACAATCATCATCACATTAGAAAGTAGGTGTCCTTTGCATTATATTCAATTAGATTAAAGAATCATGTAGTAGTTACTGACCTTTGCTACAATTTACTTGTACATGTTACGTGCGACGCTGCTATGTTCTTGTATTAAGGTTTATATTATTATATTTCAACCCTAACAGCTACAGAGGGATGTGAATACTATACCTTCAGATCGAAATATACTATTCAAGTTGAAGAAAATGTTATCAAAAGCCTAAACAGGGTAGTATGGCCACAAAGATTGCAGAATTAGACTTCAAGTACATTTCACAAAAAGGACAGCTTCTAACAAAGGTAAATAAGTAAAAGTATGAGACAACACATAAGACAAGGCTTAGTTGCAGGAAACTCCTAATATGGTAACGTTTCTCTCTCGGAAACTTGCTTTTGCGATCCTAAGTTAGGAGCTCCATGGGATCTCGTCCCAAGCTAATATGGGAACTCGATCTCGTTAGCTGGATAGAGATGCATGGAACAAGTGAGAGAATACCTGAAAATTAAGCCCTTTTCAACTCAATTCCTTGTTTCTCTCTTCCTTCAAGTCCTTAAAGCCTCCTTGTTTGTTGTTGCTGGCTATGTAAACTATACTAAACAAATGATAATACTCTTTATGCATTCATTTATTCAAGCCGCCCAAGCCACTCCCAACCTCAGATTCTTCTTGGTGCTTACGCTCCCCCGCCCCCGCCCCCGCCCCCGCTTTGTGCAACTAAGAGACAAGGTTGTCAAAGAAGCAACAGTTGAGTTGACTTACTCAAATAGAAACTTCACATAGTTAATCACATAGCTCGTCAAAGGATGGACAGTTCCATCTGACACAGCAGTTTTTGTTGCATCCTTTTCAACTGCTTCTTCAAAATCACCAAAGGTATCTTGAGCTGTCTGGGCAAGTCGCTTTGTCAAACCTAATGCAGATTCTCTAATTTCATTACAAGCTTTGCCTTCGAAAAGCGTGTCAATCTGCCAAAAGATGAACCTCTTAAGTTAAAAAAAACTAGTTCTCTTTCCATCGTAAGTTGCATTCAGAACAGTATATTTCACTTCAGAAAACAGAAGAGGGTAAGTTAGCCTCCAAGAAGTCCACTTTGGACAGAAGTAATTAAAATATGATAACAAGTGCTTTTAATGCCTACATGATGTTGATTCGAGAAACAAGGCAGCTCTAAGCCCTTAATCATGAAAGAGCTCAATACATAAAGGAAGAACGAATCCTAGAGTAGGAGAAGATCAGACAGTATAGTGAAAGTCACCTTCAGAGAATCAACTTTACAAGAAGAAATATGAAACCACAGTTGTAATTTAGCAGAACTAGGCTAATTTAGTAAACATAAATACTGTAACTGCAATAGAATAAATTGAGTTCTTATGGTTCAGCCAAGAGTAAACCAGCAATTCCGTTGAATTAGTTGGTTGTCCAAGGAAATCCAATATTTATGACACTAAACTTTCCACTTTGTCAGCTCATAGGTTCTGCTATGGCTCTGATTTGCTCCCAGTCGTTCATATTAGGTGCAAGAGTGTGTCATAAGAAGTGATTACAGAATCCTCTATGAGAACCACAAATCAGCTTGCCATTAGGTTTACGTATAAGAATTCCTTACTGTTAGAACTACAATAACTTGAATTTCCTACAAACCACTCTCTAGAGAACATCTCCAACAACGGTTATCGTTCTTTAAACCGGAAAACCAGAAAGGCATGATCTTCCTAGCTAGCGAACGAACGGTTCCATAAATGATTACATTAGCATACCTCTGAATGAAGTTCACGCATAATCTCGTACATGTCTAGCAGAACAAATAACTTTTCCGGTGATCTCTTGCTTTTGGCAATTGCGTCTCCAAAACTAAGAAGCACTGCAACACTGCCTGCAGTAACTTCAGCAAAGCATTGATCCTTAAGGGAATCATTGCCATCAAACATTTGATCACAGACTTTCCGTTCACCAGCAAACAGCAATTTGACCTGTTAAAGCATGTTTAGCTTTATTAGAGAACAGCTACTCATAAATGTTAGAGACTTCCATGTAGAACTTACAGCAATCCGCATAAAATGAATCCAATTCCCAATCTTAGCTTCCAAAACCTCCCACTGCATCTTCTGAACATCATCTTTGCTAAGTTTTTCCACTCCTAATTTGCGAAGGCTTTCTTCCAAGACTGATGAACGTGTATCCCTATATGCATATATATGAAACTCAATAATTCTTTACAACTCGATATAAGTAACTAAAGCAAAACAGTTGCAGTAAGCTGTGTAGCTAATACAAGTTTTCTTAATTTATATGGATCCAATGGTTCATTAAGAATCCTTTGCAAGAGGCAGTACTTTACAAATTCAGTTTCTTGAATATGAAGGAAAAACAGTCAGACATTGAATTACATTACAAGGCACAGCCTCATATCCATGTTTCTGTCCAGGGGCAGAGCTGTCGCCCTGAGCATGATTTCAAAACTTAGTAACGTGGCGATGAGAGTTGTCATAAATTTGTGTTTGTTGATCATTGGTATAAGGACTAAGGCAAAATGTTTATCTCGGTGAAATACGTGGACAGTACATTCATTACGAGGTGATAGTGATAATATTGTGATATTGAAACGGCTTCTTGAAGTGGGACTTCTGCACAAGATATCTGAGGAAATTTAAGGGTGGAACTTCCCCATCTAAGGGCAAGTATAAACTGGAAATGCTCGAGGTCTGGCCTACTTGGTTCCAAATTAGTTTTTATTTCTGATAAGTAGAACTACTATTTGTAGATGTTGGAGTTGGGACAACCACGTGGAACATCTCCAGGACGCCACATAGACATAATAGTTAGGGCAGAATTGCTTAATGTAATAATGGATTGTAAATCGCGCCAGTGCTATTGGGGGGTGACACCTCACACGTCGGACCCACCACGGGGTATAACTAGATCAGCCCCCCATGCCCAGGACGAAAGACAAGCCCACACCCCGATGGACCCTTTGTCTGGGGAAGTAAGTTTGAAGGACCAAGTTACTGCTCATGGTCATGGCCGAAGGACTATCACAAAAGCTGCCCCAACACCTTATGACCTGTGGCAGAACTGAAAACAATGTCTGGAAGTTTTACCAAATAGCGCTTCCTGCACATCAAACTATGACTCGGGAACACCTTGTCCCCATGAACATGCAAGCATGCCCTACTCTTTGAGTACAAAGAGCCAGCCTTCTCCGTCTACAATGGGAAGGAAGGCAACGCAAAGGAGCATCGGGGCAAGTTTGTAGGCAGTATCCAGATGTACAGCAAGACGATGTCAAAAGGTTGAGAGAGTTCAGAAAGGTTAGGAGATTTCGGATAGTCACTTTTAGGTCATGCATTTTCTTGGTACGCCAGACTATCCCCGGGATCCATTCGCTCTTCAGACGAGATCATTTCGTTGTTCCAGAAGAAATTCTATGTGCTGAGCGGAAGGTAACTACCGTAGAATTGGGCACTACTGAAAGCGTCATGCTGGAGGTATAGTCGAATATTGGAAACATCTCAGGGATTGATCGATGGAGGGTATTGACACTGTGGAAGAAGAGAGTTGTGAATGTGCGCATAAGAAACACGGCTGACTCGTACCAGAGGTATCTGGGGAATTTTTTTACACTGTCGTGTTTTAGGCTTATGCAGTAATACTAGGAAAAATGCGAACACAGTGGGGTCCGCCCTAAAAGGTAACTTGATCATCCAAGGGCTTAATAGCGGAGGAGGTAGGAACAGCAGATGTATCTGACAAGAAGCGACTCGTGAAGAGAGTGACCAGGCCAATCGGAGACCAAGGAGGCTGCTTGCTCTGCCTTTTTCCCTGTGACATGGATAGGGTTGATGAACTGCTAAAGCAGTGGATAGCCCATGCCTGAGGAAAAGAGAAGCCCTAATTATTGTGTGTACCCTTGCGCTGTCAGCCATTCCACCAGTAAGTGTAATTCTTTGAAGAAATTCTTTCAAGACAAGATAAGGAGTAAAGAGCTGGTATTGGATGAACCGGAGAGAGAGAACCGGAGAGCGGAGGGTATAGTGAGACGCACTTACCCTGAGTACGAACGGCATCAGGGGCACCACCAAGCTATGACCAGTGCAGAGAGACAAATGCTGGAAGAACTCCCGACCTAACTTAACAATTGCAGGGCTGGGTTTACCTCTCAGGCTACAAACGCATCCAGAACACAGGGTGCCAGACCCACGCGCCGTCCACAACACTCCCATAGTGTACAACAAGAGCATCCCCGTTGCTCGATATTAGGAACAACTCAAGAAATCTGGATTGAAGCGAGGAGCCACATATCTTTCCAGAACTGAATTCATGGCCGATTTTGCCACCACAAAGATAATATGCTTGACAAACTCATCTCCACCATTGAGAAATATCCTTCATAAAGCCTCACCATGGGGCTCAAGAGAGACCTGAATATCCAACCCCCCTGGCATGTCATCAATCAGTTTCCTCCACAAATAATTCGGTACCCCTGAGTACCTCTAACACTTGCCCAAAACGCTAGATTGAATAAGCGAAAATCGTCGATCTCCAAGCAGACCCCCTGTTAGTTGACTCCAAGTTAGGTGACACTCCCACGGAGCAAATTTTTAGCTCTATCTAGAATATGTTATATGATGGATGACCCTGGGAAGTATACAAGACAATAAGGAAGTTGAAGTAACTTACAATTACCAGACCTAGTAACTCCTTTGCAATCAACATTAAGATCCGGTCATATGTCCTACTATGCATATGACAATTATATAGGCGTTCCTACTCTGGGGCTGATACTTAGGAAGAATGGTCATCTATAGGCTGAAAATTACATTGATAACGGCCATCTATAAGTTGAAGGCTCCACTGATGTTGACTAAGTTGAATCTTCAATGACAGCAAATCTATTACAAGGCATGGTAGACATAATTGTAGGGGGGTTAGTCTCTTGAAGAAGTAAGAAAAATGGGTAGATGTAAGTTCAAGCGCGGCTTCAGAAGACTACGCTTGAACTGGTGTAGATATACATATTATTGCTAGAAGTTGGTTCTAACGGTTGGACCTTCACGTGTCAACCAACCCAGAGTATCATGAAAGATACCGGGGCTGACTGTCAATGTTGAGTAGCATGTCCAACAAGCTGGGTTTATACACTGTCGATGGGGAGTGTACTACTGGCTGCCAAGACGTTCCAGCAGTGGTTTGCGAGGATCACATTCATAATTGAAAAAACAACAATACTGATAAGTGATAAGTAACATTTTGGTGATATATAGCTTGTTACCTGTATATTACCAGTAACTGCTGTTGGTGACCTGCTTGAACCATTTGTTGGGATAAATCATGCAGCAGTGGTAGAACTCGTGGTGGGATAAGAGTTGGGGGTGTGTACACAGCATTTTCTGTTTGGTTTTCAGAATGATTATGCGATGAGTGATTCTTTCCACCAATATCACCATGGTTTCCAGGTGATCCAGATGATGGGCGCAGTGAATTGGGAAGACACTCAAAAAGACGATCAGGTTCCACAGGTTTGCTGAAATGCAGAACGCAAAACTAAGTGCAGCTTACTAGAAGACTAAGTTATGACGAGCATATATGACCTAAGAAGAAAATACACAAAGATGCTTCTTGTATGCCTGTATGGTAATATATAGTACCAAAAGCAACAAACATTAGACAACCAATCAAACTATAAAGGAACACATTCTGCTTGTAGCAATAGGCATCGATTACTGATAAACAATAGAAACCCGTGTAAAAGGCATTGAACACTGGAAGGGTGAAAACAAGAGGACTAAAAGTCAACTTCATCGCGCACTAAGGAACTTAAAATTTAATGTCAAAACCTTCTGCAAAAGCAACCAGCAGTATGTAATACAAGTTCCTACGAGCTAGAAAAAGTTAAGCATTATAGAGAACAGGGAAAATTCTGCAAAGGAGAAAAATGTTTCAACTACAATAGAATGGAAAGGTAAACTCATGTGGTCAACTCAAACACTATTGAAGCTTTTTTTAGTTGAGTTTACAAGCACAAGAAGTGATGAACAGACACAAACACTTGCTTAAATCACCAAATATAAATAGCACAGAATGAAAAAGCTCGACTAGGAGTGCAAGAACAAACCTGTAAGAGGCCAAAAGCTGCTTAAACTCATCTTCCAGCTTAGAAATAGCCTTAGCAAGTAAGTTATTGGCATGGTTGACCACCCCATCACTGCTTTTAAAGCTTTTGTTGTTGCTAAAAAAGCTGATGTTACTTCTCAGCTGCCCAATTGCATCGAGATAGCTTTCTAGGTCTTCGTGAGGCCCTTTGAGTATTTTAGCCTCAGCCTAAATATTGTTATGATAAGAATATTTGTCAAAACTAAAAGAAGAAACAATAAGCCATCACATAAAAAACTGCTACCATCCTAAAGCTACCGGAAAACAAATACAAAACAAAGAAATAGAAGAAAGGAAAAAAGGCAACGTAGATTAACTTAATCGAGCTTACAACTAAATCAAGAAGAACATATATGAGAGTACTATATTCAATGCAGGAATAACACAAAAATGAGGGACGCAACCAAGTAGGACAAATAGGTATTCGGATAACCAACCTGACGAGAAAGATCAAATTGGGCCAGTATTACTTCTGCAGCTTTCAATGTCTTGTCGATGTTCTCGTGCGCTCTCCGTATAGAATGTGTTCTAATCTAAAAAACCAAATATGGTAACAAGCATCATAAAACCCAAACAAAGCATTCAGACTCAAACTACTTGAATATAACAGATATTCCCAGAAAGAATTACTAATTGTTCATTCCTTGCAGCCTGAGAAATCAATAGCTGCTTGGTCAACTATTTAGCTCAGTTGATCAAATTGCTAATACTATTGCCAGTTTCATTCTTTTGTTGGCGCCGGCATCAGACCTAGAAATGTCAAGGGCTACCAAACCAAAATGATTTATGAAGTAGATCACATTACTGAAGTTGGAATCCCTCTTCTTTTTCAACCAAAAAGGGAAACATTTCCCTTTTCTTGAATTTCCTTGACAGGCGTATGAAGAGATACTAATCTTGATTCCCCCACTTCATTCTTTTTGCTGGCATTAGACCAGAAATTTCAAGTGTTACCAAACCAAAAAAAATTCGTGAAGTAGATCAAATTACAAAATTTGGATTCGCTTCCTCTCCTCTTTTTTTCAACTAAAAAGGGAAAACATTTCCCTTTTCTTGAAGTTCACTTCAAATGGGTAATGACAAGACGAGATGAAATGGGTAAAAGAAAAAAAAGTACTGACCTGGGTGGGGCGCATGGCAGTCTCAAGGGCAGAGAGACGATGATCAAAGGAACCGAGAATGGAGACCATGTTGTCCGTGAAGGATTGACTCTTTTGCAGTGATTCTCTCATCATGGCCGCTTTCTCGCTCAGCACATCTGCTCCTCCTCCACCTACTGTTGGTGGAGCTCCTGTTCGAGCTAAGACCCCCATCCGCCCTCTCTCTCTCTCTCTTCCTTGAATTCTCTGCTGAATCTGTCCTGAAAGTTGAAATCTAGAGAGAGAAACAAAGAGGAGTAGCAAGCAAGATGATGCGTCCTGATGTTAGTTGACAGGGTGTCGTTCTTCCGTTTTGACGGGTTTTGTCTGAAGGTTCCAAGTCAAAAATGTCAAGAGTCAAGACCGTGCCGATGAAAATGGAGTGTTCCGGATTCGGGTCGAAACGCGCCCCACCAATCCAACCGGTTCGGCCCGTCTCGACTTCTCACATCGTTAGAACCTTTGGGCTCGAGACACGTATGTATTCATTAATTGAAAATATTTTACCCAGTTATTGTAATAGTACATATTTGTACAGTTTCGATTTTGGTGAATTTTTGAAATATTTGTACAATATTTATTACTTTTGTTATTTGTTATTACTAAGTAGCCAAAAAACCAAGTTGAGGTTACACTTACAGGTAAAGTTGACGGGGAGTCTTTTTTCGGTCTTTTGATGGGCTGCGCATGAAACTTCTAAGTCAAAAATGTCCAAGAGTCGAGATTGTTCCGATGGAGACGGAGTGCTCCGGAGACTAGTCGGAACAAACCCCCACAATCCAACCAGTTTAGACCCTTTCAACTTCTCGGGTCTTTAGAACCTTTGGGCTCGATACATGTAGGTATTCATCAAGTGAGAGTATTCTATCCGGTCATTATAATAGTACGTACCTGTACAATTTTGATTTTTGTATATCTTTTTGGGATATTTGTGAAATATATATAATTTTCTCATTACTCTAACCGCAACACCAGTTGCGGCTACAAATAATCTTACCATAGTCATTACTTATCGACTAGTTTTGATCATGTGCGCTGTACACGAGAGCAACAACTATTAAAGTACTGATGGAGAGATTTCGTACTTGTATGCCTAATAACAATAACAAAATTGGTATTGAGAAAAAAAAATATTAAAATTTTATATTCACCTTTTTATATAGTTTTTCTACCAATTTTTATCGTTAAAAATGAACTTGAGTAATAATTGCTAGCTTTTAGTAACAAATGAAGATGAAAAATATCATATGAATCGATAGAATAGTATGTACAAACTAATAGCAAAAATAGTGATAATTCTAACTAAAATAACCCATGTGTGGAGATTTATATTATTTAAGGCTACCAAGAATAGAGCAAAGACATGTAACAAATGTTTGAAAATAAAATAGTAGAGTAAACTATGTATATAAACTTGTAATGACAAAAAGAGGAGAGATTATCCCAGTCAGAGAGAAAAACAGAAAGAAAATATCGGGCTTCTCTAAACAATAGAAAATGTTTAAGATCAAAGAGAATTTTTAGAAAGTTATTTTTGGCAAAATCTTAGGAATTAGTGTAATTGCAAATATATAAATAAATTTTTAAACGGGACATATTGATATAGAAGAGAGAGAAATATAAAATCTATTTAATTGGTTGAATTTCAAATGAAAAAAGGAATTCAAATAGAGAGAGAGAGAGAGAGAGAGAGAAGAAATCTAAATTATTAGTACGAAAAAAGTAAGTGTTCCAACGTCTGAATACTTCTCCCTGTCCTTTCCACTAAAACTCATTTTCCCTATCGTACCTTCCATGGCTTTTCTCTGCACCTTTCTCCTTATTTCCCTGGCTTTTAACACTATTTATTAGGGGTGAACGCGATTCGATTTGGGATCAAACCGCAATCAAACTGTTACCCCTCGGGTTTGAAAATTCTTGAACCAAATCAAACCAAACACTATTGGTTTGAACGGTTTAGTCAGTTTAAACGGTTCAGTTTGGATCTGTTTGTGCTCATTTAAAAAAGTTGTCCCTATGCAAACTTATTATTGAATCCAAATGTAATTAAAAATTGAAGTTATAGTTTTCTTTTAAATTGCACATAACATCGTTACATTTAATAAATAACTACTCGTATTATTATATGGTTTAGCTATTGTTCAAGACATATGTTACAAGAAAGAATAAAAAAAATATACAAGATATATCAATAACTAGACTTTTGTGTTATAACTTCTTTCATTATTTTCTTTTCTTTAAGGTTTTGTTTATTTAGATTTGCTTAGTATTATGTATATAAAAATTATTAATGAATGTAACTAAAAATATATTAGTATATCATAGGTCGATTCGGTTCAATTTATGACCGGTTTCAAAAAAGTGAACCGTGAACTAAACCAAACTGAGATCGCTTTGAGAAATGTGAAACCAAACCACTAAGATCTTTGGACGGTTCAGATTGGATTGGTTCGGTTTGAGCAATTTGAGCGGTTCAGATCCGTTTGAACGGTTTGATGCTTACCATTACTATCTACTCCCCATCTGCTCTTATCACAACCTATTTTGGAAAGCTCTTTGTTGTCAACCTCATGTCAACCCTCCTTAAAGAAGGAACCCGTTCTCTTTATACCCCAACTGTCTGCATCTCTCCTTAAGTCCTTGCCTTAACACCTACGCCCTCTTCCCCCTATACATTTCATGACTGTTGTCACCCATAATCCAACAACAAGTACCCTCTCTCTTCTACCCTTTTCAAAGCTTTTTAGTTAATATGGTTGACCATAATGGCCTGGCATGCATTGATAATTCCTTGGACCTTTGTATAGTCCTTCTTCCACTCAATGAACAGTTGACCTGAAGTGAACGAATGGGTAAAGACTGCTTACTGGCAGGGACCTTTTTGGACATACGCAACTTCTACCAAAAGCGCATTCAATAGTGTGTCAACGAATGTTGGTTCCTTCAAGGACCGGTTATTGTTGAAAAGCTTCCAATTGTCTTTTTCTTTCACTTTTCATTTGCCGCCGCAGCTTCGCTCCTCCTGTCTAATAGCCCATGGAATATGTTTGAAGCTCTTCTTCTGTTGCAGCCCTGGTGCCTCATATGATCTATGCTACGGTCTGTTTTCACTTGATGGATCTTTGGATGCAAGTCTTCAGTGTTCCCAACGATTGTTATCACCCTTATCTCGTTAAAATGATCGGTCATGCTGCTAGAAGCTTACTGGAAATGGACTGGTCCAATAATCGAGTTCGGAAGCAAGATTACCTATATCTTAAAATCCAAGCCATGACTAAATTGCCCTTGCTACCGACGATTTTCATCTCACTGCTTGATGACATAGGAACTTATCTTTTCTACTGCACATACAAACGTGTTTTTATTGTACGTTATCGTTATGGTTGGATTGGGCATGAAAACATGCATTGCCACTCTTCTTTTCAGGACGTCATCGATAGTCCACCGCACTGCCCATCTTCCAGGCCCCAACCTCTATCCCCAGTACTTTATACAAGGCGCTCTCCCGAACTTGGACTAGAATCGGACATCTAAAATCACTGTATCTACTACTCATGGACTTTATTTAACTCGCATATATCATGCCTTTTCTCTAGAACCCTCTATAGTCTCAAGCGGTAGTCTCTCATTCGCATCAACTTATGATTCCATGCCCTCCGATAACTCCAATTCTATTTCTCAACAATCCAACACCGAAGTGGCAAAACTTTCAGATGAATTTCAACCGGAGGACACAGCCCAGAAAGTCTTGCCAGTAGATGATGTCGCAGTTATACATGTTGCACTCAATCTGGATGATGATGCCCTAGGTGCACATCTTTAGGGCCTACTCAATTTGGACCCTCTTGAAGAATTTGAAGCCAAGAGTATAGATGATCTTGATGACCATGACCCATCAGAAACATGATAGTGATAACTCTACTCTAGATGAGTCGCGCCTCTCTTCGCCGAACGAAATCTCAGTCTTCACACTAAATAGAGGATTCTCAAACTGACCTTCATTTTTTGATCACCTGATGTCACCACTGCCAGCAATGACGTGTTTTCCCGATCAACTGATTCCCACTCAATTGGAAATCCATGATAATATCCCATCTCTGATTCCCACTCCATTAGAAATCCCTGAAAATATCTTGCCCCTAGATCCTGTCCGTATCCTCAATGATTTGGTTGCCTCTCACCCATCCACCGACTATTGTGAATTTGACACGTGTCCTGAGCTAATCTACCTTATGATGTTTGTGCAAGTTGGCTTGTTCTCTCTGTCTCTTCATCAGATTTCTCTGGATACTGCCTCGTCATTCTCTCATCCTCCCTCTTTGAACCATATCCAGTTACCCTTCCCTTTGATAATGGGCCAGTCTCTCTTGATCAACCAATTCTGATGGACTCTAAAAGAAAAGCCCATTTTCAGGACACACTTACTAATGGGCTTGTTTCCAAGAAATTAAATAACCCTGGTCTGTTTACCTTTGACTTGGCCAAATTTTTATCAGGATTTTCTCATTCCAGGCTTAAGCGTCTAATGTCTTCTGATCTACCCTTGCTTTCCATCTCCAGGCCCAATAACGAGCCTACCCAACACTTCACCCTTTCCTCACACTCATCCCCATTACCTATCGGCCCACCTGCTCTGTAATACCCCGAAAATTTCCTTATGCAAAAAATTTGTATATTTTTTAATAAATAGTTTATGGTCTTTTGTTAAAACTAAGAAAATGAATTGAGATTGTTTCTGAAATTTTTGGTCAAATGAACAGTAACTTTTAGTCGAATTTAAAAGTGTTTTCAGTCGACTAAAAGTGTTTCGGTCGACTAAAAAGTGTTTCAAAATGGTTTTCTGGACTTTTAGTCGAATTTAAAGGTTTTAGTCGACTAAAAGAGTGATTTCAGTCGACTAAAAGTTTAGTCGATGAACAGTGATTTTTGAACAGTAACTTTGAACAGTGTTTTGAACAGTACTTTCAGTCGACTGAAAGTTATTTTCGATCGACTTAAAGGTTTAAAATTTTGTCCCCTATAAATAGTGTTCTATTTCATTCCTAGCCCTTTTGTTCTTGATTTCTTGCTCCTTTGCGGCGGAGAGAGAGAGAATAGGAGGCTTGGAAAGCTCATTGGCGCTAGAGTGGTGCTTTAAGGTTTTCTTTGGTTCAAAAGCTTGTTTGAGGTAAGGGTTTATACGATTTTTGCTGTGGAAAGGTATCTTCGAAAATCCGAAGGCTTATACTTTCGTCACTTTTGATTCATCTATGCTCGTTTGTAATTGATTGCTCCACTTTTGCCTTCTTGAGAACATTGTTCACCCTTTCTCATTTGTGCCTTAATGATGCTCAACTTTAAATTTGTACATTTGTGACCGTCAATTTAAGATTGACATTGACTATGTTGAACAACTCTCAACTTGAGAGGGTCCTTTGGACACATATTTGTTATACTAGAGAGCCAAAGCCTCCTAGTATGCTCCGGAGCACACGTTTGATGTTTGATGTTTGGTTCGACATTTGGGTCTTATGACCACCATAGTCATCGTATGTTTGTAGCGTACCCGACATATAATTTAAATGTGTTTTGGGTTAAACGCTTAATGACGCTTGCTTTGGTATTTGACAGTAAGATATGATTGCACTTTCGTACCTTCGGGCTTGTATTTGATTTGGGTTCTTTGGACCACCTTATGAACATTTCGTATATTTGATTCGCCTTATTTGCATCGTGGTCAATTGTTATTAATTGCTCGTCAGATAATTGATTTTGTTTTGGACTACGAATCATCGTATTTGCTTCCCATTTGTTTTCCCCACTTACTGGGCTATTCGAGCTCACCCCCTACTCGTTTATTTTGTCCCTTACCACAGGTATCGGACGTGATTTTCGGGCGTGGCATGTTTGGGGGAAATTAGAGTTTTTAGTCTTTGTTAGTATAATTGAGCAATGTAAATTATTTTCACCGTTGCGTTTGGTAATTATTTTGTAAAGGAATACTCAGTGGAATTATTTTGGTGAACGGATTGTCTTAGACTTTTGTTTGTGGAGATATTTTATCTTAGAGGATTTAGTTGCTCTGTCTATACCGTTATCTTTAGAACTGTAATGGTATATAATGGAGTTTGATGTTAGTCGCGGCCTCGCGTTTTCGGGGCGTGACATGCTCCCTCACGCTTAACTAACCAACGACCTCTTCCTTTTAGCTTTATCTCCAGCCTTCCATGAAACTCAACTTACATACCATCGCCTATCTCTGCTCTTGTCGGTGACAGAATGCTCTAGTAGTCAATCTTTGGTTTCGGTTCCATCTCCTCCATATGATGCTGGACACCGAAAATTTTCCAATCTAAGCTACTTGAAATCCAACAAGACCTGGCCCCTCATAATTGAATATCTGACAGCCTCTACTTAGGAGGTTCCCTCTATCATTGCTCCCCTTGTTGAAGTTCCGAATGACCAAGCATGCGACTCTCAGCTTATCTCGGTTTTTCTTGGCACTAGATTCACGACACATCATTTCGAAGTGAGCTCAGACGACAAATTCTGATAGTGGCAACAGGGCCCCAAATCTTTGCTCGGTGACTAACACCATCAATATCATTGCCTATGGGACTCTAGCTTCAATTTTGAAAACAAGCAGGGACAGCGGCCATAAAAGGGACCTTTATGCTGACAAGGATGTGATTCAAGGTAGCCCGCAGAAGAAAATGATAAGGGATTATGGCTCCTCATCTCCTCCGTCTCCAGGTGCGGCATCAATAATGCCTTTCTTACTGTTTACTGTTTCATTTACTATTTTCCATATATTTACATGTATATGCTCTATATGTTTATTTGTACACAGTGGAAAACTTATGAAAAACGTAAACAACAACGAACTTATGCCTCTTACGTGTGTTTTGGGCGGAAGCGCAAAAAGCCTTGCCTTCATGTATCTCGCATGGCTGTTGATAATCTACCCAGTTGCCGACATGAGTGCGATGGTCAGTTTATTTCTCTTGCCTGTTGCAACCATGAAGGTTTATTACCTCCTCTTTTGCCCTTCTACTCCTGCATAAAGCGCAAAAGAAGGTCTTTGCCTCTTAAGACTCTTATTGTCTCTGGGGACCTGGTAGCAAGAGAACATTTGGAACTATTTTCTAGTACTGCTTCTCTCGATCTCCTAGGATAAAATGCTCCAGATTTTGTTCATCTAACCATTTCTCACTGCTATAATCAATCTGTGTCTGGGGTTTTAGGTGTTACCCCCCAACAACCCCTTCACCCCCGATGAAGTTCCTTAGCTAGAACTGTCATGGATTAGGGCAAACAACGACTGTTCATGCAGCTCTCAAATTTGTCCCGGTGCACAAGCCTTGGTGCATCTTTCTTCATGAGACTAAATTGATGGTTTTAGAGGTTAGTATCAAATTTTCCAAGTTAGGTTTCTCTCACACAACTGGGGTCGACCTTTTGGGAGTGGTGGGAACAAAAGGAAGACTGTGGGTTGGCTGGATGGATGACTTAGAAGGGTCAATGCTTTTTAAAGACAAACACCTAATTTTAGTGCAATGGCACTCAATGCAGCACGCTCTTTGGATTTTGGGTTTTATTTATGGAGATTCAATCATTGCAAAGCGTGCCATCACCTGGTCTAAGATTTCAACAACCATTGCTCAGTGGGCCCTACCTTTAATTCTTCTGGGGGATTTTACTCAGGTCTTATCACCATCTGACGAGACAGGGATCCATTATCTTTCCATCCCCAACAATAATCTTCTTTGTGATTTCCTACATAACTTGAGTATGGTGGATATCAAGTGGGTGGGACCGACTTTTACCTGAACGAATAGCAAGTCAGACATGGCTTGCACCTAAGAAAGAATTGATCGCAGATTTACCAACGTCCTGGGAACACTTTTATTTCTCAATGCGCAAATCACTAACTTGGGCATCCAGGTACCCGATCACGCACTATTACTTCTTAATGTCAACCTTCTGGTTCCTTTCAATCCTTGCCATCATAGGTTTGAAGCAATGTGGCTTAAACATTTGTAGAGTAGCACGATCATCTCCACCGCCTGCCAGACGCTGTTGGCAGTATCACCTTTGTTCAAGGTCGCTGATAGAGCAAAATTATGATGAATCAGCTTTTCAGATGCACAAAGAGCATTTTGGTTATCTGGAAACTCAAATATTGAACTCACAAGCTTAGCTTCTTCATTTCCAAAGTCTGCTCCCTCACCCAGATGCCCAGGCCATGAAACAACGTACACGACTAACTCTGAATTGGCTTATGGACTGTGAAACTTTTATGTGGGCACATCGGACAAAGATAATATGATTATAGTTGGGCGATAGAAACAACAAGTTTTTTTTATGCCCCAACGATTAGTCGCCTATGCCAAAACAATACCAAATCTCTTCAGACCTCTTCAGATTCACTGGTCGCTTCTCATGAAAAGATCTCAAGTTGTTTTCTATATCATTTTAGCTATATAATATGCCATTCAGTCACCCGACGAGATAACATGACAAATTTCACATCTTTGAATTTTGTCTTCAACCACCTCTCTTCGGATCAAAGTCAAACTTTGGGACGACCTTTCACAGCACTAGAAATTAAAATAGCTCTATACCAAATTAAACCCCTTAAAGCCCCAAGACCTGATGACATACATGCATTGGTCTATTAACAACATTGGGACCTCCTGGAACATCTGATTACTGCCGCAACTTTGTCCTTCCTTCTGTCGGGCTTTATGCTACTCGAAGTAAATAAATCCTTCTTGGTCCTTTTACCCAAGCAAGCTAATCTTAGTCCTCTGGTGATTATTGTCCCATTAGCCTTTGTAACACCAACTATAAAATCATATCTAAACCCCTTGCCAATTGAATCAATGAGGTTATTCCGCAACTAATCTCCCATTATCAGAACGCTTTTGTAGCCGAACGATCTGTAGCAGACAATATATCCATTGCTTAAGAATTAATTCATAAAATTCAGCAGAACAACAAGAAAAGGGTATTTGGGGCGCCATCAAAATGGACATGAGCAAAGCTTTTGATGGTATCAATTGGCATTTTTTGGAATCCAAACTCCACAAATTTAATTTTGTTGAACATCTCATTCGTCTAATCTTCCAATGTGTCTCAACTATCTCGTATGAAATTCTGGTCAATGGTTCACCATCAAAGCGATTCCACCTCTCTTGTGGGGTTCGACAAGGGGACCTTCTCTCCCCTTATCTGTTCAGAGGCCCTGTCTACTTCACTTCGTCACGCCCAGATCACAAGAGAGGTTCCCGATCTTTGTGTTGGAATACGGGGTCCACCCATCAATTATTTATTTTTTACAGATGATTCGATCACCAAGGACTCGTGTCTTGCCCTGAAAAACATCTTGAATGCATACTGCCGTGACTCTGGACAACAGGTGAATCTGAACAAGTCCTCCACTACATTAAGCCCAAATGCAGGTCCAGACATTGCTGAAGCAATCTCCCTCCAGCTCAGAATCCATATATCACCACACTTCGGCACTTATCTACGTGGCACCCTGGGTATTATTACCAAGAAAAAAGAGTTTTTCCATAATCTCGTTGAAAAAATTCAAAGCTGTTGTGCATCTTGGAAAAGCATCCTTTTAAACAAAACCAGTAAGGCAACACTTATTTGCTCTGTTGTCTAGTCTCATCTTATTCATCACATGCAGGTATGTCTCTTCGCTCTTGGCATATGTAAGCAAATCAACTCCATCACTGCCCAACAACAACTGCCATGGTGTCCACTGGATCAATTGGTTTGCCTTGTGTTGCCCTACTTCTGATGGTGGGTTAGGTTTCAAGGAAACTCAAATTTTCAATCAATGTCTTCTAGCCAAGATGAGTTGTAAATTTTTTTCTGACCCCTCCTCCCTCATTAGTAGGGTCCTTCAAGGACGTTATTATACGAGATATAATTTTTAATCATCGATGAGAATTGGTAACTTTTCTCCTAGTTGGCGTAACATCTTGATTGGTCGTCAGCTGCTTGAACTTGGATTACGATGGCAGGTAGGTAATGGGGAACACATCTCAATCAGGAATGACAAATGGATTCCGCATGTAATAGTTCTTTCTACACGTCGTGCTCTTTGTCATCCCACCTACGCCAACCGAGTAAGTGATCTAATTGATGGCCAAGCTTGGAATGCCCCCTCTATTTAGAGATTTATTCCCTTCGGAGATGGTTGATATCCATATCTTTGTTCATACATATGAGGATCAACTGGTCTGTGATGCCACCTTTAATGAAGTCTACTCGGTTAAGACCGCCTATGATCTTCTTTATCAGACTGAATTACATTAGATCAGTTCTGTTCCTTATCGTGGACGCATAAATAACCCAAAAATATGGTCCATTTTGTGGTCACTAAAATTGCCTCTTAAAATCATCTTTCTTATCTGGCAAGCCTTTTGAGAGCGCCTTCCTTTACAATCAACTCTGCATTGACTCAATATTACACCTTCCAACCTCTGTCCACTCTGTCAAGCTGAACCTGAAATGGTTGACCATCTATTTCTCAAATGTCCTAGGGTCAAATCTATTTGGTTTGGCTTGCCCTAGCAGTCTTCATTTTGATACCGCCTATAGCACTTTCTTTGACTGGTTGATCGTTTGGCTCACTCAGCCTTCGAACCTTACAATACGGCTAACCACGACTGTCTATATTTTTGTCATGTGTTGGAAAATCTGGATTAACCGAAATAATCTTATCTTTAGACAATTTGAGTTTAACTCCTTACTCATCACAAAGCCATACACGATCTCACCCACAACATTCTTAACTATACCACTTTCCCTATATCGTCTCCCTCTCTAAAAACTATTATTTCTCAACCTTACTTAACACCTTTAATTTCTGTAGATCTTTTAAATATTATTCAGGATCAACGTTGTGTCTTCTTATCCATCTGAACCTTACGTATCCGCACGGGAATTGGTATAACGTGCTATAACATGAATGCCCTTTGTTGTGGTTCTACAACCATTTCAACTTTAGCTTCAGATTTCTTACTGCTCAGGCTCTTGGTATGTTGATCGCCCTTCAATGGGCACTGAAAAATAACATATTGCATTTCGTTCTTTGTACTAACTCTACATTTTTATTCTCTCAGATATTGAGGAATGAGGACATTGCAGACACAATGGCACCTATCCTTTTTTTACTTTTGTCGTGTACTCTCTGCCTCCCACTTTTTTAGTATTGACGGCCTATACAGTCCCAGATAAGGGAAGCCAGATCCTTAGCTGCATATGCCTGCCATGCATGCAATCAGGTTACCAGGATTGGGTATATGTCTGTATATTGGTTGAGGAAACTGGCTTATCACATTAGCTTCTAAATAGTTGGGCCTCGGCAGCCGTTAGTATTATTGTTGCTTACATCTCTCTATTATGTGTTTCTATATTTGTGTAATCGAGTCAAGGATCATGTCATGACCTATATTACGTTTAAGTACTTATGGCATTTTGCATGCCAAACACTGCCACTCACAAACTTTTATTAATGTCATTCTCGTATTATCCACACAAAAAAAATCATTATTACAAAGGTAAATAAATTCAAAATACTTTTAAAAAGTCAAAATAGAAAAGTTCACATGTCGAGTTAAGAGAGTGTCCACGTTTTTTGGAATGAAAACCCAATCGAATATACCGGTTGATACCCCTATGAACTGACCGACACGTATTCGTGCGAGTTCATAGTAGCACCAAGTTGGTATGGTTTTTGGGTTTTTAATTTTTGCGATAGGTGTACCAACCGGTTTTCACGGTCGTAAAAGAGGCCCATGTTGAACCGTTTGATACACTCGACAAAATGTACTGGCCGATTCACCAAGGATCTTCTTTGTTGATTCCCCTTCATCAAGAGTACTAGCCGGTTTTAAGGTATACCGGTCAGTCTCCCAGCCTGTACACTCTAAAACCAATGGGTACGCTCCTTAAAGGGGGAATTTGGAAGATCAGTTCATGTGTGGTTGCTTTAATCTCCGGTTTAAGGTACTTCTTCAGCTCAATTTGCATGATATACCTCTACCCCTTAACTCAAGTTGATATTGGGTGGTCATCAATACGTGTGTAAATTATTTGATATACTTAGGAAGCTCTCTGTATTCGAGGTAAGAGCACAGTCAAAAAGCACCTCGTAATAAGAAGCTCGAGGGTTTCGACCGTTACCTCGATTGGCTTGGACAATCTTGCGTGTGTGATATCTCTAAAAAGAAGAACAAACACATTAAAACATTTATGCAGATAAACATATAAGGTCAAAATTTGAACAAAGATATCAAGAGAAAAAATCATAAAAGAATTCCAAACAAACGTATTAAAATCTAGTCTTCTTAATATAGTTCAGGGTCCTAATAGAGCTGTCACTGTGATGATGCCCACCCAAAAGACTGGATTTTCACTCACCCTTAAATTTATAGGGTTGATTAACATAATTAAGGCAAAATAAGAAAAGCCTAAATTCGACTCCCAAATGTCCATGCAAAGCCTTCTAATTTTATGAAATCGAATATTTAGATTCAGAGACTAAGTTATACGATGAGAATGTGTTAGACACCCAGTCATACCATAAACGGTCTCTACTTGTTTTATGTGATTATTAAACAAAATTTCCAAATACAAATAAAGCAAGAATAAATCCTATATTAAAGCTAATTTTGGTTTGAACTCAACACCGGAGGTCGACTGGCGTACTTACCCGATCGGACAAATCATAATCAAAGACCTCGTAATTCTGACCTTAAGGGAGGCGACTTAAATCTTGGTATGTGGTTTTGAAAATTTGATTCCAACCAACTCTTCTAGTTATTTTGGTAATCTGATTCCAACCAACTCTTTCAGTTATTTTAAATTTTGATTCTAATAAACTCTTCTAGTTGAACGTTTAGAAAGCTGATTTTGTTCTTGCTCACAAACCAAAATCTAAAATCACGGGAAGGGAATTATATATTAATCTAATCTATGAAAAATAAAGACAAAGGTAAAAAAAATATATACCTTTAATTTGGATTGCCCAACTACATGATGTATGGATTGATTTGATGTTAAAAACCAAGAAAGGGGTCTAGCTGATTAGAAAATTGTTGTCTTGGCCCTGAAGGTGACTTATAATCTTATACAAAGTTCTATCACTTTAGAAAAAATGCACAATTTTTGTCTAGATGAAAATCGATCGGTATTCTTTCCCTTCTTAATTTACTTTTAAGATGAGTTCTAGAAGGAAAAGACTACCTTTTAGTTTAATGCATGTGATTAATATGAAATTGGGATAGAAACTTCAATTAAGAACAATTCAACCACTAGACTCTCTATTCTATCTAAACTCTGACTTAGGTTAAGCCCAAAATGACTAGATTAGACCAATTGGACTAGGCCAACTTAGAGTGGACTAAAATAATTAAATAAAGTCCATACTACTGAAATAAGGCCTACAAGAATAATTAAATAAAGCCTAAAAAAAGGGTGTCTACACAGACATCAGAATCGACGCACTCAAAATGTACATATAAATTGCTTACCTTATAATTTTCACAGACGACAAATCGTCTTCCAGACTTTTCCATTGTCCAAGAATAGGTAGCTACCATGTAAGATTTGAGGATAAAGTCACCTTTCTACACAATTAGGCATCAAATGATACCTTGTACCCACTATTAATTTTTTTGACTAAAACTAATTAAATTATACATGAGAATTTCAAGAAATAAAAACTATAAATGCAAAGTTTATCCTTACCAACTTTACCCTTTCAAAGAATCTTACCTTTTGAAGTATGGATAAAGGTAACTGTATTAAAATCTTTGAGTTCAAGAGATGGGAACTTTAACAGTTGCCCTTCACGTGTCTTGAGCAACTACTGTCAAGAATCTATTTAACTTCTAGCTCTTGGCTTTGAGACACACCTACATGAGAAAATTAATCGTGTAACTTCTTTAACTCGCAACAAATTTATTGCCTTTAAAAGGGTATATGGAATACCATTTTTCTAGCTTCTCCTTGGCCTTGCAAATCTTACTCCAATGTCGTTTTTTACCACAAAACTTGCAATTAACAAATGGACCTATAAATGGAACTCTCGTTGGAAGTTCCTTTTGGAACAATGCCTTGCTTTCAGCTACCATAGTATCCTAAACCACTTACTCTAATTTTTTTTTTGTCTACCAAGCAACACACCCCAATTTTCCCAATAAAGCAAGCAAGAACGCCAATCAACCATTCTTGTTGATCCTTAGCAATGGGGTAACTGGTATTAACAAGGATTTAAAACAAATTTGGGTTAAAGATTAAAACTTTATGTGGACAATCTTTTTTAGCAACTATAAGCAACATAAACACATGCAACAAAGATATGTAACAGTTGGGAAGCAAAGTTAAGACCGAGATGAGCAAAGCAAAAGAACAATAAAGTTGATTGCTACTAGAGTTGCTAAAATCTACAAGGGCTAATCGGAAATAGTTTAAGCAATAATTAATGTTGAGATTAATTTTTATTTTTCTTATCCTTTATGGTTGGCTGTGAATTGGTAATTGAAGGAAAGAAATGAACCTTAGAGGGGGGGGGGGGGGGCTTGAGGTTGGATAGGATATTTAGGCTAAGCTGATAGAAGTAACAATTAATCATAAGTCATAGTGCAATCAATTTGATATCATAATATCATGAGGCTAAACAAGCTCACAATACAAGTAAAGCAATAATAGCAAGAAAAGGGTTAAATATACTTGACAAAATCAATTTGAATGGTTTAGCTTGATTATCCTCAATCCTACGTCCACGTCTTTGCCTCTTTAAAAAAGTCCCTTACAAAACTCCTCTAATTCACTAGAATTGGTCTACTTTTGAGTCAAGACATAACCATCATGGTATTATGCACACACCAAGAATCAAGCTTGACAATCTCAAGCTTTGATCGATCTTCAATAGGTGATAATGTTTGTACAATTCAATTCCTCTGGAAGGAGACTCAAAATAAAGCTCTCTTAAATTGAATATGAATTCAATAGTTTTGAAAAGATATTGAGTAAATGATTTGAGTAATTGAAAAGGGCTTGGAATGGGATTGATAAGTGGTATAAATACGCAACATTGGTTTATATAAATGTAGGAATAAATATGGTCTTTTTAAAGTTGATGCAGTCTGCTGCATTCCTAATAATAGCCATCAGAATGTAGTCGGTTGCATTCTCATTAGTAAGAACACATTAACTCCACTACAGTCAACTGTATTTCTCCAAAAATAATTAATAAGAAAGATGATATCACTAAACTCCTTGAGTTTATGGGTAAATTACAGTCAAAGACACAATTTTCACAAAGTGGACATCCGCATCCAAAATATGGAAATACTGTATCAGATTCTCCCAATGTTAGGTTCTGTGACCCTAATGGGCTGACTTGACCATTTTGTATTTTAAAAATGCCAATACTACCCTTAAATATGTATTCACATATTTAAAACGTGTGTATGTGTGTGTATGTACATATGTATATATTTTGACGCTAAATACTTCCCATTTCTTAACTCCATTAAAGCTTCAGTAACCACCTCAGCCCCCACTGACCACCGCAACCCAGCCACCATCACAATCGCCACCCACCATCATTGCCCCGCCCACCATCACAACATGATTAACTCATCATTAATAGCCCCGCCCACCACAAATTCGTCTATTCACCACCACAACAACAACCTCAATCCACCACCAATTGCACCACTAATCATACCATTATTCATTGCCCCACTCACCACCTCAACCCTAACACCGCCACAACCACCACCACCACCACAACAACCTCAACCATAAACCAACTGTCGCAATACATCACCAATTGTGCCACTCATCTCAATCACCGTGTTTTTTTTTTTCTTCTTCTTCTTTATTATGGTTCGAATTTGTATAGACTAGACTTGGTTTTGGTGGTGGGTGGTGCGATTGGTGTTGTGTTGATGTCGTGGTGGCTGATGATGGTGGAATTGTACATTGGTGCTTTCGAGATGGTTGTTAGGTGGTGGAAGATATTGTGGAGGTCAATGTGTGTGCGCGCGTGCGTGCTCGTGTAAGTGAGTATGGACACAATATGTGTAATTTTGGCTTGATCTTTGGTAGATTTGGTTGGTGGTGTTGCTGTGTTGTGGTAGTTGTGCTTGGTTATTTTACGATGGTGCCGTAGTGGTGGTTAGAGTTGAAAAGGTTAGATCTTATGAACTTTCGATGGTAGGATAATGGCCTACTATGGTGGTGACATGTGACGGAGAATTAGGGTTCGATTCCAGAGAGGGAGTCCGAAAACCAATTACCACTTCCAAAAAAGGTAACGGGCATGCAAATTACTCATCCTGACACGGGGAGGTTATCATGCCCCAAGAAGCAGAACGTGACAACAAATATCTAACGCGCTAACCTTCTTTCGAAGGTAATCAGAGTGCGCCAATTTACATTCGAATTAAAAGACCACACACGAAGGCCATGTTTGACGCTAATTTTTTTCTAATTTTTTTTTCAGTTTTGAAAATTGGGAAAAAAACGCATTTGGTAACTATTTTTTTTTGTATAGACTAGACTTGGTTTTGGTGGTGGGTGGTGCGATTGGTGGTGTGTTGATGTCGTGGTGGCTGATGATGGTGGAATGGTACCTTGGTGCTTTTGAGATGGTTGTTAGGTGGTGGAAGATATTGTGGAGGTCAATGTGTGTGCGCGCGTGCGCGCTCGTGTAAGTGAGTATGGACACAATATGTGTAATTTTGGCTTGATCTTTGGTAGATTTGGTTGGTGGTGTTGCTGTGTTGTGGTGGTTGTGCTTGGTTATTTTACGATGGTGCCGTAGTGGTGGTTGGAGTTGAAAAGGTTAGATCTTATCAACTTTCGATGGTAGGATAATGGCCTACTATGGTGGTGACATGTGACGGAGAATTAGGGTTCGATTCTAGAGAGGGAGTCCGAAAACCAACTACTACTTCCAAAAAAGGCAACGGGCATGCAAATTACTCATCCTGACGCGGGGATGTTATCATGCTCCAAGAAGCAGAACGTGACAACAAATATCTAACGCGCTAACCTTCTTTCGAAGGTAATCAGAGTGCACTAATTTACATTCGAATTAAAAGACCACCCACCAACGCCATGTTTGACGCTCATTTTTTTTTTTCAGTTTTGAAAATTGGAAAAAAAAAAGCGTGTTTGGTAACCATTGTTTTTCCTTCTCCAATTTAAAAAACCAGTTTTAAAACTGAAGAGTAAAAAAAAAAACTAAAAAAACTGGTTTTTTTTTCACTTTTGGTTTTTTTTTAGACCACCACCCTCCCACCACCGGCAGCCACCTCAGGCGACCACTGTCGGCGGCTTGCCGGCAGTCGCCGGAGGTTGCCGCCGGCGACTGTTGACAGCCACCACCAGCAGCCACCTCCGGCCACTGCCGGCGATTGCCAACGACAACCGCCGGTAGCCACCGCCAGCCACCACCACAGTCGACCACCGCCACCGCAAACCACCAGAAAAAAAAACTCAAAATAAAAACTGGGTTATCAAACACCACAAAAAAAAAAAACTCAAAATAAAATTGGGTTATCAAACACCCACTTGTTTTTGTAAAAAAAATAAAATTAAGCTGCTTTTTAATTTTTTCAATTTTAAAACTGAAAACCAAATTTTTTTTTTTTTTGTCAAACTAAGCCCAAGTCTTTCAGACATTCATTACAGTTGTCCTTCCTTATAAATCCAAACTTATACACGCATACATGCAGTACTTTCACACTAGTTCATAACAAATGAACATAACTACATAGCACACCTCGCTCTCTATTTACAAGTACACAAGGATTTACTATTCCTAATTCTCGGGCACAAAAGGGTACACAAAGTCTTTTTGGCCAATGCCCTGACCAACCACTTCGTGATTCTCTCTTATACCTAAAAGTAGAGATGGAAAGGGGTTAGTCACAGCTAAGTAGAGCACACATATGACCAGCTTAAACACTATCTTAATCAAAACAAGCGTGCATAAACTAAAAGGATAATTGCATAAAATACCCATGTGGTTTGGGGTAGTTGCAAAAAGACCCCTGGGGTTATAAAAGTTGCAAGAAGACACCTGAACATACAAATGTGTTGCACCCGTCAATTCCCATAACGGAATGATGAAAATGCCTAAATTGCCCCTCTATATAAATTGAATGTAATAATAGATCTAGGTCTTTCTTTGTATTGAATGATGTTGGTATTAGGCAGGGGGCAAAGCGAACATGGCTAAGCTCGTGGTGGTGGATCAAAATGGTGGTGCCGGCGCAAGTGGATGGGGTTGAAGCGGGGCTGACGGGTAGCGACGCAGGTCATGGTGGGTGGATAGGGCTAGTGGCGAGCGCCTAACGAGGCTTGATCGAAACCCTAATTGTAGATTTAGTTTTTTTTTTCTAAATGGTCTTGGTTTTGGAAAGGCTGGGGTTTTGGTTGTTGAATCAGGCTAGTGGCAGCGGCGCAATTGGCTAGGATTTATGACTGGCCTGGCGGCGGAGCAATTGACTAAGGTTGATGGCGGGCTTGGCGGCGGCGTAAGTCGCTGGGGTTGATGGCAGGGCGAGCGGCGATGTAAGAGATGGGGGTGATGACGAGGATAGAGATGCGAGTTCGCGGTGGGTGGAAAGGATCGGTGGTGGTGACGCACTTGGCTCCAGTTGATGAAGGCACTAGTGGCGGTGGCGGCATAGGGGTCGTGGTGTGTTTTCAGGGCTGGCAGCTCATAGGTGCACAGGGCTGGGTGGGGGTGGCGGCGACTAGGGTTTTGGTTGGTGAGGTGGTGGCTAGGGTTAGGGTTTGATTGGAATAAAGAAGAAATTGGGACTTGGGTGGGAGAGAAAAAAAATGAGGGTAATTTAGTCTTTTTAATATATTAAAATTTATCAAACGCATTTTTTTAGAAAGTGAATATCACGCTCTGTCAACTTGGACGATTTTTCTAACGGTTGCAACAAAATTAATACTACAGGAGGTCATTTGCAACTTTTGTAACTCCAGTGGTCTTTTTGCAACTACCCCAAACCACAGGGGTATTTTATGCAATTATCCCTAAACTAAACGAACATGCTTCTCATCATTTCATGCATGGCATATCACAGATTGCAACGAATGAGCGAGAAATAACTCATAAGCATAATATGTATCATAATGACTCTAAGGAGCCCAAAACGTAATTCGAATGCTCGTTCACCTACCAATCTTTCTTGATAAGACCTTAAACTGATCAATCAAGAGCTGAGCCGATCAAATTCAGTTTGTGAGTGACATATTTTAGTCCTTAAAAAAGACTTCACACATATTGACAGCATACGTGGCGCAACTATAATGTCCTTGGGAGGTTAATGTGCTGAGCAAGCTCAACATATATCTCGTTTGCACATAACCCTATTTGCCGGCCTTAGACCACAGACCGCTACTTCTGAATACTCACATATTTATAACATGCTATCATACCTAGAGAGTGTTAAACACGTTAGGTATCATACAAAACAATAATATGTATTTCGTAACTCAAAACAGTTTTAGTGAAAGCAACTACTTCCATGTTTATGCAATTTAGGGCAACATACACTTCCAATTTGAGAGTGATAACAATGAGAATGTTAAAGCACACATCTTCAACTTTCCAGAAAGTTAGACAATACTCAACTCTGGCAAGTATTGAATGAGGTATGTTTGTTTAAATATCAATACAGAATTTGCCGAGGTTACTCTAATCCTATTCTCTCACTTTATTTGCATATAACAGACAATATATACCAAAGCATATAGACTCCAACCATGATCAAAACCATGCTAAATGTTGTTCATATGTAGAACCCTACGATTGGGGCATAGAACTCATCAAGAACTTCATCTTTTGTCAAGAAGAGAGCATCCAACTATCAATGGTTACTAATGTGAAATTGTAACAACCTTTTTCCCTTCGTTCTTCAAGCTCGCTCTCAAACCCCCCTCTCTAGTTTTTCTAAAAGTAGACAGCTCCCCTATCTCTTATTTTCTTGTTTTTACTTCAAAAGGTAGAATATATGAGTCACCAAAGTAAAAGTAAATCTTTTGAGTTTTCACCCTAGAGCAACAAGAGTTTCAAGGATATTGTGCCCTTTCTAAGTTATACCAATAAGGTCTTGACAAGCCAAATAAATTTCTAGACTAATTAAGCTTAATAAGTACTAGTTAAATAGTTTAATAACAAAGTCATCACAAATTAGCTTAATCAAAATTAAGGCAAAGTAATCAAGCTTATTGACTAACTAATCACGCTTAAGACTAAACTAATCCACCTACTTGAGGTGCTTCTATGCCAACACAAGCATACAACTTGTTCTACATAAATAGGTCATGAATATAACTCATAAAATGCATAAGATCTTTCAACAAGAACAACGCTACATGCATACTAACAAGCATGAAATAAATTTTACAGCTACGTTAAACCAAGATCCTCATAGAGATAGTGAAAATAAATAACAAATCGGGCTTTTCGAGTTTGGTAATTTTAATGAGTACAATCTAAATCCCTTAACAAAGATTTATTGAAGGGAAAGCTTAATGTCCAGCAGGCGCGGTAATTCCAACCCCAATAGTGTATATTTAAGTTATTGCCCAAAAAGCGCATAGTTGAACTTTGGGCTGGGCCGGCTGGTCCGCCTTGTGTATGCACTTGTCGTCTCATCCTTTCTGCCAACAATTCGCTGGTGGCCTTAACTGGCTGGGTCGTACTTTCGACACTATTATTTGAATAAATTAGAGTACTCAAAATAAGTCTGGATACATTAGCACGGGATAACATCATAGGATTTAGGTCCTATTATGTTGGTTTTTGGGATCTGAATAATGATTAACATGGATAGACGAAAACATTCTCTTAGGGTTTAGGGATTTGGTTGGTAGTGTTGGGTTGCTGTGGTGGCTGTGATTAATGATTTTGTGGTGGTGTGATAGTGGTGGTTGGAGTTTAAAGGGGCAAATCTACGATAGAGTTGATGATAATGGTGATGCTGGCGGCAGGGGCGAAACTACACTATACCGGGGGGGGGCTAATGTACCCCCTCAATTATATATATATATATATATATATATATATATATATATTATTTCACGTGCGACTCTTTATCTCTCTATTCTCCTCTCAGTCTCACGGCTAATCTCACCCTCACAGTCACGGCGGTCGACGGCCCTCACTAGTCACCAACTCTACCCATTCGGCCACTCCGGTCTCTGGCAAATCGCAGACGGCGGCCACAAGTCCACGACCACGAAGTGAGTCACGAATGATCTATCCTATATCTATGGCTGAGTCTGACGAGTGATGACTGGCGATCACAAAGCCCACCGGCCAGAGGCCACGTTGTATTATGATTTCTGACGAGTGATGACCTCACCTCACGACCACCGACGGTGACAAACTGACGAAGTTTGTTTCTGTGTTAGCACCAGTCGGTGTGGAAGGAGACGACGATTCAGGCACTCGCGACTAGCATTTTCGACCATTCTGGTCTTCTTCACTCCACCGGCGGCCAAGAACCAAACCGCCGGTGACGACGACGCCGTAATGGTCAACTGCATGAGCCTTGAGGTATTTTGATCAATTTTTTCCCATTTGAGCATTGATTGATGATTTTTGGTTGTTAATTGTGCATTTGAGAATTGAGATTATTAATTAATGATTTTATGTTGTTAATTGATGATTTTAGGTTGTTAATTGTGCATTTCAGATTATTAAATTGAGCATTTGAGAATTGAGATTGTTGATTGAGGATGTGACCTAATTGGATTGTTGATTGAGACATGGATTGTGGATTGAGATATCAGATATGTGACCTAATTGAAATGTTGATTGAGATATGGATTATGGATTAAGATATGAGATATGTGACCTAATTGGATTGTTGATTGAGATATCGAACTTGTGACCTTATTGGATTGTTGATTGAGATATGGATTGTTGAGCCTATATATGTCCCCTAATTGGATTGAGATTGTCTAGTGAAACCAATCAATTTTGTTTGTTGGTGCAAAATAAGACTTAATTGGATTGTTGGATTGATACTGAAAATATGTTTGTAGGTTTGTTAGTGTTTTGGGGTGAATTCTAGATACTAGTACAGATTCAACTCCTAATTTTGTTGGGTTGACATACGGTATCTCTGGTTAAACCAATCAATTTTAGTTGCTTATGAATAAAATGTTTTTTTTAAGAAGGGAAAAGTTCTTTAAAAAGAAAGCAAAGTTGGAAGAATTCTTACAGTCTAATAAGAATGAGTGTAGAAATCAAGATACTATTCAATAGTCTCCAATTCCAACAGAGGGACAAGGCTCCCATTGTGCAACGTGATGTTAATTCCGTGAATTCAAGCAGAGTTAGCGATGAGTTTAACTCTGACGAGCTTATTGCGGATCCTGGGTTGCGTCCAAATATTTTGGATTATGGTCCTAATGTTCGAGATAAAGTTTGACGAGTGTATTGGTCGAAAGGTCCTTGCCAACCTCGTCACCACAATTTTCAATTTACACAATTCGGAACTCAGTCTCGTTGATTTGTTTCTTCTTGGTTTGACATTTATTCGAGTTGGATGGAGTATAATGTAGCAAAGGACGAAGCATATTGTTTGTGTTGCTACTTGTTCGGAAGTGCTCATGGGGAGCGAGGGGGTGGTGGTACTTTTGCCAAGCATGGTTTTAAAGATTGGAGAAAGAAGGATAAATTCTAAAAACATGTTGGAGAAGTTGGTAGTGCACACAACCTTGCTTTAACTAAGTGTTAAGCCTTTGATAACCCTAAGTAGAGTATTGGAGTAGTTTTGTCGAAACAAACAGATAAAAATATGGTTCAATACCTTACTCGCTTGACTGCATCGATTGATGTTGAAACCAATAAAATAACCCTAGAGGGGGGTGAATAGGGTTTTTGAAATATAATGGGGAATTTAAACTAAGCACAATCATAAATCTCAAACAAACCAAGTAATACTTCAATGAAGATGTTAACTAAACAATCTCAAACAATTAAAGAGTAATAAGTAAAGAGATTGAGTTAGAGATACTTGACAAGGAGATTTAAATGGTTCGGCTTGATATACCCTCAAACTTACATCCACCTCTTCAAGGAAGTCCCTTGCAAGAGCACTAGAATCCACTAGCAACAATCTTCTTCTGGGTCAAGATCAAAACCCTTACAACACTTGGTGATATCCCCACACCAAGCACAAGCCTTGAATCCACAAAGCTCACCCAAGACTTGACAAACCCAAGCCTTGATCGCAATCCTTTTACAAAGATCAAATGTGTACAAAGAAACCCTCTTGAAAGGAAATGAGTACAAATGAAGCTCTAGTGCAATAGAGAGATGAGAGAATTGATGACTTGAAGGATGCTCACTCTCAATCAAAGAATTGCTCACAAAGATGCTCTCTTTAATGATGTAAAATCATGAAGATGAAGAGAGAAAAGTTTAATCTATGAGCCTTGATGTTTCTCTAATGAATGAAGGCTTAGAATGTGGTTTCCATGGTGTATGATGAAGCTCCAAATCATTTATATAGAGAAGAGATCAAATATAGCTGTTATATGCATAAAGTGGGCAAAACTGCCATTGCAGTCGACTGTAACCCATTGCAGTCGACTGTAACCCAATGCAGTCGACTGTAATCCCTCTAAAATAGCCGTTGGAGTTTTGTCCTCGAAAATAGCCGTTGGAACTGAATTTTGACCAATGCAGTCGACTGTATTCAATTACAGTCGACTGTATTCAATTACAGTCGACTGTATTACCCTACTGCCTATCGGCTGCCTCACGGAACCCCCTTTCCTATTTTGGGCATAACTTTCTCTAGAAAAATCGGATTGAGCTGCCATTTTTTGCGTTGGAAAGCTAATGAAAAGTTTTATCAAGATATGAAAATATTAGCACCAAAATGTTTTTTTAGAAAATCTGAGTAAGCTCCAAAGTTCACTCATTTTCAAGAACCACGCTTGTGTGAATGATTATGAACTCACATGCAATGCACAAGGTGTCCTAAGGTCTTTTTAGGTCATAGTCATCAATCCAAGCATCAAACCAAGGATAGTTACATAATTGTAAAGATCAATCAATAATAACTTAGCCTATGCATTCTTTCTTGCTCTTTGACATTGGACTTGATGAAACTTCCATAGCATATCCACTATAACTTTAAGCTTCTTTGGCTTTAATCAATCTATCCAACTTCTCAAATGTGTCTTCGTGAGTGTGCATGTATATACCTACTAAGAATACACTCAAAGTACACATTAGAACATAATCAATGTGTAGTTATCATCAAAATAAGATGTAAGCCTAGGTTATCCAACCATAGGGCTAACAGATGTCATTCGGTTCCTCTTACGTCAAGGCTTGTCTTTCCGTGGGCATGATGAATCTGAACATCAGGAAAAATTTCTAGAACTTTTAGAGTGTCTTACTGATCACAATGAAAACGTGAAAAAAGTCATGTTGTCAAATGCTCCTCAGAATCTCAAATTGACATCACCAAAAGTTCAGAAGATATTGTTAGTGCCATTACTGGAGAAATAAGAGATGCAATTGTTGGAGACATGAAAACTGAATTATTTTTCATTTTAGTTGACTAGTGTCGTGATATTTCAGTCAAAGAACAAATTGGAGTTGTCTTGAGATACGTGGACAAAAGAGGACGTGTGATTGAACGTTTTCTTGGTATTGTCCATATTGCTAGTATCGCTGCCTTATCATTGAAAGACGCGATTGACAGTTTATTTCCAATGCATGAATTGAGCATTTCAAAAGTTTGTGGACAAGGCTATGATGGAGCAAGTAATATGCAATGTGAATTCAATGGTCTTAAAACTTTAATTCAAAGGGAGAATGAAAGTGCTTATTATATTCATTGCTTTGCTCATCAACTTCAGCTAACTCTTGTAGCCGTTGCAAAAAAACATTCTCAGATTTCATTACTCTTTAATTTGGTTACTAAGGTAGTGAACACTGTGAGAGTTTCATGCAAACGAAGAGATGCTCTTCGAGAAAGTGAAGCCATTAGACTTACTCATGCCCTTGAGAATGGTGATATCGTCAGTGGTCGAGGTTTAAATCAAGAAACTAGCATCAAAAGAGCAGGAGCGACCCGTTGGGGATCACATTACGGTGCATTATTGAATTTGATACATATGTTTGCTTCAGTGATAGGCGTGCTTAAGATGGTTGTTGATGATGCTACAGATTATGATCAGAGAGGTGAAGCGTTGAGTCTTTTGAATTAAGTGCCAACTTTGTATTTTGTCTTCAACATGCATTTGATGAAAAATATTTTGGGGATGACGAATGAACTTTCAAAACCATTCCAAAAGAAAGATCGAAATATTGTGAATGCAATGAAGTTGGTAAGAATAACAAAGCAACAATTGCAGAACCTGAGAGATCATGGGTGGGAAGACTTGCTGGAAGAGGTCTCACAATTTTGTGTAAAACACGACATTAACATATTGGACATGGGTGCAAGGTTTGTAGCCCCGGGGAGGCGAAGACGTAATGCTGAAGAAGGTACAAATTTTTATCACTATCGTGTTGATACTTTTTTAACGGTTGTCGAAATCAGTAAGTTGAATAATCGTTTTAGTGAGGTAACCACATAGTTGCTTATTTGTATGATCCAAGTGATGATTTTTCTGCTTTTAATAAGTAGAAGTTGATTCGTCTTGCACATTTTTATCCATATGACTTTTCCCCAATAAAGCTTAATTAAGGTACTTGAAAGTCAGCTTGAGACTTATATTATGGATGTGCGCTCAAGTGAAGAATTTTATGAAGTTAAGGGAATTGGTGAACTTGATATAAAGCTAGTTGAGTTGAAAAATGATGTGATATATCCTTTGGTGTACTTACTTTTGAGATTGGTCTTACTTTTACTTGTTGGAACTGCTACTGTAGAAAGAACTTTCTCTACAATGAAGATAATAAAGACTCGACTTCGAAATCGCATGTGAGATGAATTGATGAATGATAGCTTGGTTTGTTACATTGAAAAAAATGTCTTCAAAATTATTGGGAATGAGGCTATTATCAAGCACTACCAATATTTGACGCCTCATCGAGTAGTTATTTAGTGCTTTCGTTTGTAAATACTGAAATATCTATTTTATATTCGCTTCTTTTGTGCTGTAAAAAGTCTTTAGTGGCTCTCATGAAACTTATTAAGACATTTTGGAAGCTTTTTAGTATGTTTTTTTGTGTATTATCGAAAAGTGTACTATATTTTTGTGTGCTATTTTATTTATAAAAATATTTAATACACTTTTAGCACCCCTTGAGGTGAAATCTTGGTTCCGTCACTGGGTACCGTGACAGAGACAGAAGAGAAATAAGATTAGAGGACAAGTATGTCTTTCTAAATGGGTTATGGCAAAATAGTTCTTAACAGTAAAAATAAATTCAAAGAACTTATAAAAAAAGGTTGCAAGGAGAATTTGTTTGGAGGGGACAAAGAATTGCACTCTGTAGTTTTTATTTTTTTTTTGAAAATTTTTCAATTGAAAATTTTAATAGAACTGCATTCGGTACGGAAAATTGAACTCGGGACTTCAAGATCACTATTCGAGCCCCTTACCATCTTTATTCGAGCCCCCTTACCATCTTTACCACCCCTGCGAAGTTTCTGTACTTTATATTACACCTCCCAATTTTGCCGTGTGGAAATTGAGCTCAATGTCAGGGAGCGTGATAGCTGTCTGATGGCTTTGTGCCGTTCCATCCTCCTTTATAATTCCCCATTTCCTCGACACCCATTCCAGCTGGTGGCGATACCCACTCTATCTTCCCCATACTACCCTCTTAAATCCAACAGATTTACGGACCCACCACTCTTGCGTCCTGAACGCCTCTGTACCATCCCAGGTACTTCGCTTTCTTCGTCGTCGCCATCGTCATCCATGGAAGCTCCTCCCGAAGGTTACAGAAAAAACGTCGGTATTTGTCTCGTCAACCCTTCTAAAAAGGTCAGTTTTCCCCATCCGTTGAAGCCCAGTTTCAAAATTTTATGTTTCCTTTTTCATTAGTTTGACTTTTCAAGCGACGCTATTATCCATGTAGTATCACTACCTGAGTTCGGTTCACCATTTTAGATGTTAAAATGGGACAAGTTCTTTTTAATTGTACCTAGTTACTCTCAGACACACAATTCTTGTGCAACATGGAGGTATCAATATGAAAATATCAAGCTTGGCTCTAAACTATATTTTAACTATGTTTTTTAAAGAAAATTCATAAAATGCCAAGTTTAGATAGGTAGTCAGTTAAGACAAAAGGGTGTTCCCTTAGTATAGATAGATTTTAGATATTTAAAATGGTACACATTTTTAGATGTTTAAATGGGACACGTTTAAATAGGTAGTATATATCGGTTCACCATTTTAGATGTTTAAATGGGACACATTTATCTGACACGCGTTTCTTGTGTAAAAACGGAGTTAGCAATATGATAATATCAAGCTCGGCTTTGCAATATACTGTAACTACTTTTTTAAAGAAAAATTCTTAATATGCCAAGTGTTTGATAGATAGTTATCCAACACCAAAAGGGTATTCCCTTTATAAGTAGTATAGATAGATTCTCAAAATAGCCAATGCTTTGTATTCATTTCATGTGTTCTGTTGTGCACGGTTGAGAATATATATATGCACATATCTTTATAGAAGTGGAGATTTGAACTTGACTAACTAGATAAGGAGGTTATCCTAGTCAACCTCTTCTATTTTTGAACTTTGAATTTGTTATCGGTACATGTGTTTAACTTCTTCTTGGATGGATGATATCATCCAATACCCCCCCCCCCCCCCCGCGCAAGCTCAGCGTATCAACTATGTTGAGCTTGGACCGAAGTAGGCGAGACCGAGGTAGGGACAATGGTTTTGTGAAGAGGGCCGGTCGACGGTGGAAATGAATCGAACATCTAAAGCTTTGCGAGGCACATGTTCCTGAACAAAATGATAGTCAATTTCAACATCCTTAGTTCAGGCATGAAAAACAGGATCAAGGGAGAGATAGACCGATCCAATGTTATCACACCAAAGTTTGGGAAGCGTGGACGGTGCAAGATGAAGTTCAGATAGTAGGGACTTAAGCCACTCAACTTGAGAAGCAACAATGGCGATATCTTTGTATTCGGCTTCCGTACTTGAGTGAGCGACCGTTGGTTGCTTGCGTGAACTCCAAGAGATAAGATTACAACCAAGGTAAACACAACAGCCACTGGTGGACCGACGGTCACCCAGCATCCAGCCCAATCGGCGTCAGAGTAAGCAGATAATGAAAGATCTGATGGCTTGGAGAGGCATAAGCCAAAGTGGAGGGGATCTTTGAGGTATCGTAGGATATGCTTCACAGCTGACCAGTGCTCAAATGTGGGTGACTGCATATATTGAGCTACCTTGTTGACCGAGAAAGAAATGTCAGGTCCGATAAATTATAAATATTGTAAGGCCCCAACGATGCTGCGGTAGTCAGTGGGGGATGGATGAGGATCACCATGATGCCGAGAGAGTTGAGGTGGCCATGGGAGTGTGAACTGGTTAGGCCGCATCAAGGTGAGTCCGATTGAGGAGGTTAGTTATGTGCTTGCGTTGAAGGACTAGGAGACCGCGATCAGTGTGAATGACTTCAATGCCAAGGAAATAGTGAAGGGGGTCAAGATCTTTGACGGAGAAGTCGGTATTAAGGGTGCCAACAATGCGATTGATAGTCGGTAAGGAATTTCTAGTAAGGATGATGTCATCAACATATATGAGAAAGCAAACGAAAACTGTGTCAGTGCGAAGTATGAATAGAGACATACCCGAAAGGCATGCATGAAATCCTAGGTCAATGAGTCGTTGAGATAAATGTGCATACCAGGCACGCTGGCCTTGCTTGAGACCGTATAGGGCTTTCCGTAGTTTGCACACATGAAGAGGGAACTGAGGGTGTTTAAAACCAGGGGGCTGAGAGTCATATAGACATCTTTATCAAGAAAGCCATTCAAAAAAGCATTGTTCACATCGATTTGCCGAAGAGTCCAACCAAAGGACATAGCCAGGGAGAGAATAAGATGGACGGTGGTGGGTTTGACAGCTGGACTAAATGTCTCACCATAGTCAATGCCTTCTTATTGACGATAGCCCTTGGCAACCATGCGAGCTTTGTAGCGATCGATCGACCCATCAGCGTGACGTTTAACATAGAACAACCATTTGCAGCCAATGAGATTGGCGTTTAGTGGTGGAGGTGGCAAGTCCCACGTTTAATTACGCATGAGGGCATTGTAATCATCTTGCATGGCACTGCGGCAGTGGACATGTGAAGCGGCTTGGGAATAGCACGTTGGTTCAAGTTCAGTAACAAATGCAGTGAGCGGATGTTTGGAGGCAAGAGAGATTTTGGGTTTTCGAGTGCCGTCACGTGATCGTGTGACCATAGGGTGATGAGAGGATTGTGTGGGTTTTGGTGGCACTGAGGGAGGAGGGTCATTGAGGGGAAATGTGTTGGTGACGTGAGGTAGGAGAGATGTAGGTTTCAAGTGATTAAAAGAGAGAGAGTGAACAGGTGAGGCAATAGCCCTAAAATGTGGAGTTTGCATGGAGGGGTTAATGGGGGTGATGTGGAGGGTGAAGTATGTGGAAGAGGTGAGGGGACATGAGAGGATTTAGGGGGATGTGTTTGATGAGATAAGATAGGTGTGCCTGAAGGTGAGAGAATGTGGGAGTGGTTAATGGAATCTGACGTGGGGGAGGAAGAGTGTGGCATAGGTAATGTGGAGGTGGTTAGGTTTGGAGGGAAATTAGAGGATTTGGGGGATGTGTTTGATGGGATAGGATAAGAATTTTTGAGGGAGAGAGAATCTGGGTGGTGGGCCGTGAGGTTGGGGATGAGAGAATGAGTGAGGGGTTTGGGCAGGATATTTGGGGATTAGGTGGGTGAGATAATGGAGGAGAATTTGAGTTGGTGACAAGGGGGGAAGTGGGCCGTGGCTAAGGAGACAAAGAAGATTGGGAGTTAAGAGAGAAAAGGGGAGGTGGGCTGTGAAGAGGGGGATAGGTGGCGGGATAAAGGGAAATTAAAAGTTGAGGTCTGTTGGGGAGAGGAGGAATTTGGCAGATGTGTAGTAGGGTGAGGAATTGTGGATGGCGTGGGGAGCACGACAGGTAAGGTGCCCACAGGTGAGGTTGTTTGAGAGGGAAAAATATTTTCGTCAAAAATGGCGTGAGGTGTGATGTAGGTGCGACCAGTAAGGGGGTCAAGGCACCGATATCCCTTGTAGAGGGCAATATACCCTAAAAATATAGAGCGGTTAGAGCGGAAGTCGAGTTTGTGCTTGACATATGGCCGCAAGTGGGGGTAACAGAGACACCCAAAACTTTGAGACGGGTAAAGTCGGGTGCGCATTAAATAATTTTTCAAGAGGACATAAATTCCAAATGATCGGAGAGGGATGACGATTAATGAGAAACACGGCAGTGGTAAAGGCATCGTCCCAATACCGAGGAGGTAAATGAGCATGAGCAAGCATAGAGAGGCCTTTTTCCACAATAAGATGGTACTTGTGTTCTGTGCCTCATTTTGTTCATGAGCATGGGACACAAAAGCCGATGGAGAATGCCAGTTTGACGACAAAAAGTTTGTAGCGGGCGATATTTGCCACCCCAATCAGATTGGAGGATTTTGATGGTGTGACCGGTTAAGTTCTCCACTAGCCTTTTAAATTGAATAAATACATTCAGAGCTTTTGATTTTGGTTCGATAGGAAAAATTCATGTGTATCGGCTAAAATCATCAATAAAATGGATGTAGTAACGGTAAACTTGATTAGACACCACTGGGAAGGGACCCTAAATATCACTGTAAATTAATTTCAGGTGTGAGGAAGAAATTACATGAGAAGCTTCAAAGGGGAGCTTGTGACTTTTTCCAAGACAACATGCGTCACAAGTCACGACATTACATATATTTGGTGCAGTAGGAAGGGAAATGAACTACTTGGGAGACCACACGAGAAGATGGATGACCGAGGCGTTGATGCCAGAGCGACAGTAGAGCGACAGTGGGGCACGAACACCAAGAAGAGCGGAAGGAGGACTGTTGATGGGCCACAATAGTGAAGACACAATAGATGGCTGAAACTGGCAGAGGTCATTTTTAAGGCGACCTTGAAGTAGAGGCATCCCGGAAATGCGGTCCTTAACAAAAAGATAGGACTAGAGTGAAATCCAAAATGCACGTCATTATCAGCAGTAAATTGACGTACAGATAAAAGATTTTTTCGAGATAGACGGAACATGAAGCATATTATTTAATTTAAAATTCCTAGTTGGAGAACTTAACACTAAGTGACCAGTATGAGAGATGGGCAGACCTTAGCCATCACCAATGCGTACTTGATTTGTTATGTCATATGGAATATGGTGAGAAAAATTGGTGACGTCATTGGTGATGTGATTTGTGGCACAGGAGTCGGGATACCAGGCAGGATCATAGGGGCTCGAGAGACGGTTGACTGGCCATATAAGCAGTGGGGTTAGAAGGCCGGTTTTGACGATGCAGACAATACGGGCGGATGTGGCTCGGTTGATTGCGATGGTGGCAAACGATGGAGGAAGCTGAGCGAGGGTGAGGACTGAGAGGATGGAAAATGACTGGTTGAGGAACGACTGCCGCCACGATGATTGTTACGGTTCTTATTCTTGTCACCCTGAGAGGGAGGAAGAGGATAGGGGTGCTGGAATTTAGGAGGGACAGGTGAGGAGTTTTGAGAGTTTGGGCGATGAGGGGGAATGGGGCGGTTGTGGAGAGTAACATGGGCTTGCGGAGAGAGGGCGTCGCAGCGTACTGGCACTCCACCTGAGTTTCGTAGGTGAGAAGTACGGCATAGAAGGTATCCAAGGAGATTGCATCAGCACGGGTGGTGATGGAGGTGACAAACGATTGGTAGTCAGAACCAAGTCCAACAAGGAGAGGATTGACAAGATCTTCGTCAGGTATGGGCTGGCCAATAGCAGCTAACATATCTCGAATAGCTTTGCCTTTTTGAAAATATTCGGTCGTGCTGCGATCGTTTTTGCTGAGGTGATGAAGATCGTAGCGTAGGTTGAAAATCTTGGCTTTGGACTAAGAGGCGAACATGCGTTCAAGGGAAAGCCAAACGTCTGCAGAGGGGTGCAAGCCAAGGACCTGTACTGACACAGGTTCAGTGGGGGACGACAATAGCCAACTTAAAAGGAGTTGGTCTTGTTTTTGCCAGAAGGTATATGCTGGGTTTTTGACAGAAGAATCATCACTGGTAGAGACAATAGTGATGTCTGAGGTGGGTGTAGGGGTGTTAGAGGGAGCAAGATATTATGGAGGGCATGGTGGGCTCCATCAACAAATCCCAGGAGGTCATAGCTACGAAGAGGAGGTAATTTTCAGTGGTAAGTTTGATAGAAATAAGGTGTTGAATATGATTGAGAGGGAAGACAATAGGTGTGGTAGGAGTGGTATGGGACGAAGAAGCCATGGAAAAAAATTGGTTGTTTGACAGGCGAGGCTCTGGTACTATGAAAGAGCAAAAGCTTTGTATTCATTTCATGTGTTCTGTTGCACACGTTTGGGAATATATATGCACATATCTTTACAAAAGTGGAGATTTTGAACTTGACTAACTAGATAAGGAGGTTATCCTAGTCTACCTCTTCTATCTTTTGTGAACTTTGAATTTTGTTATCAGTACATGCCTTTGCTTCTTCTTGGACGGATGATACGGTCCAATAGATTCAAACGTGTAAACATTGACTTTATCGGTATTTTAAAATGTATGACTTTTCAAAGAAAGATTTTTGACAGTTTGCCGTTTAGATGTTCGAATGGGACAAAACTTATGAAACGGAGGGAGACCTTATATCCATGGATAAATTGTACTCCCTCCATAAAAAAACTGAGTCCCATTTCAGACATTAACCTCACTTTCCGAGTGGTCAAATCATGCTTGTGGAGCTTTGAATTGCTATTTGCTAATATAGTTTTAAGTGCCTGTTAAAATAGTCGAAGCTACTTTGTTTTGCAACAGGGAAAATATATGTTTTTTCACCAAAACCTGTCTTCAAATGCGAATTTTGCAGATTTTTGCTGCTTCGAGGCTAGATGTACCCGATTCTTGGCAAATGCCTCAGGTAAATCTAGTTGGATGCTTTATATTTTGTTTCTCGTGTATTGATTAATTCATGTTGTGCCTCACTTGGGTTTGACACTTGGATTTATTGGGGGACCTTTAGAGTTGGGCTGGTACAACCTAAAATTCCTGAGCAAAACAAACTTTTTTTTTCTCAGCTTTATCATGGCATGTTTCTTTGTGTACTCCTCTTTAATTGGAGTATGAGGTTTTTGAATTACCGAACTGATTAAAAAACTATGCTGCGTGGCTGGTCAAATTTTGAAAACCAGGAAGGGTGTAACGCGTCGGACGCAAGGGTCCGTACACGTCCCAAAATCAAAGTCTAATCGTGTCCTTAACTATCGTAATTTTAGAGCTGAGCATCTAAAGTACCGTAATTAATGATCCAAATTGCAAATACTTAAATCCAAAATAAATCCAAAACTCAATTACAATCCTTTCAGATTAAGCAATTGAATCCAAAGACAACAAAATAAACTAACTAATAGTTGTCTAAAAGAAAACTCACAACATCTATTCCCAATTGCGAGCGACAAAGCAAATCCACAGCTCTACTAACATCTCACCCTTCGCGCTAATCTTGGCCTGAGATGGAAAAGAATCGAAAAGCAAGGGGGCGAGCACGAATTATCCCCGATGAACGTTGATAAGGTGCTTGCCACCATTACATGGGTAGTCATCGAGCCAGGAAAGTCATAGCTCTGAATACCAAGCAATGTAGTGCAATGAAATAAACACGAGGAACATGCCCTTGAGTGTAAAGAAACCTAAAAGCTTAGGAAAAGAGGAAATCTGCTTGATTCATCGCATAAGAGGCCTTTATATAGGAAAATTGCCATAAATGTGAAGATTAAAATGGCTATAAGTCCGTATCTTGCGGAACTATTTTGGATATTTATTGAAAGCAAATAAAAATCACACGTGGCATGTGTGCTATAATCGTGGGACTTTCGGTGTAGTTATTGCTGCATGCTACGTATTCTTCTTTACCTTACATTTGCTTTAACTCAGTATTTTGAGGCTTGAGATTATATGTATTTGACATTACATTCTCTCTTGGTATTGTTTACTCAAAGCTTTGAGAAATAGGGTTGACTACATTATATGCTGACCTGCATTTTTACATTCATATAGAAGAAACTTAGAGAAATATGCTTGCAAGCACTAAAGAATGGGCACTCTTCATGTTGACATGTTGTGCTGTAATGTGATGGCATTTGTTTTGGGGAACTTTTACTCCTAAATTCCTTCTTGTGTTTGACCACCATGTCACGACCTGTTGTTTACAGACTAAGTGATGCTTTTAATATAGACCTAATTGCCAACTCTGAGTGATTTTATGTATTTCTGACGCTTGCCAGTGTCGTCTATATGCGTCCATGATGGATCAAGGGTATCCCATCAGTGAACTCCAGTTTAGCTAGGTTCTTGGGATCCTTAAATTTAGGCAAATGCAACAAATTTACAATTTGACGGTAGAGGAATCCATAAACTAGAGGGCCACAAGCAATTTGAATGATCATTTGATGTGGTTGAATTGCCTAAACTTCCATTCTATAGAATGTCATACATTAGGATTCTCGTCAAAAAATATACATGGCATTCTTAGTCGAGTCGAACCAATACATTTGCAAGTCCTTGTTAATGTGTTTGCACTATAATCTTTGGTGGGCTCTTTTATGTATTTTGGTTCTTTTCTTTCTCTCACGTCAACAATCGCACCAGGCTTTTCATTCGTACGAATTTTGGCTCAACCCAGTGTCATCAGGAGCGTATAGGCGCAAGGTGCAGGAGCGCGCCTTGCCTAGGGCTAGGCTCAACCCCTTCAAAAAGAGGGGCGCCTAGGCGCAATGCGTAAGGCGGGGCTGGAGGTGCAAAAAATAAAATAAAATAAATAAAGTCTTTGATTTTTTGCATTATGGGGTCGTCTCAACCATTCATTGTCTCTAATTCTTTTGTTTCATAACATCAATACCTTAAAAAAAAAAAAAAGAAACTAAAACCCCTAACCCCAATCCCTAATCAATCGATTTTCTTTTTGCTTTTGACTGTTTGAGTACATCATGGCCGACTGCTGTTCCCTTTGAAGTAGATCTACTCTTTCAGTCACCTTGTAGACAAAGAAGATGAAATTGAGGAGGAATCTCTGCCAGACTTGGAGCCTATGATTCCATTTGAAGAAAGCATTGCTACCTTGACCCTCACTGATGATGAGGATGACATTGTCATGTTCGCTTGGATTAACAACTTCCCATTGGATTTGGAACTTTTTCTAGTCTTGGAAGTTTGTTAAATTGCCATGTTCTGGATTTTTTTACGTGATTTTATTGGTTTATTGTACTAATATCTGTTTATTTTCATATTTTGCGCCTCACTTCGAAAATGCACACGCTTGCACCTTGCGTCTAAGCTCCAGGGACCCTTTGCGCCTTAGGTACACCTGCACCTTTAGTAACTATGGCTCCACCCATATGGCGATTTTGATTCTCCCCATATGGAGCATTTCTCCTTTCAAGTTGTCAATTCTAAACTTGTAAGACTTGGTAAGAATCTGAAGATCTTTGTGGAGTTATATTTTCACATTTTGCACTTCATGCCTTCTTGTGAAAAGTGGAACTTATTCCCCTACCATTTCCAGCTAAGCAGACATTTTCCGCTTGTAAGTTCTTGGTTCCCGGAAACCGCCTCTTCAAGGATGTTTTAGTGTCTTGTTAAGTCTCATCAATGCACCAGGGATATGTTTTTTTGGGTATTCGTGAAGTGGAATGGTCTAATGTATGCAATAAGAATGAGAAAAAGCATAATCTATGTGTTGTAAAGTATGATAAGAAGCATGTTCATCTTCCAACGGAGTGGCATAAACTATTTTGTGGCTTACCAGTGACTGCGTCCAAGTCATGATTTTTGTGTCTGATAAGAAAGGTACCAGCATTGTTGGACAAATTATATTGCTATCTTGTGGTTGAGCAGCAGTTATTACTTCTTCTTATCAGTAAATCTTGGTGAATATCGAATTTAAGGGTATATGATCTATGCACCCATTTTTTGGGTCACAGTTTTTTCCTAATAGGACGCCAGTTGGTGAAAAGTGGAATTGTTAGTTAATCTAGTACCAGTTGTTCCGATTCTTTATCAAAGTTTTATTTCTTTGAAAACTTCCCAATGACACAGAAATTGGTCGTTCATCTGTGTTAAACAGGGCGGCATTGATGAAAATGAAGATCCAAGAGATGCTGCCATCAGGGAACTAAAAGAAGAAACGGGAGTTACTTCAGTAGAAGTTCTTGCTGAGGTTTGGATTTTGTTTGACATCATGCGTTACAGGTTTTTGGACGTTTTAGCCTTTTCTAAATTATAAAAGCTGGGCCAGCTTTTAAACAAGGAACAAAAGAGAGAAGAAGTTGCTTAATGAAACTGCTTCTTAGTCTAATTTGACTCATAGTGACTTTCATGTTCTGTTTTCTTGATGCCAGTGCTTTTGTGAAGCATATTGAAATTACGAGTGTCAGCTAGTCCAGCTGGTGAAGTCTCTTGGTTACCAAGAGACCTGGGCGTTTGAGGGTGGGAGAGGATATTACCCCTTGTTGTATAGCCCATGCCTAAAGGGCCTCACAAAGGACCAAAAGAAAAAGAAAGAAGGAAATTGAGAACTTAAATTAGTTAACTAAATAAAAGTATGTACAAAATATATATCCACCATCTTACATAGAAAGCAATTGGGTAGGCAATCTGATCTGGGATGTTTGGATGCCAGGGGAGGGGTTCACCTTTGTCGTTTGTGCTTTAAGAAGGGAGGCAAAAGAAGTACAGAAACAGGTTAACTTTTGGAAGGTCCGAGACAGGTTAACTTTGTCACAAGTGCTTTAAGAAACAGGTACAACGTATTGTTTTGTCTTTGCAAGACAAAACAATACGTTTTTTCTTCTCTTCCCCCCTTGTTGAGGAAAGTTAATCTTTTCTCTGTACTTCTTTTAACATTGGATTTAGTATATAGATGACTAAATATGCTGAATATCTGGCACATGCAAGGACTAAGTTAAAGTCCGGTGGGGAAATTGGGGTGGGGTGAGAATAAAGCTTTGTTGTAACTTCATCTTCTTTCAATCTTGTGGACTGCAAAAGGATTAGTGAGTTTGTTTTCATGCCTTCAGTGCTTTCCTGAGTTTCTCATAGCTCAGAGATGCCTTTCGCTAAGCTGAAGGTGCCTCAGGACTGCTGGAATTGCATTTGGAGCCCGTGTGGTAAAATATGCCAGTCCCTAGTTGCATAGAAACTTGAAAACCAAGAGATTTTGCTTCTGAAGGGAAAAGTCATGCTGTATAGGATCTTTAACAAAGAGTTTAAGGTTGTCCAACAATCAGATATGGTGGTATTGTGCTTTATTTTAAGACTAAATGGTACGAACCCCTATGGTTTTCCTGTTTTGGCATATAAGAATCTGTGGATAAAAATCGAGCACGAAGCACCTGAGGTTATGAGATGGTTGGATTTGGGTCTAATATTGAACAGCAGTTAGAGAAACTGGATGGAAATTACGTGCCAAACTATGAGAGGGTATTTAAGTAGCAGCTGAGTATATATTTACAAGTCAAAAGGTCACCCACGTGTCAAAATGTTATTGGCTACCTACAAACTTAACAAATATTTTCGCCCCTCTCTCGCGCTACCAGCATCCATGACCACCACTCCACCACCACGACCCGCCTTTGTGATCACCCATGACCAAAACCACTCTAGCCTCGCCACCCATCAGCTAAATTTCACCAACTCCCTTGGCTACCCCTATCACCGGTTCATCCATTTGCAACTCCACCACCAGAACCTGACTTGAGCACAGCTGAAACCCATCACCACGCGACCACCACCCAAAACCACTCTCACCACTATTAGAAAGTAAATCTATTATCAACTGAAAACACTATTGCAGATCGGAAAGCTATTTTATGAATTTACAATATCAATCAAGTAATTTGTTGGGATTGGCTTTTTGGTTCGATCTGGGTGAGGATGACGAGGGTGGTGGTGACAACGGTGGTGGTTTTGTGGGTTGGTGGTGGTGGTAGGGCTGTTGTTGCAACCACTTCCCTGTCAAATTTCTTTCGGGCTTTACATTTGGAAAACCAATTCAGTGATGTCTGGTGGTCGAGGTCTCCATGGCTGTTAGTTCTGGTGGTGATTGTGATTGTCATCGAAGGTATAATAGCATCAGGGTGGTTGTGCTGGTGGCGGTGACCAGTGATGGGTATGGAGATTGGATAGAAATTTGATATCTTTATTTCCGTCTCAGCAAATCGTGAAATCACTAATAAAAAAATAGTGAATAGATTTATAGATTCGTAAGGGAAGAGCAGGAGATAGTAAGGGGGAGAAAGAAAATAAACTTAGTTGAAAATGCCGGATTTGGTGATTCTCAATGCTTTTACCAAAATAACTTTTTAAGAATCGACACATGCAAGTCACATGCTAATTTTCGTTCAGCTTTTAACTGCGGTTCAATCTTGGACGTAATTACAACCATCTCAGAACCTCAGGGAGTCAAGTGCTCGATTTCAAATCCCAGGGTCTCATTTGCCAAAACGGGGAAACTTATAGGGGGTTGTATGCCATTCAGGCTTTTTTTTCCTAAATATATGAATCGAGAAGTTAGGCTTTTAGGGTAGTGGAAGAGAATTTTAGTGTCTAGTTGATGGCTGCTCAGGCGGGCTGTATCCTTTTCCACTTTGTTCAGTTTGGATTTCAGGTTGCTAAGATGAATATATGAGTAGGTGATGTTTATTTCGTAGATACTCTTATTGTATTGAAAAAGTGCCCGAGAATCTCATAAAATAAAGAGAAAAAGGCGAAAGAGAAGAAACCTAAGTCTCTAACCCAGAAGAGTTTGTTGATGCCTCACCATAAATAGAGCAAAAATCTAAAATTTCTCTAGATCGAGCTCTATTTTAGGCATTTCTTACTGGAAAATGATTTCTAATCCTATTGGATTATCTGATTTGAGCTTTAAGGAAAAGGAGTGAGAGAAGCCCAAAATCAAGCTACTGACTGAGATGGACACAAAAGGATAAAGCAAGCGTCATCTTCTAAGTTCGACCTAATACCCCGTGTTTCGGACGTAGTTGATTCTCAGTGTGGAAAGTAGTTGAAAAACGTGTTTGTGAAAACTAATCTGAAACTAGCCCTTGTGACACTTTGTGGGGCCCATAACTTCCTACTAACAAATCTCTTCTTTGGAAGTACACCATTAAAGTTTTGGTAGCCACTCCTTATTTGGACTAGATCTTTGGCAGCCTCTCCCTCTCTCTCTCTCTCCCTCTCTCCCTCTTTCCCTGCCCCCTGAGAGGCTTTTTACAGGGTTCACTTTCCTTGGTGGCTTTGTCCCAAAAATATCAACCTGCCATTATTGTCATGCATTTTCAAGCCTCGAGTTTGATACATCTAGCCATCTAGGTCCTACTGCTGTCCTGATTCTCAGCTTTTCTTGAGCTTCTCTAACTCCGGAACGAAGTTGACAATTAGCTACGATTACGTCTCTAACCTCGTAACACGCTCCTCAGGACTCAGGGAAAGGGGAAATAACATGCAACTCTGACTGAAGAATTAGATATAAGGCTGATTGAGGTTGACGACTATGAAATTTACACCAATACATTATTATTCAAGTGTGGTGACTTGACTGCAAGGGAGCTAATCATAGCTCCACTCCCGCTCCCGCTCCCGCTCCCGCTCCCCCCCCCCCCCCCACCCCCTCCCCTCCCCTCCCCCCACCCCCAACCACACAAGCACCCCCTTCCCCCCATCTTACACCAATACTTTCTGTTTTTTGACACAATTTTTTATGCAGGTTCCCTATTGGTTGACATATGATTTTCCACCAGCAGTAGGGGAAAAACTTAAGCTTCAGTGGGGGTCAGTTTGGAAGGGTCAAGCACAGAAATGGTGAGCATGCCATACTCTTGTACTGTTTAGATGCATTTACTTATATCACATATGACAGCTTGTTAGAGTACATTTAGAGGCTGGATTTGGTAGCCGGGTGGGCGCTTAAGCCTAGACCATAATAAAGGCCTCTAACCATCACATTCACGTTGCTGGCAACTTTTTAGTAGTTAAAGCACAGTTCAAACCATTAGCTGGTCACATATTGCAGGTAAAATTATTGTTCAGATCTATTCACATTGTTTTTTTCGTTTATTTTAATTAGGTGTATTATTTTTTAAGACGATCAATTAGCTTCCATATATTATATCCAATCCTAGTGTGGACAATGATGCCACTAGCTAAACATCCAATTGTGGGATATTACTAGATATCTGGTTGTGGTATAATGGTTAACAATATATTGGTCTCTATGGTTAGCCGAGGGGGGAAGAATGTACTGATGTGTCTGCATGTGTTGGTATGCTATGTATGTCATCCTCTATGGGTTTTCTGTTAAGCCACTGTCTACAACTAACCTCTTCAGATAATCACCCGTGAGAATACAGGTTCCTCATGAAACTCACTGGAAAAGAGGAAGAAATCAATCTTCTGGGTGACGGGACTGAGAAGCCAGAGTTTGGAGAGTGGTCATGGATGTCTCCTGAACAAGTTATTGATCTTGTGGGTGCATCTTTTAGCTGAAACATTTTGCTGATCTGACATCAATACCTTTGGCCTTGTCATTTAACTATGCCCTTCTCTCTGAATTTGGTGCAGGCGGTAGATTTCAAAAAGCCCGTTTACAAAGAAGTTTTGACAGTTTTCTCCCCCTATCTTCAATAAAATGGTAAAGCTTATGACATTCTATGTTGATCACCACATTTTTGTGGAAGGGATACAGTCGTGGTAAACATACCCTTTGAAGGATATTCTCACCTTAGTTCGTAGTTTATTACTGCGTTCCCTCCTTTTTTTGTTTGTTTGGTAAATTTTTTACTGTGGTAGGAGGGGTTGTTTTACAGCCTTATGCAGGTGGTGGTTTTTCATAATATCTGCATATTGAAGGACAGTTTTTATTTCCAGTTTTGGTCCCTTCACAACTACTTTTTTGTTTTGTGGTGCATGATATTTTGCTGTATGGGTATGGGATTACAAGAAACAGGGCAGCGGGATTACAATAATAAAATTAGTTCACATAGTACGATAAATGAAGAATATGAACTATAACCAAAACGAATTTTGATTGGTAAAATGAAGCAGGGAAGTTACCTTTATAAATTGGGCAATTACATAAAATACCCTTAAGGTTTATCTTAATTATACTCGGTTTCTACCAACTTTTGTAATTACATTCTGCTTCAAAAGTAACTTTTTCTCTTACGGTGTTAACAGTGGTGCGAAATGACATTAATGCTCCTCACACAAATCTCGCTCTCCTCTTTACCAGTCCCTTCCCTTCCACACACCCACACCCACACCCCCCCCACCCCCCAACACCCCACCCCACCGTGCGACACACACACACAAACAACCAAAACATACACATGTACATTTGTATATTTATATACATCTATATTTATACATATATAAAAGTACGGATGGAGTTAAATGACTGGTCTTTTTTTTCTCTCTTTAGAATACCTTTTTTTAATTAAAGACTCCATTGAAGTTAGGGGTGATTAGGGGTATTTTGACTTAAAACTTTCCTTTTCATAAAATACTCTTTTTGGATTAGAGTGTTACTAAAAAATAAGGGTGCTTTTGATCTCTCATTGGATATGAAGCCTCTTTACTTAAACTATTTTTATTAAAATATACATTCTCATTAAAGTAAATTAAAGAGTTGTTTTGGCATTTATCAAAAAAGAAAAAAATCTATAAAATCACTCATGAAATCTGCATGCTCTCTAATTGTTGAAAAAAAAATCTATCAGAACTTACCTTCATTCATAGTAAAACTAAACTATTGTAAAGTTACTATATTTTCTACATCCATTTCGATCAAAGAAAACAACTTGCAAATAAATGAGTTTTCAGTAACCTTTTAGTTGAAATACAGTAGTTTACTTTAAAGTAAATTGATTATTTCGTCAAAAGTCCAATTATTTTTTAAATTTACTTTCATATTGGTATGGTGTCAAAGCGCAACATTTTTGAATTATTATGCATGTATATAGATTTCAATAAAAACATATTACTATATTGAAATTATTATAAAACTGAAGTTTAATTTTAAGTTTTGAACATGAATATATTAGTGTAAGGTGGCTATTTTAAAACTTAATTTTTTAAAACTTCTAAAATTAGACATCTGTAGATCATACCATTTTGCTCTTAATTATAATTTGGGATCATTGGTAAATAAATAATTATTTGTTTGTATTAGATTTATTGGAACATCCCTATGAGCATGATGTCGCATTCTTCATATGTTTATTGTCTTTGTATGTTCAACTATAGCCTAGAATACTAAATATTATTATGATAATATGTTCTTCATATGGTGATTGGTTTTGTATATTGTACTTTGAGGGTAAGGGTTAGGTGAAACCCAACTCATAAAGACTCCAATTTATTTGAGCTCAAATGATTAATAATTTTCTTTTTCTTTTTTCTCTTGATACGCAAGGGGTTAAATGATTAAACATATTTTTCTTCCAATACCCTTTTTAAATTTAAAAGGTGGTCTTTATGAGTTATAGAAAGGTGAGGCTAAATATAATATTTTTGGCTAAATTTAAATATTTTAACGCTAAAGAGCTTGAAAGATCAGTAATGGATCTTCTAATAACAAAAGAGTATGAATAAACCAAACGGGTGTGGATCTAGCCCCACCGTATAAAATATTCCAAGACATTAAATGGGTAGACATTTTTTCCTCAAAAATACAATTTTGAAAGTCATAACTTTTACAAATATTAAGGGTGCTTTTGACTTTTAAAAGAGTGTGGCTAATCAACTACGACATTTGTTTTTACTAAGTTTGAGCATTCTATCGCTGAAGTGGTTGAAAGATCACTAATGCATCTTTTATTGACAAAAGGGTATGAATTTGATAAAAAAAAAAGTTATGGGTATAGCCTCACTGTATAAAAATGATCCCAATAGATTCAATGGCTTAACATTTTTTCCCTTCCAAATAGCCTTTTTAAATATATAATAAGAATGATCCCAATGGGTTAAAAGACTTAACTTTTTTTACTTATAAATAGCCTTTCTAAATTTATAATAAGGTTTACAAACATTAAGGGTGGTTTTGACTTTTACAAAGGTATTTTTGCTAAATTTTAACATGTTGTCGTTGTTTATAAAATAGTATAAATTTAACCAAAACATGAATGGATCTTGTTTCACTGTATAAGTTTGATCTTAGTTTGTACTCATCTTAAAAAAAGAAAAGGCTAACACGACCTAACATTAATTGCCTGCATCAAAAAAAGAAAAGAAAGAATACCTTAATTTTTTCTATTCTTTAGAGATCCGGTCGTTAAGTCCCGGTATTATCATGTTCCTTTTTATATATTCTTTTAAGGTAGACCGACTATTGCATTATATTAACTTTTGCAAACGGCTGCAAACTTAAATTTACTGACATAGGGCCGAGGCAAAATACCTAAATGTTTGACTAGGCCTTCTTTTTTAACTTTTATAATGAATTTATGTGTTGTTTGTTGTTCAGTAAAATAATTGATTGTTATTTTTCTTAACTTTCAAAATCTTATGTCATTGGTAATATTTTTCTTTTTTATTTTATATTGACAATACGGTATTGTGATGAAAACTATGGTACAATCTTATTATGGTAAAATCTTATTATGTCATTGACAATATGGTAAAATCTTATTATTCGGTGAATGATCTAGGATGAAAACTATTGTGATGAGCTTTTGTGGAGTTCATATTTATATTATAAATGTAGTAAGTATGTATATAGGGTGAAAAAGTTAAATTGGTAAAAATAATTAAAATTACTTCGTTTATTACCATTTTGTCATGCTTAATTCACGCCATTGATTTCGTAGTTTACGTTTTAAAATGACATGCACACACACATATATTGGCTTTTTAGATGAGTCAATGTAGTATTATATTAATTTTTTGCTTTTTTTTTCTTTTGAGAGAATTTTAGAAATATATGCCAACTGAAAGAACGTTTTATAACTCAAACCATAGTACAACTGTACATAAGCAGAAGATATACATAGAGGATGGGGCAAGTGACAAAAACGGGGAGGGAAAATGAGCCGTGGTAGCTCAGCAGCAATGATGCAATTCATGAACAGTCTGATCATCAAACCAGTTCTGATGCAGAGGCTGTCCTGAATGTGATGCAAAGAATGCCATCGCTGAAGATAATTGCATAACACAATCCATGCAACGGGTGATATGCATATAATATACATGGCTGCAGTTAGCTATATTACAGAAAATATGCTGAACATAATGATGATGTTGCTCAGGATGTTGTATCTGCATAAGTAAATTTGAGTGAGGGAGAATAATAATAATGTGTAAGCAAAGACGTCGTAGTAACCATGCAAGAGATAGCAGCACAGCATCCGCTGTCGCCGAATTCTCATCGGGTGAGAAAATATGATCAGTACAGACACCAGTTGGGGTCCACGAAGAGCTAAACAACACCATATCAATACCAAAATGCGAACATGTATCAATACGTGAGACGGGGCTGGTCAGAGGGCTATTATCCAAACGACGCGAGGACCTAGCGATCGAGATGGCACAGAATACCGTTTTCGGCTGGAAGAAATAGTTGCATCATTGAGGAGAGAAGCGCACTGGATATAAAGGATAATAAAAAATGTTCAAAATTTATTGAACATCTTCCCCGAGTCCGAGGAAATTTGGCTGCGAATTTCTGGAAGCAGTGTAAGAAGCGGGGAGTAAAACTAATGCTGCGCATTAGAGCCCCTACCTTGGGGAGTATGCTTTCAAAAGAAAACATTTGTTGCCTGAAGATAAGTGCATTTTTGGCGCACCAAATCGTCCAGAGTAAGATAAGAACCTCTATGAGTTACTGCAAATAGAAGTCTTGCGACAAATATATGCAAAATTATACCTATTATGTAGAACTAAGATCAACAAAGTCATGCTAGGTAAAAACAAAATAGAACTTTAGAGTACACTATCATGAGTTCAGACGAAAAGAGCTTTAGAGTACACTAGGAATAAAAGAAGGTGACAGATTAAGTGTAGTTTAGACAAATTGTGCTTGAAATTTGAAACTTAAGCTAGAAAAAATAAAAAAGGGACTTGCTTTTTACTTTAGATTCCAAACAAGATTAATAATTAATGATACCAAAAGTCTTAAATGACGATATTTTCAACTTTTGTAGAGATGTTTATTGAAAAAATGACAAAAACTTTAAAAGTGGATGATAAAAAGTTTAGGAAGCACCTTAAAAGTTATAACTATTAGATTTCTTGCCTCAGTAAGTGAGTTTTTATATGTGTCCTGTTAGATCTCTTAATTTCATTTGATTTTTTGGTTTCAAAGATGCAACATTTAACCTCTTAATACCTTTCACTTTACAAAATTTGTCATAGATTTATTAATCACTGCTCCTTCCAATCTTTTTGAACTAAAAGTTTGAATTTTTGTTAGTATCACTTAGTTATGATTCAAACTTTTTCTCGATTTTACTTCCTAGACTTATATACTTGTCATAGAAATGTATTACAAGAAATTGGACAACTCCACTATATACACCTCACATTATATTTTTTGTGCGTCAAATTGACTCTAGAACAATTTCTTTACTTTTGTTATTGCACTGTTATACTTGTAGTGTTTGATGAGAGTTAAATATTTGTGAAAGATGTATGAAACTGATTACAATGTCACTAAACCTTAGATAACAAGGTATAACATGGAACAATCACGATTCCCCTTAGTAGTAACTTGATATGACAAAAGAAACAAGTATGATAATAATGGCAAATGGTGGTGGTAATTAACATAGCAATCGCATTTGAAAGTAAAACCATGTTTTCTTTAATCAATTTTGTATGCTTCGAGTCTTTATGAGCAGTTCATAATTTAGTTATTTATTATAATTGAATTAAAATAATCGTACTAATTAAGTTTAATTGTAATTTTTATTTAAGTCTATAATCTTTATATTTCGAATTACTATTTTACGTGCAAAGCACGTGATTCTTACTAGTATACATATATCTGTAGATATGCGTATATGTATATGGGGAAAACGAATTACGTAGTTTTAGTAAAACAAACATAATCAATTTTTTTCCTTTTTTTCTCTCTCCCTTCTCCCTGTTTTTCTCTCTTTCTTTCTCTCCTATCACAAGTCGGCCCTAACAAGCCACTGTCATAAGCACCACCACCATCACTCTCGTATACCACCCACTTTTCGTCGCCTGACATCGTCAACAGCCATCCCTGCCGCAAACAAATTCCACCACCTATACCACACACAACTACCACAGTTTCCAATGTCCACGAGCCTCAGGATTTCCCTCAGTGTGCAAGCCACTGTCACAAGCCACCGCAGACCACCCACCACCTCACCATCACAAGTCATTGCCACCATATAGAAACTCGGCACTACCGCCCCTCATCAATTCATAGAACCACCTCGCTTGATAGTCAACCTCTGTCATCGGCCAGCCTCCATCGCTGACGACCCTTACAAACAACTACCGCAGACCTGCCACCACCCCTACCATCAAAAACCACTGCCACCATATAGGAACCAACACTGCCGGTGCTAGAGTTTGACGCACCCTATTGCGCCATTGTTCTCTTTACCACCACCATTAACCCAGGACACCTGCTGCACCACCAAGGAACCCATTATTGAACTCTCTACAACCGTTAAAACCATCAAAATGAAACCACCACTATTCTAACCTTCAGATTGAAACCTACCACAATATCCTACAATCTTGTCCAATTCGAATTTGAATATACTAAAAGAAAACTTGGAATTTGAAATTGGAGTTTGGGTTTCTATAGATGCACTTTGTGCTAGCAGTGCCATAGTGGTGTCATCAATTGTGGTGTGCTATGTACTGTAATCCTCTTCGATTGGTAGTAAATAGACAGAAAGAGAGGTGTTGGTGTCGGCGGTGGAAGTATACGTTGCCACCAATGGAGACTGGCTGGCGATGGAAGGTGGGCAGATTTGAGGTGGAGGAAGAGAAGAAGAGTCTGTGGGATTGCATGGCTGAATTTTACAGAATTCAAAAGGACATAGGTGCAGAAAGAACAAAGGGAGGGTATTTTGGGTATGGAAATTGCATATAGTATAATGTCAGAGAATCTTGAAACGGAGTTAGGCTTGCCGTTGAAAGTGTATAGTTATGTGTAATGTGGGTAGAAATCTTAGGGAGCAGAGTGTAATTAAAAAAGTTAGTGGGAGCTCAGTGTGATTAAGGTAAACCTCGAGAGTATTTTGTGTAATTTGCCTTTATAAATTCCCAAAGCTTGGAATTGAAACGATTTTGAACCTTCCAATGAGTCTCAGCACTGGAATCTTGTATATTGAATTTTTGGGTTAACTTGGCACTCTTGATGTTTGTTTTTATTATATCCGGGTCTTCCTATATATTGAAATTATAATAAGTTACACTTTTATTTTGAAGTTCACAGCATTAAAAGAATAAGTAAAAAGAAGGTAATGCCCCTCGTAGACTAAACTTTCCCAATTCACATGTTGCTCATACTAGTTTACCACCACCAATTTCATCATGCCCCACTTGAAATACCACTGCGAGTGCTAACACATACCCAATCGCTTTCGCCTACCCATTACCACAATACCGTCCAACGCCTTGATTGTCGCCATTGCCATTTCCCTTACTGCCATTTTCCTTAGACGCCACTAGTCGGCCCCTCCAATATGGCTACTTTTCCCGCAAACAATTCCTGGATTTGCCAGTGCATGTGGGCAATAAGGATGGTCGTCGGTGGTGGTTGGTCATAAGTGTGTGCGTGTGATGGGGCAGTGCTTTGACGGTGGCCTATATGTAGGAAATTGACTGGTTGTGGGTTGTACAGATGATACGACCCCTTTAAATGAATTGATTTTTTCCATTCAAAGTCTAACCGATTTAGAGTGTTGTTGGCTCCCGCTATTATTCAAGTTTGAGTTAACTACGCGGTTGACCACTGTAGTATAACCCAAATTTCACTTTAGTCACTGAACTTTGATTTGTGTCAAAGTGACCATTAAACTCGTTAATTGATCTCATTAGGTCATTCTGTTAATTTTGATCTGTTAACTGCTCATGTGCAGCGCACGTGAGCGTTAAGTAAGGGGCAAAATTGTCAAATGAATAAAAACAAGATCCTCTCTCTCTCTCTGTTTTCAATTAATTAAACCCTAATATTCTTCACCCAGATCGCCACTACTGACTACCCTCCTCCACCACCACCTTCACTATCTATCGCCCACCGCCATTACCACCACCAAGCCTCACTTCCTTGCCTATCTCGCCTCCCAGCCACCACCACGACGACCAAGTCGGAACCCTTATCTAAGCCTCACGCCACCACACTTAAATCTCACAACCCACAAACCACCACGACCAAGGCTCGCCCCCAATCACCACCATGACTAAGCCACTACCCCACCCATTACCACCACACCTTCATCACAACCCCCACCACACCTTCGTCATAACCACAATTACAATAAACTAGCCCTCTACGACGTCAGTTGATTTTTGGGTTAACATTGATGGAATATGGTGCGGCGGTGGAGAGTTGGTGTGGTGGTCTGTGACATTCGATTGGTGGCAAAAAAATGCCATTTTTGGTTTTGGTTGTTTTTTTCCGCAGATCTAGTCACAGGATATTGATTTTTCTTTTCTAATCGGTTTGGTTTTTGCTGTGGTGATGGTGTTCCAGATTGGTAGTGCTGGGGGGGGGGGGGGTATGTTAATGTGTTGGGTTTTTTTTATTGTGGTAGTGGTGGGCTGTATTGATGGCGGTTGTGAGTTTAACGGTGGAGGACCTAAGTGGTCGTAGGTACGGGACGTACGACAGTCGCTGTGCTTGGTGGTGGTGTTGAGTTGGAATCACGATTGCGTATGGTGATTGAGGGTGAAGCTGTCGCTGTGCTCGGTGGCGATGGCGTTGGGTTGGTGTCGTGGTTGCTCATGGTGATTGGGGGCGGAGACATGGCTGTGCTCGGTGGTGCTCGGTTTGAAGTCAAAGACATGGAATCAGAAATGAGAAAGAAGAAAGAGGAAGAGGAAGAGGAAGAGGGAGAAAAAGAAAAAGAAAAATAGAAAGTGACGGATTTGTCCCTAAATTAAACTATTTAACGGACTTAAGCTTGACGGAACCTAAATAATGACCTAATTGAGATCAATTAACGTGTTCAATGACCACTTTGATACAAATCAAAGTTCAGTGACTAAAGTGAAATTTGGGTTATACTACAGTGGTCAACCGCGTAATTAACTCTTCAAGTTTTCACTTTGTTTGTCTACCCATTCGAATCGATTCGAGGGCTATGGTAACGTTCAAAGTTATTCTTATTTTTTCCGTCGACCCTTTCAAATTGATTTGAGGGCTTCGGTAACGGTCAAAATTCTTTTCAATTTTGTATGTCAACCCTTTTAAATTGATTTCGGGGCTCTGGTAACATACAAGATTCTTTTACATGACTAGACGACCATTCCAAATCGATTTGGGGGCTCGGGTATCTAGACATGAGTTTGTTTGTGGACCATTTAAATCAATTTAGTGGCTCCGGTAACAAACAAGGTGTTTTCTTCGATATATCATTTATCGACCGTTTCAAATAGATTTGGGGGCTCCGCTAACGGACTGATTTGTTCTTTATCTCTTATGTCTAGACGATCCTTTCAAATCAATTTGGGGGCTCTGGTATCTAGACCTAAGTTTTTCCTGTCGACCATTCAAATCGATTTGGTGGCTCTAGTAATAGGCATAATTTGTTCCTTCTGTATTTGTCGACAACCAATCGCTGTAACTGTTGGCTCCGACTTCGAACAATATTCCTATCCTTTCCAAACTATGTTGGTCTGATTACTCCTTGGAGGATACTTAGGGAGCTTGTGAAGGTCCGACCTCATATCTGTATGTGTCTTTGAGTCTGTCTTTGAGTCACGTGGTCTTTTTTCGTGTTTTCACTAGAAAAATGTATTGTCTTTCTTTTTCGTGATCTTGCGCCTGCAAGTGCGCTCCATCCTTGAGGGGCTCTCTAGATACCCCATTTTTATAAGTATTTTTAATTAAATAAATAATGAGCTCTATTATTTATTAAAATGCATTATTGAGTTTGGGCTTGGTAATGTAGTTTAATTAATTAATTCAGTCCAATTTTATTTATTTAATTTAGTCCTGTAAAATTGTCTTGTTTGGTCCAGTTATATAGTCCAGTCCAGTCTATTGCATAACAGTCCAGTCCCTTAGTCCAGTCTAGTTGCATTAGTTCAATCCATTTAGGTTAAGTCTGATCCATGGTCTAGATTATTTTAATTGGTGTAATTTGTGTAGATAATTTAAAAAAATAATTCATGATTTATCCTTGATATAAAGATCGAATCAATCTATTTTATGGTTAAGAAGTGACTTATCTTGAATTTAGTACATCCTATTTACGATTTCAGAGGTAATTATAAAAAATAGGGTAAGATAATACCTCGAAATTCAAAAAAAATCATTTTTAATAGGTGGACTGGCCGGTTTTCGACTAACCGGCTGATTAGTCAATATGTGATTTTATCACTTATTCTGACTTATCTCTAGTCATGCACATTGGCATTGCCAATCTTATCACATTCTGTGACCCTAAGCACTATAAAAAGGGGGTCTTGGCCTTCATTTTCAAGATATCGATCTCTGGTTAGTCTAGAAGTTTGTTCTCTTTAGAGTTTGCATGCCATTTATTTGTAAAGTGACATCTAGCCGCTCTCGAGAGTCTTAGCCATCCAAATCACTCTAAAAGTGTCTGTTTGATTCCTTGCATCGTGGCTACCACAGAAAACATTCCCGAGCCATCAAGGCAAGCTGCATCACGAGGTTATCTTTACCAGTTTTTTTGGGGTAAAAATCATATAGATTATCTCCCATTTTCCGTAGTTGCATTTCATTTCAAAAACCACAAAAAGAGTCTTTTTTTTTCAGTTAGTTTCTTTGTCTAAGTCTAGGTTTGAATTGTACACTACTTCTAGTAGGACCAATGTCGAACTATAGTGGTTGTGGTTCAGACTAGTCCGATCGGATATGTAGGCCACTTGACCCTGTTGTCGAGTTCAAGCCAACACAATAAAAGTTAATTTAGGGTGAGTCTTGTTGTATTTTACATACTATGTGTTAAAAAGGCCAAAACTCATTAAAAGCAAGTAGAGACCGAATGGGCGTGGTGGGTGCTTAACACCTTCCGTTGCATAACTTAGTTCCCGGACCCTTCTCCAGGTTTCGATAGATTAGTCGTCTTTTTGGACACTTTTGAGTCATTTTCAGTTTTTTTTTCTTATTTTTCCTGATAAAAAATACGGCGACTCTTAAGTAAATCTATTTTGCAGATTTATTTTTTCGAGGCGATGCGCCATACACATGAAATTGTATGGTGTCCTAACTTTTTTGACGGTTCCTTAACGCAAGTGGACGCTGTGTAAAACTATCACAAACCATAGGGAGCTGAGTGTAATTACAATAGATAGGAGAAGCCGAATATATTTTCGAGCAAACTTCAGAAGTGCTGAACGTTATCAACCCTTAATCTTTTGTCTTCTCATGTCACTAGGAGTAACACTCTTGCCATTTCAAAAACAAATAGGGTCATTTTTCTTGACCTTTTTTCAAACCTTTCCAATTTCTCTAGCAACACTAAGGTAGCGTTTGAAATCACTTCCAGTTTTGGTTTTCTGTTTCTAAAAAGAAAAAAACAAAAACAAGTTTATTTATTTATTTTTACAAAAATAAATGGGTGTTTGATTACCCAGTTTTTATTTTGAGTTTTTTCTTTTGGGTGTTTAATTACTTGGTTTTTATTTTGAATTTTTTCTTTGGTGGTTTGCGGTGGCGGTGGTGGGGCGTGGCGGTGGCCGGTGGCGGCTGCCGACCGACTGACCGGCAGTGGCTGCCGGCCGGCTGCGGTGGGCGGTAGCTGTGGGGGTGGTCTCAAAATAAAAACCAAAACTGAAAACCCAAAACTCTTAAATGGAAGTTTTAAAAAATAATCATGTTTTAAAAATTGAAGAAAAAAAAATAATGTGCCAAACGCGAATATTTTTTCCAGTTTACAAAATTGAAAAAAAACTGAAAACGGAAACGTTTTCAAATGGAGTCTAAATTCAACGTAACACTTTTTCTCTCCTTGCCAACTTTCGGTAACTTGACAAGTACTCTACTCAACTCAACGACACTAAATTCAACGTAAAGCCTTTAATCCGTTGCATTTTCCTACAACAACGAACTTTATAAAATTGTTCACTTTTTCAAGCCAATTTCACTAAATGGGAGAAGTTGAAGATATAAAAGGAACAAAGTTCATATATGCATACTTAATTTTTGGAGTTAAATAAGTAAATAAAGAAAGAATTAAGTATGCATATGCATATATATTCAACTGAACTGTTAAAGCTCATGTACCTGGAAAATTATCGACAGAAACCATCTTGCCGAGTCTTATGACAATAATTAATGCGGAGAGGGCAGAAATGAAAGGAAGTGAACATGAGCCAAGTTTCTCATTAGACATAAACGCTCGCTTCTTCCTCCTTTTTCGGTTGGTAACATTGCAAGACATTTTAATGATTGTATTTACAAATACTGGATTGTGGGTGTTTTGTATTCAAGACCGTGTGTACATGAAGCTGCATAACATAACAATCTATGAAACATGATAAAGATAAGATTTGACTGCCAGTTAGATTGCGACACATAGTCTACTTGACAAGTTTCGCTCAACTCCGAGCCAAAGTCAGATGGTAATCCAATAATTATGGTCATCTTTCTCTTATATTGATATTGGCTCAGGGTTACAATTTCCAACTGATGTCAATTTTGGAGTCATGTCAGTGATTCTTTGTCGATGTACTAAAGTTGAAAATTGCATTTTGTATTTTCCAAGGCATATGCAGTTTATAGATTGTCATTTTACATTAAAATATAGTGACTTGTGATTCTGAAGAAAAGTGTGGTTTATCACTTTCTAATTGTCAATTGCTGTCTCGTGTAAAAGATGTCATCAAATGTCTTTTTTTCAATGTTTTCTAGCTTCATGGAGTCTGCAAACTTGAACAACCCTGTGAGGCGACAAGGGCGATTGTCATATAGTGCCTTCTCCTAATACTTCATTGCTCCTAGTGCTTCTCATGCTTCGGGTACTATTACTAGTGCAAATCACACTGCTACTAAAAAATCATAGATCAAGGAGAAGTTCTGTTTAGGAATAATATGACACTACACTAATTCTCAAACCAAAAGAGACATGGCAAGTTGTAAAAACTGCAAAAAAAAAAAAAAAAAAGTGCTGATGTGCTGATTCTTCTCGAGATGGTACTAAAAACTTGCATGACGATTTGGAGACTTGATTATGGATCATACAGCTACACTGCGTTCTAGAATAATAAGTCAAGAAACTTATCGTTAAAATTTTGCTATCGCAACCATGAAGCATAGTTATCCTTTTTTCCACTGTTGAGTATGATAGAGATTCAGGATGTTCACATCTACTTGAATTCTTATATGAAGCCATACACTAGGAACTGCTAAGTCTGACTGTTTAAAAGGATGAAAGAAAAACTAAAACTTTCTTTGGAGAAAGTCACTGGTATGCATCACTGCTGATTTACGGTCATCTATTACAAGTGAAGTTTATATTTGGCTTCCTACACATTTTGTGGATGAAAAGTGAGAGAAAGATGGTATTAATTTAAACTTGGCCTAATCCAAAAGCTGTAGCATCAACTTTACCCTCAGTACAGCTTTAGTACCCAATTTTGAAAATGCGCCAAAGAAGTACATAAATTTGAAAAAATGATTCAAATCAGTACCTTAACTAACGGATCACGGATGCCGTTAAAAAGTCAAAGGGGATAAGACTGTTATTATGAAAAAATTATCGTAAAAATGTCCACGTCCTTTTTTACTGTTCCCAATGCAAATTGATTAATTCAACTTAATGTACTCTCTCTCTCTCTCTCTCTCTCTCCACACAAACACACAAGTTGCACCCCTCTCTCTCACACACACACACACCATCGGACTCTTTCTGTCTCTCTTCTCCCCCGTCTTCATCATCTCCCTCTCCATACCCCATCAACCACCACGCCACTAACACCCTCCATCCCCCTCACCCTTCTCCATACCCCAGGCCACAGATCTCATCGGGTAATATGCAAGGGTGACTGTTATGTGTTTAATAAAAGGCATGTTCTGCATTTAATTAGGAGTAAGTTAATTGTGTACTTAGTGGGCTTAGTGGGTGAGAGGCAGAGGAGCCACCGGCCATGTCTTCAGGAAGTTGTAACCAAGTCCTAGTTTTTAGCAGTTGGTGTTGTAGTGTAGCTAGTTTTTAGGAGTTAGTTTCTTCTACTATTGTTATATATGTGTATGCATCAGATTAATGGAAGGTAGAGAAAATATTTCAGTGTATGCTTTGGCATTTTGGAGGCAGATTTCCCTTGAAGAAATCAATCAAATTCCCTTCTTGTTTACTTATCTATTTTAATCATAGGTAGTAAAAAGAATAAGGGATTGAAGCGTGAGTTATCTCACTTAGCTATTGAAGAAATTTTGAGCAGTGTTGGTTCACCTCATCAAGTTACCCGGGCTTCACTGAAGACACGTAACAACTTGGCATCAGAGCCAGGAATGGCTGATTCACGCCAAGATAAATCTGAGCTTGAGATGTCGAATCTCATCGCTGCGCAAGAACGGAGGTTCGATAGAAAATTCCAAGAAATGATGGCATCCATGCAAGAGATGTTTGCTGCTGTCAACACCAGGCTTGACAATGTGTCTACCCGCAGAGAACGAGGTGAGAATTCTGGAAATAACCACTTCGGTGGTGGCAAAACCACTGAAACTTCTAATGGTTCCAGTTTTGGTATGTGTCGTCCCAAGGTTATTAAGATGGATTTTCCAAGGTTCAATGGAGAGGAAGATCCCACCAGTTGGTCCTGTAGAACCAGTCAATTTTTCGATTATCACCAAATATCTGAGGAGGAGAGAGTTCCAATGGCGTCTTGGAATTTAGAAGGTGATGCTCAACTTTGGTATCAACTATTGAAAGAAGAGCATGGGGAACAATGTATCACTTGGCAAATTTTCATAGATGAGCTCTTTGAGAGATTTGGGCCAACTAGATACCAAGATTGTTTTGGTGAGTTAACCAAGCTTCAACAAACTGGGACGGTGAAGGAATATCAAACACAATTTTCCAGGTTGTTGCTTCGCGCAGGGAGGCTTTTGCCTGAGCAGCAAGTGGGGTGCTTTGTCAGTGGGTTGAAGGAGAGTTTAAAAGCAGATGTTCAAGCATGCAAACCTGCTACTTTATCTGCTGCCGTAGGACTTGCTCGACTATACGAAGCGCGTAACCAGCACACAAAGAAAATTGCAACTAGCGAAACCAAAAAGCCAACAAACTATCGATTCAATTCAAGTAGTTCTAGCCTGCCGGTTAAGAGATTAACTCCAGCTGAGTTGAGTGAACGACGTGCTAAAGGCTTATGCTTCAATTGTAACGAAAAATTTGGCCCTGGTCATCGTTGCAAGAAGCTGTTCCTTATTGAAGGTTGTTGGTCTGAAGATGAAGAGGAAAAAGATGATGAAAAGGAAGGAGAACTAGAAACAAACGAAGGAGAAGAGGTGCCAGAAATTTCTATCCATGCGATGTGTGGTGCTAAGGCTCCTCAAACCATGCGTGTCAAAGGGAAGATGGGAGCAAGACAGGTAACATTTTTAATTGATTCTGGTAGCACGCACAACTTTTTGAATGATAAACTTGCAACAAAAATAGGCTTGATTCCTAATAGTGAAGGGAAGTTTGAAGTTTCTGTAGCAAATGGAGAGAAGTTATGTAGTTCTGGGAGGTGTAAGGGAGTGTCCATGGTACTGCAAGGGGTCCCAATTATGGTGGATCTTTACTTGTTACCACTAGAAGGTTGCGATGCCGTTTTGGGTGCGCAATGGTTAAGTACGTTGGGTCGTATAACGTGGGATTTTTCCAAGTTGCAAATGTCATTTAAGGTTAATGGAAAAGAGATGGTACTCAACGGCTTAAAATCAAGTGACGACCGAATGGTGGATGCAAAAGAGTTTAGCAAGGATTTCAAAAAGAAAAAATAAGGAATTTTGCTGCATATTTACTCCTTGACAATGGTTAACCAGCAAGACAATTATGTCTCCAACTTCTCTAAGGTCACAATTGATGGGGAGCTTAGGAAAGTGTTACAAAGTTACGACGATATTTTCAAGGAGCCCAAAGGACGACCACCCAAAAGGTCTCATGACCATCAAATTCTACTGAAGGAGAGTAGCCAGCCGGTTTTGGTGCGACCCTATCGGTACCCTCATTACCAGAAAACTGAGATAAAAAAAATCGTGGTTGATATGTTAAAATCAGGGGTTATTCGACCAAGCAACAGTCCTTATTCCTCTCCAGTGTTGTTAGTGAGGAAGCATGATAGTTCGTGGAGGATGTGCGTCGACTACCGGGCTCTCAATAAGTTGACAGTGAAAGATAAATTTCCAATACCCAATATTGACGAGTTGTTGGATGAGTTACATGGAGCATCTTTTTTCACCAAACTTGATCTCCGGTCAGGATATCACCAAATACGGATGTCTCCTAACGACGTCACAAAGACGGCTTTTCGTACACATGAAGGTCATTACGAGTTTCTTGTCATGCCCTTCGGATTGACAAACGCTCCCTCCACCTTTCAATCTCTGATGAACTACATTTTCAGAGATCACCTTCGTAAGTTTCTGTTGGTATTCTTTGATGATATTTTGATTTACAGCAAAACTTGGGAGGACCATATGAAACATATTGAAATTACTTTTTCTATTTTGAGATCTCACCAATTGTACGTCAAAAAAGAAAAGTGTAGTTTTGGACAGAGGGAAGTCAAGTACTTAGGTCACACCATTAGCCAAGAAGGAGTAGCTGTTGATCCAGAAAAGATTTCAGCCATGGTTGATTGGCCTAAACCAACTACCGTAAAGGCCTTACGAGGATTCTTGGGCTTAACGGGATATTACCGTAGGTTCATACAAAATTACGGTAAAATAGCAGCCTCATTAACCAAAATGCTGAAGAAAGACGGCTTCAAGTGGGATTCAAAATCAGAAGCCTCATTTGAACAGCTCAAGAAGGTGATGACGCAGGCTCCTGTTCTTGCCTTGCCCAATTTTTCAAAAGATTTTGTCATTGAGTGTGACGCTTCTGGATCTGGAATTGGTGGTGTCTTGATGCAAGAAAAAAGGCCAGTAGCTTTCTCTAGCCATGCATTGCAAGGTAAAAATTTATTTTTATCCACTTACGAAAAGGAAATGTTGGCACTGGTCATTACTGTTAAAAAATGGAGGCATTATCTACTTGGGAGACAATTTATTGTCAAAACAGACCAAAGAAGCTTAAAATATCTTTGGGAGCAGAAAATAACAACACCAGCACAACAAAGGTGGCTAGCAAAACTCATGGGATATGATTTTGTTATTGAGTATAAAGCAGGGAGAATGTGGTTGCTGATGCTCTTTCAAGAAGAGAAGAGAAAGGAGAAAATTATGCAATTTCAAAACCAGTACCTTGCTGGCTTGAACCAATTAAAGATGAAGTCAAAAGTAGCTCAAGGCTACAAGAGATAGTGACTCGCGTGCAACAAGGTGAAGCTGTTGGTCCATGGTGCTACAAAGATGGTATTTTGTTCTTTAAAGAAAGAATTTATTTGTTACCTGAATCTCCTTTGATTCCTGTCATTATGGAGGAAATGCATTCTAGCACACATGAGGGATATCACAAAACTCTTGAAAGAATTAGAAATGTTTTTTACTGGAGTGGCATGAGAAGGAATATTAAAGAACACATTCGGCAGTGTGATACATGTCAACGACAAAAATGGGAAAACATTGTACCAGCTGGCCTACTACAGCCGCTCCCAATTCCTTCTGAGGTTTGGACAGACCTATCCATGGATTTCATAGATGGACTCCCAATTTCTAAGGGGAAGTCAACAATTTTTGTGGTGGTAGATCGTCTCTCTAAATTTGCTCATTTTATTCCGATATCTCACCCATATACTTCTGCATCAGTGGCTCAAATATTTTTTGATCACATATTTAAACTCTATGGAATGCCCAAGAGTATTGTCTGTGATAGGGATCCGGTTTTCACTAGTGCATTTTGGAAGGAGCTGTTTCGTTTGCAAGGTACTAATTTCAATTTCTCTTCGGCATATCACCCTCAAAGTGATGGTCAGACGGAGGTGGTGAACCGGACTGTGGAGATGTATCTTAGGTGCTTCACCGGAGGAAAACCAAGAGAGTGGTTTCGTTGGATCTCATGGGCTGAATATTGCTACAACACAAGTATCCATACTTCAACAAAAAAAACGCCATATGAGATTGTTTATGGTCGACCACCACCAACACTGTTGTCCTACATTCCGGGTTCAACTCAAGTCGAATCAGTTGATAAGGAGCTTCATGATCGTGAACAGGTTCTCAAACAACTGAAAAGTCAGGTGCAAGCCGCCCAAGATCGCATGAAGAAGTTCTATGATGCACATCGAATTGACAAGAACTACGTTGTTGGCGAATTTGTGTATTTGCGGCTTCAGCCCTATAGGCAGGTTTCTGTTTCACTTCGTAGAAATCTCAAGTTGTCACCAAGGTATTATGGTCCGTTCGAAATTGTTAAAAAGGTGGGTCCAGTGGCATATAAGCTCAAGTTGCCTGAAGAGTCTAGGATTCACCCAGTCTTCCATGTTTCTTGCTTAAAGAGAAAGGTAGGAGCAGCAGTACAAGTACAGCCAGTTCTTCCAATTGTTCAAGAGGAAGAAGATGCTGTTTTGGCATGGCCACAAGCAGTCCTAGATCGAAGAAACCGTAAGCGACGTGAAGAGGTTCTAATACATTGGAAGGGACTTGCTCCTTCAGATGCAACATGGGAAGAATCTGAAGTAATGAAGAAACGATTTCCAGAGTTCACCCTTCAGGAGAAGGGTGATTTTTAGGGGGAAGGAATGTTATGTGTTTAATAAAAGGCATGTTCTGCATTTAATTAGGAGTAAGTTAATTGTGTACTTAGTGGGCTTAGTGGGTGAGAGGCAGAGGAGCCACCGGCCATGTCTTCAGGAAGTTGTAACCAAGTCCTAGTTTTTAGCAGTTGGTGTTGTAGTGTAGCTAGTTTTTAGGAGTTAGTTTCTTCTACTATTGTTATATATGTGTATGCATCAGATTAATGGAAGGTAGAGAAAATATTTCAGTGTATGCTTTGGCATTTTGGAGGCAGATTTCCCTCGAAGAAATCAATCAAATTCCCTTCCTGTTTACTTATCTATTTTAATCATAGGTAGTAAAAAGAATAAGGGATTGAAGCGTGAGTTATCTCACTTAGCTATTGAAGAAATTTTGAGCAGTGTTGGTTCACCTCATCAAGTTACCCGGGCTTCACTGAAGACACGTAACACGGCATGGCGAGGTCATCGACGAAGAGAAGACCACGGTGATGTCAGATTTGTGAACCAGCAGCCCGGTCACGGCGAGGACACCGACGGTCACAGTCACGTCAGATACATGACCCAATAGCCACGGTCAAGGCGAGGACACCGACAACCATGGTCAAGGCGAGAACACCGACGACCAAGGTCACGTCAGATCTGTGAACCAACAGCCACGGTCACGGCGAGGACACTGACAACCACAGTCACGTCAAATCCGTGAACCAGCAGCCACGACCATGGTCACGTCAGGACGCCGAGGGCTTCAAGGACACCACGGTCACTAGCAGCCACGGTCATGCTGGCTTGATGGCACGGCGAGGACATTGACGGCTTCTCCGCCAGTGAAGCCGCGACTACTAAGGGCGGCAATGTATATTCGGCGTGTAGGTTGTGATAATTGACCTTGTTAGCAGCGTTTTTTTTATTTTATGATTGATCCTTTTTTTCCCATGTAATACGTCCTTTGGTTTGGCTAATTAGAAAGTATTTTTTTCCCCTGTAATACGTTCTCTGACTATTTCATGACTTGAATTTTCTTATCCTAATTATGATGATTGTGTGACTATATATATATGGGGATCGATCCCCATCGACCGGTGGGAAAAAAAAAATTTCCCACCGAATCGCTAGAAAGTCGAGCGATTGCATAAAAAAAAAAAAAAGCTAGCTGGACTGGGCCATTTCTGGCCAAAAGGAGGGGCGATTGGCCTTGGGCCAATCGCATGAGAGTCGCGCGATTGGCCCAAGGCCCTTTACCCTTTACCCGGCAGCCCTTTACCCCTTTACCCCGGCAGTAACCCCTCCCCCCGTGGCCCCCACCTCTCTTCTCCCCCCCGGCCCCCACCCCCTCACCCGAATTTCCACCCGGCAGTAACCCCCCTCCCCCCCTTGGCCCCCACCCCTCTTCCCCCCCCCCCCCCCTTGGCCCCTACCCCTCTTCCCCCCCCCTCCCCACTTGTCATTTTTCCTCCCTAGGCCCCCACCCCCCTTCGGCAGACCCCCTCTTTTCCTCCTCCCAAAATTTCCTCCCATGTCTTGGCCCACACCCCTCTTCGACACATGGCAGAACATTAGTTGCCCCCCTTCCCACGGCTCACTTTTCTGTCTATAAAAACCCTCTTCCCCCGAATTATTTCTTACACTCTCATCATTCTCCCTATCTCACCTACATAATCTCCACAACAATACGAGCGAAAAAATTTTTACGCTAGAAGATCGGTGGATAACCGCTAGAAGAAGATCGGTGGATTTCTTCGTCATTTTTTTCAAGTCAAAACAAGTAAGTATTTTGAATTTTCTTATAATTCAATGTTAATTTAAATTGTTGTTACGCTTAAATTGTTCTTACCATAGTCTAAAATTCGTGTTTAGGGCGTCAAAATTACGTTTTTACAAATCGGGGTATTACATTCGAAAGATTCGAAAATAGCGATTTTTTAGGGCGTCAAAATTATGATTTTTCACGAATTTATAAAAAATATCTAGAGCTAGATTTTGCCAAAGTACAAAAAAGAGACCCTAGTTATTTTTAAAATATCTGTATCAGGTAAAAATTTCAGATTTTTCCAAATACTGGAAAGGGGTTAACTGATACGCGCAACCTTGTAACTTCGCAATGTAATTTAAAATATCAAGCTAGCGCGATTTCGCGCGAAACTTTTTTGAGAACCCTAGCGAAGATGGGAAGTTCCATTCCCCAAAAATTCGTGCCATTCCGAAGCCGGTAGCAATTTTTTGCCGAACGGGCTTTTAAGCGCTCGATCCGGACACCGGTTCGGGATTTTTTGACGAAAAATCCCTAAAATGCTTTTTAGATCAAGGATGAACTCAGCAACCTTAGAATAGCGTCTTAAAGCACTTTTGAGATTTTTCCCGATGCCAGGGGGCATTTTGGTAATTCGCCGCCCGATAGGGGTATTTTCGTAATTTTGCCCCTTTCAACTTTTTTGAATGACTGCTTAGTCCATAAATGTAAGCAAACCCTAGCGAAGGCGGGAAGTTCCATTCCCCACGAATTCGGGCCATTCCGAAGCCGGTAGCAATTTTTTGCCTATGAAACTTTTAAGCGCTCGATCCGGACACCGGTTCGGGATTTTTTGACGAAAAATCCCTAAAATGCTTTTTAGATCAAGGATGAACTCAGCAACCTTAGAAAAGTGTCTTAAAGCACTTTTGAGATTTTTTCCGATGCCAGGGGGCATTTCGGTAATTCGCCGCCGTAGAGGGGTATTTTCGTAATTTTGCCCCTTTCAACTTTTTTGAATGACTGCTTAGTCCATAAATGTAAGCAAACCCTAGCGAAGGCGGGAAGTTCCATTCCCCACGAATTCGGGCCATTCCGAAGCCGGTAGCAATTTTTTGCCTATGAAACTTTTAAGCGCTCGATCCGGACACCGGTTCGGGATTTTTTGACGAAAAATCCCTAAAATGCTTTCTAGATCAAGGATGAACTCAGAAACCTTAGAATAGCGTCTTAAAGCACTTTTGAGATTTTTCCCGATGCCAGGGGGCATTTTCGTAATTCGCCGCCCGATAGGGGTATTTTCGTAATTTTGCCCCTTTCAACTTTTTTGAATGACTGCTTAGTCCATAAATGTAAGCAAACCCTATCAAAGGCGGGAAGTTCCATTCCCCACGAATTCGGGCCATTCCGAAGCCGGTAGCAATTTTTTGCCTATGAAACTTTTAAGCGCTCGATCCGGACACCGGTTCGGGATTTTTTGACGAAAAATCCCTAAAATGCTTTCTAGATCAAGGATGAACTCAGCAACCTTAGAATAGCGTCTTAAAGCACTTTTGAGATTTTTCCTGATGCCAGGGGGCATTTTCGTAATTCGCCGCCCGATAGGGGTATTTTCGTAATTTTGCCCCTTTCAACTTTTTCGAATGACTGCTCAGTCCGTAAATGTAAGCAAACCCTAGAGAAGGCGGCTAGGGTTATTAAGCGTTCGGAGTCGTGGGAAGTGAGGAATGGTTTTCATACATTAAAGTAATGATTTAATGACTATTGTTATTGCGTTGGTAAGCTAGGTTAACGATTCAGTTACAGTTTTGGAATGTAAATATTATGGACGCTAAGTTAATTTACGATTATATTTTGTTCTTACAGATATGGATTTCAACCCTGGACCTCATGATACATCAATCCTATACGATGACGATGACCACGTCGCGAGGCACGTATTTAACGGTGTCGATAGGGGTGTTTTGGAAACATGTCAAAGCACAAGTGGCCATTCCGAGTGGGTACTGAACGATGAACAAATAGAACTACTACACAATCAAAATTTGACGGTGTTCACCGATTGCGGGATTTGGTCTCGGCACGACGATTGCCTTATATCCGCTCTAGTTGAACGATGGAGGGGCGAGACGAACTCATTTCACTTCCGGTTTGGTGAAATGACTATTACATTAGAGGACGTCGGATTTATACTTGGAATCCCATGTCACGGTAGACCGATTACTTCGAATAAAACGTCTGCTTCCATCGCAAAGATGGCTAGGCAGTATTTTTCGGGAATTCCGAGGGAAGCTCTTTCAACCAACGGCATAAAACTTAAATGGCTGAGAGAGCAGTACGGCGAGCTACCGGATGAATACACTCCTCATGATTTTTCGGTGTATACGAAGGCATTCCTTTTGTATATTATTGGATCTATATTACTTCCGACGCAAAAGAAAAACACGGTGCATCCGAAGTATATGGTGTTCTTGGAGGATCTTGAGGAGGTATACTCCTATTCGTGGGGTTCAGCTGTCCTTGCGCACCTATATCGAGCATTGCACAAAGCTACGAGAAAGGGTGCCAAGTCTATTTCCGCCTGCATCACTCTGTTACAGGTTTGAGCATTTATATTCTTCGTTGACGTGTCAATATATTCGTGATTAATAACTAATTCCATATTATGTTTGCATTCACAGGTTTGGTCTTACGAGAGGCTACCCACGGGTCGTCCACACCCCGTAGCTGATTCAGACGAGACGTGGCCTAGGGTGTGGGCCTGGGGGCCTAGGCCCAAACGGACTAAACGGGTAGACCCTCACCACAATCTAACGTTCTATCGGGGGGAACTAGATATGATGGATGCATACCAGGTGACGTGGCAGCCATATGGGAATGTGATGCATCTGTTGGATGAGACGTGTTGGCAACTGCCGGTGTCGTACGTGCTGGCTGGTTTGGTTCGGGTGCCACTTATTCATTTTGAAGTATGTGAGTTTCAGATGCCCGATCGAGCTATGAGACAAGCTGGCTGTCTACAAGGGATACCAAAACCCGCTGTAGACATGAGGCCGTACAGGAGCGGTCGAGGTCCGAATTTTGAGGTGCCTGATGCCTTGAATTTGCTGAGCGACGAGGTGCAACAGTGGAATACTTGGCAAGAAACGTATGGTAGCCTTGTATCGCTCAAGGACGACGGCACCAGTACTGAGGATTACCTGCGATGGTTTCTCAAGGTGACGCGCACGAGGGTGAATCGCCCTTCCCAAGTGAGGAAGACATCGTACGCGCCACGTGAGGTCTATGACCAGTTCTGGGCATTGAGCATTGTAAGTCAACTCTAGTGTTGTTTCAATATTTAATTTTGCACCTTCCCGACCATGCCTGAAATGATGACGGTGATTTTTTATGCATTTTTTTTAGGTTGACCAGGGCACTAAGGTGTTCAAGCAGCTTGAGCAGTTTGACTGGTATGTCGCGCATGCGCCTGACAGTCTCAAGAGCTCCATTGAGAGGTACAAGACTGATCTTCACAACTTTAGTCTTGCGTACCGGGGTTACCAAGGGGAGCCGTCTAGTGGCTTGCCTCCTGACGCGTACGGCTCTCAGCCCCAGCCCCAGAGTCAGGTGTGGGAGCCGTCTAGTGGCTTGCCTCCTGACGCGTACGGCTCTCAGCCCGAGAGTCAGGTGTGGGAGCCGTCTAGTGGCTTGCCTCCTGACGCGTACGGGTTTCAGCCCCAGAGTCAGGTGTGGGAGCCGTTTAGTCGCTTGCCTCCTGACACGTACGACTTTGTGCCCCAGAGTGAATTCTGGGAGCCGTCTAGTCGCTTGCCTCCTGACACGTACGACTCTCAGCGCCAGAGTCAGGTGACCCAAGTAGGAATCCAGGCCTCGCGCCCAAGCAACCGGTCGGATAAAGGACAAGCGACAAAGCCATTGAGGCGATGGAAGCGGGATTGGATCGACCGGCACTACTTCGGGCCTGAGCCTGTCGATTCAACAGACTTTCCTCTTGGAACATTGCTAGGTCACACGGATGTGAGAATGTTGGCACCGGAGACAGATATTTCAAATTTTGTCATGAACGCTTATATAGATCTGCTCCGGATTAGAGAGCTACGTTATAACAAGTGCGAAGATTTGAAGCTTAACATGTATCCCACTTATCTTGTCCCATTAATGGTGACCAGCATGAGGGAGTTCACAGAATCGAGGAGGCGAGGGGCAGGCATGGGTAAGTGGAAACCAGCTGGAAACTTGTTAGCCCTGTTGACCGCAGACTATCAATGTCACGCTGCTCATGCGAACCTTGTCATGATACCTTGCCATCATGAACACCACTGGTTCCTATTAGTTCTCTATCCAGCGAACAGAGCGGTCAACATATACGATAGCCTACGGGAGGACTCTCCCTTTCGGTCGCTGGCACAGATATACAGCGAGTACATCACTGCAGTGGTTAGTTTTTATCGGTTGACCTTGGCTCATAGTATATTCTTATTGTAACATATATTGATGACCTTTTTTTATTGTTGGATGCAGACTACTATCTTCTCGCTAGCGTGCCGAGATTATTCGGGGGAATCCATCACCAGGAATTCGACGGTAGAGCCTTGGACGGTCGAGATGATACAGGACCGACCAAAGCAATATAACAGTCATGATTGCGGGATTTACGTCCTCAAGTACATGGACTACATTGCTCGGTCGGAGGTGCTCAAATATAAATGGTGGACTAGGAAGGCTGCCTTGACGTTTAGGTATAGGATAGCCTGGGAGCTGAAAAAGAATGAAGCTAGACGCCTTAATTACCATTATCCTAACTAGAGTGGCTAAGGTGCAATGAGCAAAGAACCCCTGAAAAAAATGTACATAATTTTTTTATTGTTGCTATGAATTTGGCGATACAGTGTGCACGAATATTAATACATTATAGGATTTTCAAAAAAATTATTTGTCTCGATTTTCGCCGAAATTCATATATATGGCCTATTAGCGTGCCTAAGGGGCAATGAGCAAAAAAGAAATGACAAAAAAAATTACGAGATTTTTCGGAAGCTATGAATTGGGCCCTAAAGTGTGCCCGAATAGGCCTTTCATAGGAAAACCCAAAAAATAACGTGTCTCGTATCTTGCCGAAATTCTTACGAATGGGCTAACTAGCGTGCCTGAGGTGCAATGAGCAAAAAAGAAATGACAAAAAAAATTACGAGATTTTTCGGAAGCTATGAATTGGGCCCTAAAGTGTGCCCGAATAGGCCTTCCATAGGAAAACCCAAAAAATAACGTGTCTCGTATCTTGCCGAAATTCTTACGAATGGGCTAACTAGCGTGCCTGAGGTGCAATGAACAAAAAAAAGTGACAAAAAAAATTACGAGATTTTTCGGAAGCTATGAATTGGGCCCTGAAGTGTGCCCGAATAGGCCTCCCATAGGAAAACCCAAAAAATAACGTGTCTCGTATCTTGCCGAAATTCTTACGAATGGGCTAACTAGCGTGCCTGAGTTGCAATGAACAAAAAAAATTACGAGATTTTTCGGAAGCCATGAATTGGGCCCTGAAGTGTGCCCGAATAGGCCTCCCATAGGAAAACCCAAAAAATAACGTGTCTCGTATCTTGCCGAAATTCTTACGAATGGGCTAACTAGCGTGCCTGAGGTGCAATGAACAAAAAAAAAGTGACAAAAAAAATTATTCAATTTTTCGGAAGCCATGAATTGGGCCCTGAAGTGTGCCCGAATAGGCCTTCCATAGGAAAACCCAAAAAATAACGTGTCTCGTATCTTGCCGAAATTCTTACGAATGGGCTAACTAGCGTGCCTGAGGTGCAATGAACAAAAAAATTTACAAGATTGTTCGGAAGTATTGACGGCGCGAATAGTCCCTTCCAAAAATATCAATAATCGACAAACCAAATCACAAATTAAAGATTCAACAAACCAAATCACAAATTTATGCTCATTATAAAAGTTATTCGTTATACAACTGAAACATTAACCCCAAAACTCTTCATCATCATCGTCCTCCTCGACAATACTGCCAGGTTCGAGACCTAACACTTTATAATGGTTTCTCTTGTCATGATCAGTCATCTTATTACACAACGCACACTTTCGCAATTTTTTTTGAGCCGTTGGTTTTTCAATCGGATTCTTCATGCGTATTTCTCGTTTTCGCCCTTTTGTTTGTGCAATAATTGGATCAAAAATGTCGTCCTCCTCACCTTGCATGCTAGTGCCGTCAATGACTGGCTGTTTGGCTCGATTGAATCTACCGGCTGGAGTCGTCCGAGTAGTCGGAGTGTCCCGTCTTTCTGGATCAGCCATCCTAAACTCCACATGCTTAGCCTTATCCCGTGCGGTTGCTTCAACTTGATACCTGTACCCATCAAATGTTGACGCTGCATCCATTGATAAACCGTGCATGATGTTACAAAGGTGATTATATCGCAGCGTCTCAGATTGCTCGAAATCAACTGAAACATTGGGCACGTAAGGAATGTGACCGTGGACTCTATTGGCTTCCTTCGTCCACCGGGCCAAGATATACTGTGGAGGGATTTCACGAGCATTCTTGGAGCTCAAAACCCTCAACGCGTGTCGACAAAGTATACCTTTATGCTCAAACAATTGACAGTTGCAATTTACCAACCCGGTGTCCATACATTTAGCAACGGTAAAATGTCTTCTGTTCCTCGGAGTCGACGAAGAGCACGGATTGGCGAAATTCGTCACGTTTGTCAAAGCATAAACCTTGAGATCTCTGGTGGAATACTCGTGCAACTTTGCCATGCCATATTGATTAGACTTTAGTAGTTCATTCTGAAACTGTCTAAACATTTCCTTGGTATAGACTTGAGCCGCATGAACCTCCAAAGGTGAAAAGAGTAGTATGGCTCTTTCCCTGTAAACTGTAGCCGCGTCGGCTTCTCTCTCACGGTACAATTGCCTATCAACGGCTTTCTGCATCTCTAGTACGAACTCCACTATACTTGAAGACTGGCTTACGTACCCATCAAAGAATGAATTCATAGCTTCGCTTCTCGAGGTCGTAGTCATTCCGGCTGCAAAAAACTTCTTTGTGTAGGCACCGACCCACTGTGTCTTGATCGCATACAACGATTGTAACCAGGCATGATTGTGCAAATTGTAGTCATCCATTAACGTGGCCCACCTCTCCTCGAACACGTCTACCGTCAACGATTTCTTCACACATGTATTAAAGTCAGTCTTGAATTCCGGATGGGTTGCATATACATTGTGAAGCCGTTCGGGATATTTGTTGCTTATGTGCCACGTGCACAGTCCATGGTGAGTATCTGGAAGGACCTTAGCGATTGCATTTTTCATTGCCAGATCTTGGTCGGTGATGATGGTCTTTGGAGGAATATGATACATTGCTTGAAGCCACGTTTCAAATAACCACGTAAATGACTCCTCCGTCTCATCCCTAAGCAGGGCAAAGCCAAACGAGATTGACTGATAGTGGTGGTTCACCCCGGTGAACGGAGCAAAAGGCATAGAGTACTTATTGGTGCGGTATGTGGTGTCAAACGTCACAACATCCCCAAAATTTTGGTAAGCAGCTCTAGAACGGGGGTCCGCCCAAAATATAGTACTAATGCGGTTCTCATCATCCAGTTGGAGACTGTAGAAAAATCCAGAATTATCACTCTGAAGGCACCTGAAGAGATCAAGTGTAGCTTGAGAATCACTCCTACCGAAAGACTCTCTCTTCTGAGCACGAAGTTCATTTCGAAGGTCTACTTCGTTGAAACTCAACCTGTCAATCCCCCCAGCCTGGCTTGAGAAAACCCCCATCATCTTAGAAGGTGGAATTTTAGCCCCGGCCATTGTAAAAATCAGTTGTCTGTGTGCCGCGCTAATTTCTCGGTGTTGATGAATTTGACCAATCTTACTGGGGGTCATCAACTGATGATTATGACTCAAGTCAACTCCCGTCACAACCCAATGGTTTTCTTTTTTCCGGTGTACTGCATACACATGGGCCTTGCAGCCGGTACCCGGAAATGTGTCGCGTTTTCTTTGTTTTGTTGTCCCTTCGTCACTGATCTGAACGACCGGGGGTACATGCGGTGCTCCTCGATGACACTCAAATAGTCTTGCACAAATTTGATCGGTATTCACCCGTTTTCTAGTCGTCTTAGTTCTAATACCGAAACCCATCGTTTTCGAATATGCTCTGTAGTATGCTTCGACTTCGTCCAGTGTTTGAAAAACTTGATCCAAGTAAGGTGGATCAGAACCTTCACAAAAATTGCTTCCTCCAGTTGCATCCATAGTTATACTGAAATCTAAAAAATAAAAATTATATCATTCTCAACAAGTCATAGAATTAAATAAAAGAAGAATAAAAATTATTTGCAGTGTAATCGTTGAAAAATTTGTATAATGTAAAATTACCAAAATAGCCCCCGATGAGCGGCAAATTACCGAAATGCCCTCGGGGGTTCATTATCACCCTAACGCCCCAAATCAGCTTCGAAACAACCTTTCAGGTGCTTTGCTTACATTTCTGGACGAAGCAGTCATTTGAAAAACTGAAGGGGGCAAAGTAATGAAAATACCCCTCTCGGGAATGCGAATTACCAAAATGCCCCCTGGCATCAGAAAAGCTGAATAGTTTTTTCGAACGACTTTTAAGCTTTATCTAATTCACAACTTTTAAATAAATTTTCGGGTGTCTCACACCCTTTCCTGAACTAAAATTTTTTAAGGAAATTCGTGTAATGTAAAATTAGGAAAATAGCCCCCGATGAGCGGCAAATTACCGAAATGGCCCGGGGTTCATTATGACCCCAACGCCCCGCGAATCGGCTTCAAATCAGCCTTTCAGGTGCTTTGCTTACATTTACGGACTGAGAAGTCGTTTCAAAAACTTGACACCGTAAAATTACGAAAATACCCCTCTCGGGGCGACAAACTACCAAGATGCCCCTGGCATCAGGAAAAATCTCAAAAGTACTTTAAGACGCTATTCTAAGGTTGCTGAGTTCATCCTTGATCTAAAAAGCATTTTACGGATTTTTCGTCCAAAAATCCCGAACCGGTGTCCGGATCGAGCGCTTAAAAGCCCGTTCGACAAAAAATTGCTACCGGCTTCGGAATGGCCCGAATTCCTGGGGAATGGAACTTCCCATCTTCGCTAGGGTTTGCTTACATTTACGGACTGGAAAGACGTTCGAAAAAGTTGACAGCGTGAAATTACCAAAATACCCCTATTGGGCGACGAATTACCGAAATGCCCCTGGCATCGGGAAAATCTCAAAAGTGCTTTAAGACGTTATTCTAAGGTTGCTGAGTTCATCCTTGATCTAGAAAGCACTTTAGGGATTTTTTGTAAAAAAATCCCGAACCGGTGTCAGGATCGAGCGCTTAAAAGCCCGTTCGTCAAAAAATTGCTACCGGCTTCGGAATGGCCCGAATTCCTGGGGAATGGAACTTCCCAACATCCTAGGGTTCTCAAAAAAGTTTCGCGTGAAATCGCGCTAGATTGATATTTTAAATTACATTGCGAAGTTACGAGGTTGCGCGTATCAGTTAACCCCTTTCCAGTCTTTGGAAAAATCTGAAATTTTTACCTGATACGTATCTTTTAGAAACAACTAGGGTCTATTTTTTTCACTTTCGCAAAATCGAGCTCTAGCTATTTTTTATAAATTCGTGAAAAACTGTCTAATTAAGTTTTCACCTTTAGCGACCCCAACGCCCCGCGAATCGGCTTCAAATCAGCCTTTCAGGTGGTTTGCTTACATTTACGGACTGAAAAGACGTTCGAAAAAGTTGACAGCGTAAAATTACAAAAATACCCCTCTCGGGCGGCGAATTATCGAAATGCCCCTGGCATCGGGAAAAATCTCAAAAGTGATTTAAGACGCTATTCTAAGGTTGCTGAGTTCATCCTTGATCTAGAAAGCATTTTAGGGATTTTTCGTCAAAAAATCCCGAACCGGTGTCAGGATCGAGCGCTTAAAAGTTTCATAGGCAAAAAATTGCTACCGGCTTCGGAATGGCCCGAATTCGTGGGGAATGGAACTTCCCGCCTTCGATAAGGTTTGCTTACATTTATGGACTAAGCAGTCATTCAAAAAAGTTGAAAGGGGCAAAATTACGAAAATACCCCTATCGGGCGGCGAATTACGAAAATGCCCCCTGGCATCGGGAAAAATCTCAAAAGTGCTTTAAGACGCTATTCTAAGGTTTCTGAGTTCATCCTTGATCTAGAAAGCATTTTAGGGATTTTTCGTCAAAAAATCCCGAACCGGTGTCCGGATCGAGCGCTTAAAAGTTTCATAGGCAAAAAATTGCTACCGGCTTCGGAATGGCCCGAATTCGTGGGGAATGGAACTTCCCGCCTTCGCTAGGGTTTGCTTACATTTATGGACTAAGCAGTCATTCAAAAAAGTTGAAAGGGGCAAAATTACGAAAATACCCCTATCGGGCGGCGAATTACCAAAATGCCCCCTGGCATCGGGAAAAATCTCAAAAGTGCTTTAAGACGCTTTTCTAAGGTTACTGAGTTCATCCTTGATCTAAAAAGCATTTTAGGGATTTTTCGTCAAAAAATCCCGAACCGGTGTCCGGATCGAGCGCTTAAAAGCCCGTTCGGCAAAAAATTGCTACCGGCTTCGGAATGGCACGAATTTTTGGGGAATGGAACTTCCCATCTTCGCTAGGGTTCTCAAAAAAGTTTCGCGCGAAATCGCGCTAGCTTGATATTTTAAATTACACTACGAAGTTACAAGGTTGCACGTATCAGTTAACCCCTTTCCAGTATTTGGAAAAATCTGAAAATTTTACCTGATACAGATATTTTAAAAATAACTAGGGTCTCTTTTTTGCACTTTGGCAAAATCTAGCTCTAGCTATTTGTTATAAATTCGTGAAAAATCATAATTTTGACGCCCTAAAAAATCGCTATTTTCGAATCTTTCGAATGTAATACCCCGATTTGTAAAAACGTAATTTTGACGCCCTAAACACGAATTTTAGACTATGGTAAGAAAAATTTAAGCGTAACAACAATTTAAATTAAGATTGAATTATAAGAAAATTCAAAATACTTACTTGTTTTGACTTGAAAAAAATGACGAAGAAATCCACCGATCTTCTTCTAGCGGTTATCCACCGATCTTCTAGCGTAAAAATTTTTTCGCTCGTATTGTTGTGGAGATTATGTAGGTGAGATAGGGAGAATGATGAGAGTGTAAGAAATAATTCGGGGGAAGAGGGTTTTTATAGACAGAAAAGTGAGCCGTGGGAGGGGGGGGGGGGCAACTAATGTTCTGCCATGTGTCGAAGAGGGGTGTGGGCCAAGACATGGGAGGAAATTTTGGGAGGAGGAAAAGAGGGGGTCTGCCGAAGGGGGGTGGGGGCCTAGGGAGGAAAAATGACAAGTGGGGAGGGGGGGGGGGAAGAGGGGTGGGGGCCAGGGGGGAGATGGGTTACTGCCGGGTGGAAATTCGGGTGAGGGGGGTGGGGGCCGGGGGGGGGGAATCTGCCGAGGGGGGTGGGGGCCAAGGGAGGGGGTGGGGACACGTGGGGGGGGGGGAAGAGAGGTGGGGGCCACGGGGGGAGGGCTTACTGCCGGGGTAAAGGGGTAAAGGGCTGCCGGGTAAAGGGTAAAGGGCCTTGGGCCAATCGCCCGAAAGTCAAGCGATTGGCTTTGGGCCAATCGCGTAAGAATCATGCGATTGGCCCAAAGCCAATCGCTTGACTTTCGGGCGATTGGCTTTGGGCCAATCGCGCGACTCTCATGCGATTGGCCCAAGGCCAATCGCCCTCATTTTGGCCAGAAATGGCCCAGTCCAGCTAGCTTTTTTTTATTTTTTTATTTTTTTATGCAATCGGTAGAAAGTCGAGCGATTCGGTGGGAAATTTTTTTTTTCCCACCGGTCGATTGGGATCGATCCCTTATATATATATATATATATATATATATATATATATATATATATATATATATATAGAGAGAGAGTACTATTAAGTTGAATTAATCAACTTGCATTGGGAACTTAAAAAGGACGGTCCATGTGGCCATGAGGAAAGGCTTTACAATAATTTTTTCATAATGACGGTCCTACCCTTTTGACTTTTTAACGGCATCCGTGGTCTGTTAGCCGAGATACTAAATTTTGTCATTTTTTCAAATTTATGTACTTCTTTGACGCATTTTCAAAGTTGGGTATCTAAAACTAAATTGAGGGCAAAGTTGAGGGTACAATTTTTGGATTATGCCTTTAAACTTTTGTCACTTTCCTCCCCGTCACGATGGTATTCTTTTGGCCTCAAGTCTTTAGATTCTTGGAAGATTATGGAATTGAGAAAAAAGTTTTTACCCTTCGCTTGGATAACGCATCAGCTCGTGATAATATGTAAGAAGCCTTGAAAGCTCAACTTCGTGTGGAAAAGTTATTGTTTCATAATGGTAAGTACTTTCATGTCCAATGTTCGGCACATATCTTGAACCTGATTGCTCAAGATGGCTTGAAAGTTGCTCAAGTGGCATCGCGACAAACTAGAGATAACTGTCTCATTAATCAACTTTGTTCAATGTTCTGAGCAAGTAGGGGTCAGAGTCTCAATGGGTTTGCGCATGGATGTATTTATAAGGTGGAACTCCTCTTCTTTAGTGTTTGATAGTGCCATGAATTATCAGAATACATTTTCTCATTATTTGTTAGCTAAACATGGTTACACATCTTGTCCGCCATGTTAGATAATATACATTAATATGTCAATTGTCTATTTCGTATTATCTTACGTCTAGAATATTCTATAACTCTCTTAAGTCATGTAGAACTCTCTATTCTGTTTCTTGTAGGATAGTCTTTTCATGCCTATATAAGGGCTCCGTTGTACCCAATTTTAATATAGCTCTCTGATATAAATATCTTTTGCTTCACCTTTTCTCTCATGGTATCAGAGCCACACGATCTGCCATTTTGAGAGTCTCTTTAAAGTGTCCGCAAACTCTGGCAGATAGCCTTCTGCTGTTTGCCCGGCCAACTCGTGTGCCATTTTTTTCTTTTCGTGTTCTTCTTTTCTTCTTGAGTTCAGAATGTTGGTCTTTCTTCTCAGCCTTTTCTTTGCAGTGATCTTCGCTTACGCTGAAACCTTAGTGATTTTTCAGTAGCATAACATGCTTTTTGACCATAGCGATTGTCTTTTTCCTTCTTGTTTCTGCAATATTCTGTTCTTAGTCGCCGAACCTCAACCCAAGACTTCTATGGTCATCGGACTTCGCCTAGGGACTCATGTTCTTGTTCTTAGTCGTCAGACCTCACCTTGAGACCTCTATGATCCTCAGACTTCACCTCGGGACTCCTGCTCTAATCTTAGTCGCCAGACCTCGTTCTGGAATTCTTGTTCTGTTCTTAGTTGTCTGACCCGTTTTGAGATGGTTTTGCTGAATTTATTATTCACGATGAACAAGATTTTAATGATAATGATAAGTACTCTAGATATATAAATACTTAAGCACAACCTTTGTATATAAAGGTTCATAGAAACACAACTAGGTCTAATGCACTTATACAATATAATGATGTTAAAGGATGCTTGATTGATTATTTTGATAGATTTGATGGTAGAGTTTCTCTTACTTATGATGTTTGATAATATCCTTTTACTCTAGTTAATTATTCTTGTATGACGGCCCATTAGATTGATTCTAATTGGGTTATGAATGAGAGAATCATCGTTTTTGAACTCCTTCCATATCCGCATGATGCAGTTCACGTTGCTAATACTAAAATCCGAGTATGTAATATGTTTAAAATATTTGACAAGATTATGAGTATCAGTTTTGATAATGTTTCTCACAATATAGCTGCTGTTGAAGTCTGAAAGACAAACCTTTCTCACAATATAGCTGTTGTTGAAGTCTGAAAGACAAACCTTAAACCTATAATTGATGGTAAAATTTTCATGTTTCATGTTTTTGTCATATAATTAATTTAGTTGTTCAAGATGATTTAGCTGCTGTAGGAGATATTCTTCACAAAATGAGGGATATGACAGCGATATTAATTGTTCGAATCCGAGAATACATCAATTTAAAGTTTTGTGTGTTCAATTTAGTTTGCCTCGTAGGAGACCACTTACAGATTTCATGCATAGGTGGAACTTTATATATGAAATGCTTTTACATGTTATGGTATACAAAAAGTGTATATGTACTGCCTACTAACCATGTTCCCACAAGGCTTACCAACTCTCGACGAATGTCAGATGGCTGCACACCTAGTTGAATTTTTCGATGTATTTTACATGTTTACCATTCTATTATCTGGTACGTACTATCCAATGTCCCCTATCGCCATAGTAGAAATTCTAAAAATTACTAACATTTTAGCAAAATGGAGATATCTAAGAATCTTTTCAAGGTATAGTAGAACAAATGGACATTAGGTTTAGTAAATATTAGGCGGAATTGCCTCTTGTTTTTGCTATCGCCACTTTTTGGATCTTATGTTCAAGTTGCATGGCGCGCATGTCTCAATAGTAGAAACATCTGAAAAAATGTGCTACAAGGCAGCCGACACAACCGAGCTTACAAAGAAATTGAGTAAGTCATTTGAAAATCTTTATAACTTATATCGAAATTCTGCTGACGTGCGTAGACGAGCTACATCGTCGAGCGGTCCAACATATTATGGGTCATTTTTTAAAGGCCTTGAACATCTAGTAGCAAAACAAATAACAGTGGAATGTACTTCCAGTTTTACAGGTTCACCTTCTTTTATCTCTTTTAATGAAATTGATTTATATGTAAATGTTGATCATTATTATTCATTACCAATTGATAAGTAGATGAATTTTGATTTGTTAACTTTTTGAAAATAAAATGCAAAAACTTATAAAATTTTATCCCAAATTGCCTGGGATGTACTACCGGTGCAAGCCTACATGATTATTTTAGAGTCGTGTTTTTCAGAGAGCGAGAGGGTGTTGGATGACAGGTGGAGTCGTCTTAACCTTGAGTCACTCGAGTTATGTATATGTTGGAGGGATTATTTTGATGCAAAATACCGGGAGCAAGATAAACCAGTTGATGATAGAAAGAGCAACAGTTCGAGCGTTGAAAATCTTTTAAATGATTAGGTAATTTTATTTTCTTTTCCTTTTCTCAAGTTTTTAGAATAAATTATTTCTTAAGATATAGTTTACATTTTCACCATGGATTATTTTTAAACAAATTAAATGTATTTAAAGTAAACAATGCACACGAGAATGTGGCTTTTACAAGCAAAATAAATATTTTTTCTCACATATTTTGAAAAATAAATGGAAGACCTATGAACAAATTTATCTAGAATTTAATTTTACCGCAAAACAAAAAATGAATAACAAAATTTGAAAAAAATATTTTTTTTATTTAGGCCCAGGCGTGGCTCAAACCCGGCCCTAAATCTGGGCCAAGGGCTAGGACTTGGACCTGGCCCTGATATCCTTTAGGTGGCCGGGCCCGGTTCCCCATGACCCATGGGGCCACGGCCCATTTCCCTGCCAGGCACGAAGGGCCCGGGCTGGGCCGGCCCTTTGACATCTCTAGGGGTTGGTTGGGGGGTGGGATGGGGTGGTTGGGAGGTGGGGGGGGGGGGTAGGGCTTTTACAGTTTGGGAATCTCTTTTGTTGTGTGTGCTAGGTGGTTTCTTCGGCCTTTTTTTTTTTTTTTTTTGCGTGGTTCCAATTGTAATAGGAGATGATTGCATACTTGCCGCATCGAAGACTTATTGTTTGGGTATTGCACTTCCACATATGGTTGTGATCACTTTTGGGTCGTGTTATTCATGATTGTCTCCTTTAATTATACTAATCGTGTATTATTGTTTATGTTTTTTCTGGTATTATTTGTAAACTTTTAAACTTGACACGTTACTTTAAATTGAGTTAAAATGTAGGATATGATCTGCTTTACTTTGATTGTAATGTGTACAAGTTTTATAAGGTAATTTGTTTTATCGACCTTTGAGGTCATGCATACAGAGTCAATGATATGTCGTGACTTAATAGATATTAATGATGCCCCGAGGCAACTTCAAAGCATTTGTAGCCTTTAATTATCAATGTCATTCTCTCATTATTAACCGGGGGGGGGGGGGCCTTACAACGTCCCTTTACCTGCATCCTTTTTTTCTTTTTCTTTTTATCATACTAGAGATATACTGACTGCAAGCAATCGAATTTGTAAAATCTCCATAAAAGGCATATATATACGGATGACAGTCTCATCTGGTAAGCACCACACTAAGAACACACAGAAAATCTCCAGACATCTACTAAGAACACAGAGAAAAGCTCCAGACATCTCCCAACCTTTGAAACCGACAGAAAAAACCACCACCATTAACAAATCCCGGCCCACTCCCACGGCCAGTATCCCCACCTATTGGAGCCTAAAAAAGTCCTTCCACCGACTGCCTTCATGTGATGCAACAACACCAACCATCACCAAACATGTCCAAACCAACCTTTCTGAAAGAAAAAAAAAAAAAAAAAAAAATTCAGGGTGAGGGGGTTCCACCCGCAACTTCATGCAATCGAACCGACATCTAAAGAGTCAAGACACCGCAAGGAGGCCCAAGCAAAATTACAACACAGACAAAAATTGAACACACCCAAAACAACCCTACGCTAGGCACGCCACCAGACAACAGAGGAAACCGGCGAGTCGTGATGGAGGACGGAAGACAGCGACTATTTTGCGTACGGAGAAAGGTTTTTAGCATAGAGAGAGAAGAGAGAGTTTTTCACTCCTTGTGGTAAGAGGATGTAAAATAGCTGGAAAAAAAAAGGAGGGATCTTTACCTGCACCTATATCCCACAATTATCAGTGACAAAATTTACCTATTCACAATTTTTGCCTTCCTTGGGAGGAAATCCGGCCTCGCTCCTGCCCGGTTGTCTCAGAAATTGTTCAACCAACTTGGATAAAAAAATGAGTGGGTGCATAAATAATTAAATGGGAATATTTCCTTTCCAAAATTTGCTAATCATGCTCAATACCATAAATTTTGCACCTTTCAAACAGAGCGAGACACGTTGTTTGTGCTTTCATATTAAGAAAAAATAATAATAATAATTCAGGCCGTCTAATCCTTTCAATTTCAGATTGTTGTTTGTTATGTCCAGAATCTCCGAAAGATGCTATAAATCTCAAGGAATTGAAGGCACAAGTCATAAACCGCTTGTGACAAATGATTATTTTCTCATGTTAAGGAGCATCTTAATTATCATGAAACTTCACTCTTTCACGCAACGAATGTGCTCGGATCTCACGAGCAAGACTCATCCTCTGCATGATAACACCTGTCTAATTCACTGCATCCTTTACAAAAATATAAGGCAACATATCGCTAAAAGTAAAAGCACGGTTTTTGATAATTCGGTTTTTGCGTGTCATTGAAACGAAAAAAAAACATCCTCTATTCGTACCGTACATCTATTGTGATAGAGAAATATCGCTAGATAAATATTAACGAGAAAAATTATGGCAATAAAGTCTGGCGACAACGACGACATAATTAATTTTAGTGGCAATTTTATGCTACTAAATTGGTTACAGATTTACAGCAAAAATAGTGTAGAAGAGAGGATCAAGGTCTAAAAAAACATGCTTATCATAAATGTAACGGATAATTAGGAGAACATTCAAAGGTCCAAGTTTGCAGCTCAAGCCCACATCAGATTTCACCGTCCACTGATATCATCACGGAAAGAGCAAAACATTGGTTGACATCAAAGCATTGACTGGCTTATCCTCCCTTAATTATGTTTTGGATTAAGTTACCATAAAGCGGAAGAACTAGATAAAAATGTAATAATCTATCCACGTAAAGCTGATTCAGCTTTCTAACCTTCGGCTAAGGACGTCAAACCCTCCAAATATCAAGGAAGGACCTCCATTCTTGGTATAAATACCGTACCCTCTTTAGCCTCCTCCATCCCATACTCATTTACATGCATTTTCTCTCTTTCATTGGAAATTCGGAGCCGAGATGACGATCGATCTTAAGCATTCTGATCTGGGTAATCCTTCTTCTTCCTTTTCTTTGTGTTTTTTGATGTCTTGTTTTGTTTTTGAAGCATTAGATATGTTCGTTCTTAAACCAAATTATTCTGTCATATATATTTCAATTTTTGTGTTTGTTCCTTTGATCAGTTGCGGAGCCAAAAAACAAGAATGTGGCTTCCGGTTCTGATGAATTGAAACTGGATGGTGGATTTAAGGCACCAACAGACGTGTCAAATGATGGATTCGTGGTGCCCGAGAACAATTTTTATGGCAACGCGTTTAGGTAACGTCTCCTCGAATCGTTTGATTGTGAAGTTTTCTGTGATGAATTATGCATGCTTAGTTATACGTGAAATGACAAAAACTGCACATGGGAATGGTGCATGGACAGGAACTATGATGCAGAGACTGAGAGGCGAAAGACGGTTGAGGAATTCTATCGGTTGAGCCACATTAACCAAACATATGATTTTGTAAGCGTGCTCTTTTCCTCCATATACGCGTTTCTTTAACTTAAACCATGCCAATTCGTTGGATTCACCATTTTATAAATGGCAATTATTCTTGTGCGAACTTTTCAAAGCTTCTAATTAAAAAAATGCAGGTGAAGAGGATGAGGGAAGAGTATGGAAAGCTGGACAAAGTTGAGATGAGCATTTGGGAATGCTGCGAACTTCTGAATGATGTTGTGGATGACAGTGATCCTGACTTGGATGAACCCCAGATTGAGCACTTGTTGCAAACTGCTGAAGCAATCAGGAAAGACTATCCTAATGAAGATTGGCTGCACTTGACTGCCCTAATTCATGGTAAAGTGGAGTGCGGTTATCAATTGCCTTCCATGAACATAATCCATATATACTTGCCTGGAACGAGTTTTTTTTTCACCTTTGATGTGTGCGAGTATGTCCACCAAAAAGAAAGATAATATTTTGGTCGTCTCATGAAGTTGCATTAATCTCCTCGAGCCCAAAATATATTTTGTTATGTTGCTTTTCCGTAATATTACAGATCTTGGCAAAGTTCTTCTTCTTCCTCAATTTGGGGAGCTTCCTCAATGGGCTGTTGTTGGTAAGAGATTTGTTCCATGACTAAAGATGAAATGACTTCATTTATATACAAGTTCCTTTTGTTTATTAACCAGTAACTATAATACAGGTGACACATTCCCACTTGGATGTGCTTTTGACGAATCAATCGTCCATCCCAAGGTCCACATTCTACTTGACGAAAAGTCTTCAAATATCCCAAATTATAAGTGAGAGAGATTTAGACCTGGACAATGTTTGTTTTGCAGTATTTCAAGGAAAATCCGGATTATAACAATCCGGCTTACAGTACCAAGAATGGTGTTTACTCTGAAGGATGTGGACTTGACAAAGTAATGATTTCATGGGGGCACGACGACTACATGTATTTGGTACACATCTTATGCTAAATCCTTTAAATCTTCAGTATTAGGAAAACTAAAGTTTCTCCTCTATTCTTTTTATCTAATTTTTTTTATTGACGACACTGTTTATGGGAGGAACTTTCAATGAAATCGTGCTTTTGATATATGCAGGTGGCTAAGGCAAATAAAACTACTTTACCATCCGCAGCACTGTTCATCATTCGATTCCATTCCTTCTATGGTAAGCATTGATATCAGGAATCCCTCAAAAAATGGTAAGGAATGAAATAGTATGAGCCAAGTCTTTGATCAATATATAATGTTGCAGCTCTACACAAGGCAGGAGCATATAAACACCTGATGAATGAGGAGGATGTCGAGAATCTGAAATGGCTCCACATTTTCAAGTAAGGATCTTCAGTTATTATGCTGATTTGTCTCGGAAAAGAGATTTGTGTACTTACAAGTGTGATTAACGCTTTTTGCAGCAAATATGATCTCTACAGCAAGAGCAAAGTTCGGGTTGATGTGGAAAAAGTCAAACCATACTATCAATCCCTCGTCGAAAAGGTAAAGCTGGTGCAACGGTTTCAAACGCTACTCGAATTGTGGGAGCCCCATGCACTGGCCGGGCTCTATTAATTTCTGTTTCTATTTCCTTCTAACTTTCCATTCCTTTACTTGTTGGATGAACTTTGTTGCAGTACTTTCCACCCAAGCTCAAATGGTAAAACCTTGAAACTTGAAGGCAGTATAGTCAAAGGATGGGAATTCAGTTCTCAAAACTTTGCTGCAGTACTTTACTCCCAATCTCTGATGTTAAACTTAATAAGTTGGAGGCAGTTCTGATCATGGAAAGGGATTTCAGTGCTCGGATGCAAAGTTAGTGAAGAACGAGTGACCGTGAATGACCTGCGCTGAAAGTTTGTATGGAATTCTTCAGTTTGTTCTCTTGTGTCCTGTTTTTCGTATGTAACAGTTTCAACCTAAAATTGTGTTGCTGTGCTTTGATTCTTCTCTTTGAGAAGTTACCTATCTTCCTTTCTAGCAAGAATTTAAATTTGCTACAGTAGTATCAGCTTAGTATGTCTCGATCTCCAACGAGAAACACTAGTAATTTAAGAGCTGCAATATAAAGAACTGCAAGATAGCATGCCCCAAGTTCAGTTCTTTTGTTGGCTTGGCACCCTCCCTGGCAACACAAAGTCAACCTACCAACTCAACTTGGCGCTAAATCCACCCAAATTCCATATTTCATTCCTTCTTTATTGGGTCGAGATCAGGAGGTGATTAATACCAGGGTTGGAAGGAAACTACCTTACCATTTATGTATGTAATTAAGGACCAGATACACGCCCAACAACTGGTCAATGCCTTCCTCGGACAAACTTGCAAGGTATTATAAGGTCAATCTCATGTCGAACTCATCCAAAGCTTATTTACACAATATTAGAGAATTTTACAAGTTGATGACGGCAGCCCTACACCCTGATTTGTCAGTCCTAGATATGTCACGGCTCGTAAACTTAGATGATCGTATAAATATAAGATCACTCACTTCATTAAGTTATTTTCGACCAATATATTTTCTGTTACACATGTAGCCCAAAATCTCTCTCACTATCATCTTATCCTCATTTTGTATTTCCAAAAGCAGATTTTCATTGTTGAAAATTTTGTTGTAACAACCTCAAATTGGTCTATCGCTTGCAAACTTAAACGATCGTATAAATATAAGGCCACTCACTTCATTAAGTTATTTTCGACCAATATATTTTCTTTTACACGCATGGCCCAAAATCTCTCTCACTATTATCTTATCCTTGTTTTGTAATTCTAAAAGCAGATTTCATTGTTGTAACAACCTCAAATTGGTCTATCGCTGGTAAACTTAAATGATCGTATAAATATAAGATCACTCACTTCATTAAGTAATTTTTGACCAAATACATTGTCTTTCACACACGTAGCCCAAAATCTCTCTCATTATCCGATGTGAGATATACTTGTCTAACAACTCATATCCTTGACTTAACGACATAGCAATACCTCCTTCAGAAAAACTAACGATATTAGATACTTATAAGTTCATAACAAGTCTTATTAGGTCAATCTCATAATATGCAATATTCGATGCGGATATCACATACTTTCTCTAGCTGGGTTGTATACAACTTGCCAGGTTATTCCCATGGGAACGTCCTACAAAATTTGAAGGGCACCTGTTATTCCAGCTTGAGAAATCTGCTTCTCTAGGGGTGTAATTTGGTCGTACTTGAAAGAGTTCTGAGACTTGAAATAAATCCTCCGAGGAAACTGATGTGAGTGTTTTTACTCTTTCCAGGAGTCTTTCTCCAGCATTGACAAAAGAAGAACCCTAGTTAGCTGCATGCCCAGTACTTTCCATCTTGCTCGTGTCCGACGAGTCTCTTCAAATTAAATGTAGCATCGAAGTTGGACTTTGACCAACTGCTGCAATGCTAGTTTACCGTTTCCCATGATAAAGCCCCCTTACCCTCCTTTTTCGTCACTTACGACCGCAAAGCGTTACTGTTATCAAAAAGTGTCCTTAAAGATCAGTAATTAAAGCAGTGCAAAATGGTTGAAAGTAAACAACAGTATCATTCCCTTATAGCTTTGTCCACATATTTATCATTTCAAAATCTATCTGATTCCATATCTTCGGGCCTTTGCCTAAACGAAGTAATTAAAGAGAAAAACTCGCAACAAGTTGTAATTTCATTATGTCGAACATGTCATATAAATGGGTTAAATATACTTTGTATGTGAAAATCTCGCTTGAAGACCCAAGTTTCCGAGTTTTACACGTGACGGCCTGGAGTTTCAATTAGGTCATTAGTAAGTACCTACCCCCCTTTTCTGTCCAAATTACTAACTTTGCTGCTAAACTGTTAGGGGCAAAAGAGTCAACTCAGGTTTGTTTTCTCCCTTCTCTCCTTTTTCTCTTCTCCCAAACCCTACCCCCCCAAAAAAAAAAAAAAAACCCAATATCGCACAGTCACACATACGCACGTTCACCTCATCCCCTACCAACCCCCCAACATAGTTACACACGCGCACATACTGTAAAGAAAGAAGCTCTAGCCAAAGCCAAGATGAAACCCAAAGCCCGAACAAATCCAAATTCTGGGACAATCTCCAACTCTCGACTGTTGAATCCACCAAGGATTGAGATAAGAAAGATTATGGTGTAGCTTCAAGAGTGCTATGTCCGCGACGCAAACATTTTCTACTGGTTTCAAAACAGAAAATCAAGAAACAAGCAAAAGAACCGCCACTTCCAAACCACCAAGTCTGCCGCCACTGCCACCACCGTTGCTACCACCACTACCGGTGCACCCACTTCGTCATGCTCCTCTTTAGAGAAGTCAAAATCCTCTCCCAAGGCAGCGGCAAATGCAACTGTCGTTGATGCACTGAACACTCCCATCGGCAGCGAGTTTTGCCCTTCCACCCTCTCAACCCTAAATCGGCACACAGACCACCACATCACGCCACTGCATCAACCCCCTTTATCGACCATAGCGAGCATCATCGACCACCCTGAACCACCACCATCGACCAGTGGAAACCACCACCATTTGCAAACCATTTAAAAATGCCCAAATTAAACTCCCCAAGTCGAAACTTCCATCAATCTATGAACCCTAATTGCTGATTTAATCAACACACATATCCATCCGGTCTCCCCCCCCCCCTAAAAGCCCCACATAAGCACAACCATTCTATCGCGCCTTTTCATTGAAAGTGATTAGATCTGGTAAGTTCTGTGTAACGTGTGTATATATAGGTGTGTTTGGGCGATAGGGATGAGGTGAACATGTGTGTACGCACATGTGAACGAGTTATGGTGGTGGGTAATGTGGATTGGGCAGGGCAAAGGGAGTTAGGGTATGGGAGAAGAGGAAAAGGAGAGGATAGAATGAACAAGCCTAAGTTGACGCTTTTGTCCCTAACGGTTTAGGAGCAAAGTTAAAGATCTGGAGGGACAAAGGGGTTAAGTACTTACTAATGGCCTCATTGAATTTCCAGAGACCGGCGTAAATAAAAAACTTGGGTTCTTAAGAGTGTGTTTAGAACATGGAATTGATGGAATTTCATTTCAAATCCTTAAATTTTGTTGTTTGGAACATTAAAATAAGGAATTGGAATTGGATTTCATGGGATTTGACTGGATTTGTTTTCATAGTATGAAATCAGATGAAAAATGATCGGATTTATGAGATTTCGATTTACTTGAATTAAAAGTAATTATTTACCTATCTTACCCTTTTTCTGGATCTCTTCAACAATGAACCAACCACCATCATTTTCATTGCAGCTACCGCCACACCACTTTTACTACCACCACCGGCACCACTACTGCCACCACCACCACCACCGGCACCACTACTACCACCACTACTACCACCACCACTACTGTCGCCACTACTACCATCGTTGCCACCACCACTGCTACCAGCACCACTACCACTATCACTGCCGCCACAACCACCGCTAACACTACCGCCATCGCTACCACCACAGCCACCACTACCATCACCGCCAACACCGCCAGTAGTGCCACAACTACCGCTATCGCTGCCACTACGACCACTACCACCACTATCATCACCACTACTACCACCACCACTACTGTCGCCACCACTACCATCGTTGCCACCACCACTGCTACCAGCACCACTACCACTATCGCTGCCGCCACAACCACTGCTAACACTACCGCCATCGCTACCACCACAGCCACCACTATCATCACCGCCAACACCGCCATTAGTGCCACAACTACCGCTATCGTTGCCACTACTACCACCACCACCACCATCGTCACCACTACTGCCACCACCACCGCCACCACCACCACCGTTGTCACCACTACTGTTACTACCAGCGCCACCACTATTGCCACCGCCACCACCACCACCACTGTTGTCGCCACAGCCACCAATAATGCTATCACTACCACCGTCGCTACCACTATTGCCACCACCACCACCATCACCACTATTGCCACCACTGTCGCCACCATCACTACTGCCACCACCGCTACTGCCGCCACCACCACCATCACTATTGTCACCGCCGCCACCATCACTGCCGTCGACATCACTACTGCCACCGTCGCCGCCACCACTATTGCCACCATTGCCACCACTACTGCCACCGACATCACTATTGGCGTCAGTTGACGACCACTAGTTACACCCTTTTACACCTCAATACCACCATTACCAGCATTACCATCACTTGACAACCCTACCACTTCCACCGTCGATGTTGCTACCCCGTGCAGCGCTGCCACCACCACCATGTCGTGGCACTAACACACTTGAAACCACTTACCGCAATTTATTTTTTATCGTAATTCAATGATATAATTGTCTAAAAATTTATTACATTTCCATTTTCTCTGTTCTTTAAACAAAAAAATTGGAATTCCGTGATTTGAATTCTCTTTCGTTCCAAACAAAAAAAAGTGAATTGAATTCCAAATCTGAAATTCAAATTCTAAAAAAATTGGTTACAAACGGACCGTATTGCCACCACCACCACCATCGTCACCACTACTGCCACCACCACCGCCACCACCACCCCACTACTGCGATCGCCACCGCCAGTACTGCCATAACTACCACCGTTGTCACCACTACTGTCACCACCACCGCCACCACTATTGCCACCGCCACCACCACCACCACTGTTGTCGCCACAGCCACCAATAATGCCATCACTACCACCGTCGCTACCACTATTGCCACCACCACCACCATCACCACTATTGCCACCACTGTCACCACCATCACTACTGCCACCACCGCTACTGCCGCCACCACCACTACTGCCGCCGCCGCCACCATCACTGCCGTCGACATCACTACTGCCACCACTACTGCCACCGACATCACTATTGGCGTCAGTTGACGACCACCAGTTACACCCTTTTACACCTCAACACCACCATCATTACCATCACTTGACAACCCTACCACTTCCACCGTCGATGTTGCTACCCCGTGCAGTGCTGCCACCACCATGTCGTGGCACTAGCACACTTGAAACCACTTACTGCAATTTATTTTTCATCGTAATTCAATGATATAATTTTCTAAAAATTTATTACATTTCCATTTTCTCTGTTCTTTAAACAAAAAAACTGGAATTCCGTGATTTGAATTTCCTTTCGTTCCAAACAAAAAAAAGTGAATTGAATTCCAAATCTGAATTCCAAATCCTAAAAAACTTGGTTACAAACGGACCGTAAATGATATTTTCGCGTACTGTTATGCAACTAAAGTGTATTTAACCCTAGATATGTAACACCCCAAATTTTTTCTTATCAGGGTAATTGTACATGTATGAATTATACGTATTGTGACTTTGAATTAAATGCTAGGCCTAAGAACCAATTTAGATTCTTCTTTTCGAAATGTGAGTTATAATTTTGGTATTAGATGACCCAATTTAAATCTAGGCTTTAATTTGAACATTTGTAAAGTTAGAGAATTTTGGGACATGATGATTATTTTGCAATTCTAAATGTTCTAGGAATATAATTATATTTATTTTTTTGGTTTTTGATAGTTATCAAATTATTTTGTGGATTGGATTTCAATCGAATCACTTTTTCCAGAAATACGATGTACAATATACATTCCCTAGGAGGACAACAAACTTCAGAAGAACCTCCAACGAATTCCTAGGAACAGAGCTCTTGGGATTTTGCACATTGATATAAGGTAAGAATTTATTTCGATTATTGAATTGAGATTCGTAGTAGGACGCCTACGAATTATATTTATTATTAGAACCCAAATTAGAACCTTTGGGTATATGTACTTTTAGGGCTTTCGATATAATTGAATTGAAATGATTAAAGCTTTGAGGTAAGGATTTTCTCACGCATTTACCCTAATTATCGATCCATTCGTCAATTGATTTATTTTTTAAAGGGATCCATTGATTCTCTAAAACCCTAATTATATTGTTGATCGTTACGCTAAATAGTTCTTTGTACTTTCAATTATTGACTTTGACTCGTGATTTTTTTGTTGTGAATCTTTGTAGTAATTTCAAGAGTCCGCAACGTTTTTGTTCCTTGTCCAATTTCAGTGTTCTTACAATTTTTGAAAACCCCCACAAAGTACTACAACTTTGTAGTTTGGGTTTTCCGAAATTCCAAGTGATCGATATTCAAAAATAGACCTAAACATTTTTATGCTTATGTTTTCGGTAATTCATGTCAGGCAACTTCAATTTGCTCTATCTTCTTTATTTTTTATTGATTTTTGATGATGTTAGACATTCTGAAATCCTTGAAGAGTTTTATTCAACTTTGTAGTTTAAGGTTTTATCAGAATCTTTTTGGTTCTTGGACGAAATTGAGTTTGAACGTTATTCCTGAGTGCAGACTTTTCTGTTTTTGACATTGTAAATCAGCCCATTTCGATTTTCCTCTATCTCCTTCATTTCTCATTGGTTTTTTGTTGATTCTAGATATTCTAGAATCCTTAAAGAGTCCTCTTTAAGTTTCTAGTTCAAAGTAATAGTAGAATCCTATTGCTGCTTTGTCGAAATTGAGTTTGAAAGTTGTTGGTGTGTGCAGAAGTTGTTGTTTTGACACTGCAAATCAGCCCACTTTGGCCTTAACTTATATTTTCAGTTTTCTTAGAATATGTACATCTCTTTGATGAAGTTGCCTTTGAATTAAACTATTCTCTGTGGAATCATGTGAATGAAAACGAGTTTGTCGACTTCAACTTCTTTGTGCTTATTAGACTTATTGGATATATCTTTATATATTCTAGTGAGCCATGTCACAGTGTACGTGACTTATCTATTTTTGACTTACCCACATGGATTGAAATGTAGGTTAGCTCAGCGAGATGAGCTAGTGATCATGATCTTAAATTCTGAACCTTGTCTCACGTGTCAGTCATGGCACGTGTGACACATTTCTGAATGACTCTTCGGTCTTCGTCTTTCTAATGATTGAATATTTGGATTTTGATATCTAATCTATTTGAAGATGTTTTCGAACTTATCTGAGTATTATTGAATTCACTAGAGTCTTTTTGAGATATAAGATATTGTTATCAAAACTTGTGCAAACGTTTGAAACTTAAATTAAATTGCATTGTTTTGAGCGCATCGAAATCTTTTTACCCACTACAAATGTAATTAGGGATAATATCATTTTACTCCCCTGAACTATCCACGTTTTGTTATTTTGGTCCCTGAACTTTAAAAGTCGTTAAATCAGTCCCTGTACTTTGTGCCGTTATCAATTTAGTCCCTCCGTTGGGATTTCCTGTCAAAAAAGACCACGTGACAGGCACGGGTCATTTTTTGAGGGGTATTTTCGGCCGACGGGCTCTCTCCCCCCCTCCAATCTCCATCACTCCATCGCCTCTCTCTCTCTGCCATCTCCATATCTCCATCGCCCCTCTCTTTGCGTGACTCTCTCACCCAGACACCCACCCACTCTCGCATCTATCTCTGGCCGACGGGCTCTATCTCCCCCTCGAATCAAGACGACCAAGAGATTGGAGAGAAGACCGGCCTTCTTGTTCCAGATAGGACAGAAGACCGGCGATGGCGAGGTGGGCGACTGACCGGAGACAACGACGACACCAACCAACATCACTCTGCCGACGACGACGACGAGGACCTCGGCTGGCTCCCTCCCATCTTTTTGCGTAGCTTAAGGTTGGTGATAATCACCGGCTTGCCGCCCTCCATGGCCCCCACGGCGGAGTTGGTGGTCCCTAGATCGATCCCCACCACCTTCTCGGCCACCACCCGGAGCGGGCTCGTGGCGCCGCATCCCCGTCGACTAAAACCTTGTCATCAGCCTGTCAGCCTCCTCAATCACCACTATCAACCAACCCAAACCCCCAACTGTCGGCACTTCTACGTCAACCGTTCGGGGGTGCGCGACTTGATCCACGAGACGGCGGTCCATGCCCACCCCTGCCCTTTCTTCGGCCACCCTTCCCCACCTGCCCACTGCCCCCTCCGCCAGGTCTGGGGTAGCCTCGACGCCCTCATCGGCCACCTCCGCGTCGCCTTCGAGGAGAACGGAGGCAAGCCCGAGTCGAACCCGTTCGGGGCGCGCGGCTTTACCTTTGCGATTCGGGTTACTCAAAGGGAGAGGGAGAGAAACAAGCACAGAGACAGAGAGAGAGAGGGGGGGGGGAATAATTACTGGAAATACCCCTCAAAAAAGACCCGTGCCTGTCACGTGGTCTTTTTTGACGGGAAATCCCAACGGAGGGACTAAATTGATAACGGCACAAAGTACAGGGACTGATTTAACGACTTTTAAAGTTCAGGGACCAAAATAACAAAACGTGGATAGTTCAGGGGAGTAAAATGATATTATCCCTTGTAATTATATGTGGGAATTCATTACTTTGACATTGTATTGTCCACTGGTACAAGCTATTTGATTTCGTTGCTAATCTGATTTTTGACTTGAAAGTCAGTGCATTGGTTTTGGTATTCATCATGCACCTTGGCATCTTACTTTATGAACTCCCAAGTATTATTATCGATATAGCGTGCTTTGTACTCTGTGAGTAGGTGTGTGATTATCTGTACTGGACTTTGTGCTCATTTGCTTTGTACTCTGTGAGTAAGTGTGTGTGATTATCTTTACTTGGCTTTGTGCTTACCCCTTACTCCCAAGTTATCGGCCAATGTCCCGAGTTGTGCAAAGAATTATAAGGCAAGTAAGAAGTTTTTTGGTGAAAGATTTTTATCTTGCATCTATTGTCAGATAGATTATAAGAGACAGCTAAGTAGCCTTTGTTATATATTGGTTTAGATTTTATTTTGGAACTCCGTGTAGGGGTAGTTGAGGTCAATGTAACTGTTTTAATCAGATGTGGTATTTATTGATGTTTATTCGAGACTTATTGTTAGATACTTTGAATACCCAATTGAGAGACCTTTAGACATTTTGAAGTTTTTCTGACATTTTTTATTTGTAATTAACCGCTCCAAAAAAATAGGGCGTTACAGTTGGTATCAGAGCTTAGGTATGAAATTTTGTACACTCATAAGTATAAGATAATCTTTGATTGAGATTACATTTTGAGAAGGTGGATTAGGTTTTTATAATTTATTTTATTCTACAACATAAGATTGAGATTTGAGTCGAGTATGCAATACAAGACCACAAGTTACTTGCCTTTAAAAATTAAAGATTTTAAGCATTAATCTAGAGGGTAGTTAAAGGATAAGATTTTGATATTTTGGTGCCTTTGAGTAGCTCTAGTAACCAGTAGTTATGGGCGGTGAAGGATGTGATTGCGAGATATAAATGATATAGTAACTCAGACACTCAAAGCGTTAGCGGATGCGCCATATATGTGACTATGGCACTAGATTTTGGGTCCTTCTAAGGTAATACATATCTCTGTGATGCATATGGTAATAGTTTGAACTAGTTTGATTCCAGACATCAAAGTGCGCAGCGAAAGCATGGTGTTACATTTTACAATCTCTAGTGTGATGTTTGAGTGCTTATAGAAATTGGTTATATGTACTAGCTAAGTTAAAGTGGTATGCTTGAACGGTTGTTTGATAGTATTGGTTTTGTATTAGGCTAGTAAAATTAAATGCAAGATATTTATATTTTTAGGTGATCTCATGATTTTGATTTGGTGAACTTCATAAACATTGCATCATTACAGTTTTACTTAGGCCTTAGACATTGAGTTTGTAGTCTTGGTAGTAATGGAATATGGATAGTAAGAATGAGTTTGATGCTGTTTTCATTAATCATGTGTGAAACCAATAAAATAACCCTAGAGGGGGTGTGAATAGGGTTTTAAGACTACTTTAAAATTAACAACCAACAAACCTCAATCACAATAACTCAAATAAACAAACAACCAATCTCAATACAAATATAGAACGAAAAAGTAAAGAGATAAGGGTTTAGAGATACTTGACAAGGAGAATTAAATGGTTCGGCTTGATATACCTACAAGCCTACGTCCACCCCTTCAAGGAAGTCCCTTGAAAGGCCCTAGAATCCACTAGTATGATCTTCCTTATGGGTCAAGATCGAACCTCTTACAATCCCTTGATGCTATGCCCACATCAAGAACAAGCTTTGACAAACCCAAAGTTCCAAAGCTTGACAACCCCAAGCTTTGATACAAGAACCTTTCAATGAAGAAATGTGTACAATATTTCACTCTTAAGAAGTAGATGAGTACAAGTTGAAGTACTAGAACAAGAGAGATGAGTGTATGATGACTTATGAAAGTGTATCTCTCTCTAATGTAAGCTCACAATAAATGCTCTCTTGAAAAGGATGAGAAATCAATGAAAACAAGAGAGATTTGAACAATTGCTTTGATATTTGAGAATATGAAAGATAAGAGAGCTTTGAATGCAATTGATGAATGAAAACAATGCCCAAGATGAGTATTTATAGAGCTGGGAATAAATATGACCGTTTGGGGTTAGGTGGGGGATTAAATGCGCCAAACGGTAAATGTAGTTGACTGCAATGCCCATTGCAGTCGACTGTAACCCAAAAAGTAGCGGTTGAAAATTCAAATTTCAAACTTGCAGTCGACTGTAATCCATTGCAGTCGACTGTAATAGGCTACTGGAAGTATTGCAGTCGACTGCATTCCAATGCAGTCGACTGCATTCCTGAAAATGCAGTTTCTTTGTTTTTAAAGCATGAAAAACTTTTATGCATGCAAGGGAAACCTATGGGCAAGTTCTAGGTATACAGTCATCGTAACGATCATCTCTCTATGTCTAGTTTACAAAGACGGAAATAAAAGCATGAAAACTTCAATCGACGAATTTCCTCTTTGATGCGTTCTGTTGAGAGTCTTTGACCGTGTTGCTCGTCTAATAATCCATTTGCATGAGTATGAGATTGTTCCTATTGCTTCATCAACTCAATGCATGTTAGACAGCATAATCATCAATGTTAGTTATCATCAAAATCAAATATAATCCTAGGTTAAATAACCGTAGGGTTAACAATCTCCCCCTTTTTGATGATGGCAAACATTGATTCAAATAATATGAGATATATAAGATAATAAAGCCAAAGAAGCATAACAATCTCAATTATAAACCATAAGGTCATGAGAAGAAATCATGATAAAAAGCTCCCCCTATCTTAAGCAATATAGGGCTCCCCCTAACTTAAGAAATATAGGGCTCCCCCTAACTTAAGCAATATATGCTCATATCAAGTCCACACAAATATGAATCAACAATATTTTCTCCCCCTTTTGACATCATTGAAAAAGGTCAAGGGTGTGTGTGAAAGTGATCAACTTATGTATCCATCCATGGATAATCAATATTGCCAACAAGGGCATTCAAACAATAAAAACATAAGTACTTGAATACTCATCAAAAGGTGTACCAAGCACTTGTTACAAAGATAGCACAAATATGAAGTGTAAAGGATTTAGAAATATGAGTGTGTGCAAATCAAATGAGATTGAATGAATATCAACAAAATCAATAAGTTTGAAAAGAGAAACATCAACCAAAGCATGCTTTAAACATATTAAATAATGTTCAAGCATGAGAAGTGCAACTTGCATGATTAGCACAAGAGATATAACATTTAGTCACATAGGTGAAGACATGCCAAGTTCTCTTCTAAGAGCGGTAAACCTCTTCGAATCTAAAGGTTTAGTGAAGATGTCCGCTAATTGGTGATTTGTGTCCACGAAATCTAGAACAATATCACCTTTTTGCACATGATCACGGATAAAATGGTGTTTGATTTCTATGTGCTTTGTGCGTGAATGTTGGATGGGATTTTTGGTCAAGTCAATGGCACTAGTATTATCGCATAAGATAGGTATGTGATCATACTTGAGTCCAAAATCCAAAAGGGTTTGTTTCATCCAAAGAATTTGTGCGGAATAAGCACCAACCGCCATATTTTCGACTTCGGTGGTAGAGAGTGCAACCGAGTTTTACTTCTTGGAACTCCAAGATACAAGAGAGTGACCTAGGTATTGGCAACCTCCACTAGTACTTTTCCGATGTGTTTTACAAACTGAATAGTCGGCGTCGGAGTAACCAATTAGGTAAAAAAATGAAGTGTTTCTAGGAAACCATAACCCTAAATCGTGAGTGCCCTTAAGATATCTAAGGATTCTCTTGATGGTAATCAAATGAGATTCCTTAGGACAAGCTTAAAATCTATCACATAAACAAACACTAAACATTATATCGGGTCTACTTGCAGTAAGGTAAAGGAGTGATCCGATCATACCTCGATAGCTCTTAATATCAACATCCTTACCCTTTTCATCTTTATCAAGCTTTAATGAAGAGCTCATTGGAGTGTCAAAAGCATTTGATGCTTCCATGTCAAATCTCTTGAGTAGCTCTTTGGTGTATTTGGCTTGGTTGATAAAGATTCCATCCTTGCTTTGTTTGATTTGCAATCCAAGGAAGAAGGTGAGTTCTCCCATCATGCTCATTTCAAACTCCTTACTCATACAAGAAGCAAACTCTTCGCACAAGGATCCATTAGTGGCTCCAAATATAATATCCTCAACATAAATTTGCACCAACAATAAGTCATTGCCCTTAGATTTTATAAAAAGAATGGTGTCAAGTTTTCCTCTTGAAAAACCATTTTCTAAAAGAAAATTACTTAGCCTTTCATACCAAGCTCTAGGAGCTTGTTTTAAACCATAAAGAGCTTTGCTAAGTCGGAAAACATGGTTTGGAAATTTTTCATGTTCAAAGCCGGGAGGTTGAGCCACATAGACCTCCTCCGAAATAAAACCATTTAGAAAGACACTCTTGACATCCATTTGAAAGAGTTTAAAATCTCTATAGCAAGCAAAAGCTAATAGCATTCTAATAGATTCAAGTCTAGCTACCGGTGCATAAGTTTCATCAAAATCAATTCCTTCCTCTTGGTTATAACCTTGGGCCACTAATCTAGCCTTGTTTCTAACCACGACTCCGAATTCATCAAGTTTGTTTCTAAAAATCCATTTTGTGCCTATAATCCTAAAGTTTTGAGGTTTAGGCACAAGGGTCCAAACTTGATTTCTTTCAAATTGAACTAGCTTTTCTTGCATAGCAAGCATCCAAGATTCATGATGTAGAGCTTCAGAAAATTTCTTTGGTTCAATTTGGGAAAGAAACGCTATATTAACATGTTGTTGAAGAGAGCGTCGAGTTCTTACCCCACTCGAAGGATTACCTAAGATTTGATCGCTTGGATGATCCTTTTTGTAAGTCCAATCTTTTGGTAATTCTTGAGAGTTGTCCAAGTTTAAAGCATCATTGATTGCTTCCTCATTTCCCCTTTGAGAACTTGATTGTTGCTCCCCTATATCAATTTCTTCGGGGTTGTCTTGTAGTGTTTCACTTATGTCCAAAGTTCTCATGTCATTGTCCATATCATCTACATTAACAATGTTAGTCCTCCGAAGAAAATGATTAGTCTCATCAGGGGCGGATCCAGGAAGTTCAACCCGGGGGGGGGGGGGGGGGAAGTCATAAAAAAAATTTGACGGCCAACATAAAAGAATTTACGTCACGATTGAATACATTAGATGCAAAATAGATTGCTCAATTTGACTAATAATCATATAATATCACTATTCGTAGTGATTTATTTAACCTGATAAAGTTATTCAACGTACAACAAACTATTAATTTTGCATGAAAGAAACATAACTCTGATTGTATATATATATCACTGGTGCGATTATCAATTGTATGATGACAATAGTCACGTTAACATATTATAAGAATTTAAACTAAAAAAAGGAAAAAAAAAACTAATGTTGATCTATTAGTATTTTCTTTATAATCTGAAGATTTAGAATTTGAAATAATAAAGATGGACAAAAAAACGAGGAAGATAAAGATTACGACGGCCGGTGTCACAAAAAGTAAAAACATAACAAAATTAAAACTCTAATTCATTCATTTATAACATAGTGACATTTTAGTAAACATTTTAAACATAATTACCCATTATTTAAAACAACAAAAAAAATCTCAAACTTTGGTGGGTGGGGGTGGGGGGTGGGTGGGGGGGGTATGCCATGGCCCCCCCTGGTCATGCTTGTGCTCCGCCACTGAGTCTCATCAAAAGTAACATTAATGGATTCTTCAACAACCAAAGTACTTTTATTATAAACTATAAATGACATACTATTATTAGAGTACCCAAGAAAAATAGTCTCAAAGGGTTTGGAATCAAATTGGCTAAGGCGATCATTGGTATTTAAAACAAAGCATTTGCAACCAAAGACTCTAAAAAAGCTCACCTTAGGTTTCTTATCATTAAAAAGCTCATAAGGGGTTTTTAACAAAATTTTTCGCAAGATAACTCTATTAAGAACAAAACAAGCACAATTGACCGCCTCCGCCCAAAAGTATTTAGGTAAACCATATTCGATAAGCATTGTTCTTGTCGCTTCTTACAAAGACCTGTTCTTTCTTTCGGCAACACCATTTTGTTGAGGAGTTCTAGGAGCCGAAAAATTATGTGATATCCCAAAGTCATCACACAAGGCTCCTACTTTTAAATTTTCAAATTCTCTACCATGATCACTTCGAATGTTGGTAATCAAATAACCTTTTTGATTTTGAACACGTTTTGCAAATGAAGTTAACACATTTAGAGATTCATCTTTGGTAGCCAAAAAGAAAGTCCAAGTATAGCGAGAATAGTCATCAACAATAACAAAACAATATGATTTACCACCAAGACTAGTAGTTGGGATTGGTCCAAACAAATCCATATGAAGTAATTGCAAGGGTCTAGAAGTAGATACCATTTTCTTCGGTTTGTGAGAGACCTTCTTTTGCTTACCCATTTGACAAGCATCACATAATGTTAGCCCTATGGTTGGATAACCCAGGCTTACATCTTGTTTTGATGATAACTACACATTGATTATGTTCTAATGTGTGTTTTGAGTATATTCTTAGTAGGTATATACATTCACACTCATGAAGACACATTTGAGAAGTTGGATAGATGGATTAAAGCCAAAGAATCTTAAAGTTATAGTGGACATGCTATAGAAGCTTCATCAAGTCCAATGTCGATGAGCAACAAAGAATGCATCGGCTAAGTTACTATCGATTATAATTAATCTTTCCTATTATGTAACTAGTCTTGGTTTGATGCTTGGATTGATGACTATGACCTAAAAAGACCTTAGGACACCTTGTGCATTGCATGTGAGTTCATAACCTTTCACACGAGTGTGGTTCTTGAAAATGAGTGAACTTTGGAGCTCACTCAGACTTTACCAAAAATATTTTTGGTGCTAATATTTTACATCTTGATAAAACTTTTCATTAGCTTTCCAACGCAAAAAACGGCACCTTAATCCAATTTTTCTAGAGAAAGTTATGCCCAAAATAGGAAAGGGGGTTCCGTGAGGCAGCCGATAGGCAGTAGGGTATTACAGTCGACTGTAATTGAATACAGTCGACTGCATTGGTCAAACTTCAGTTCCAACGGCTATTTTCGAGGACAAAACTCCAACGGCTATTTTTGAGGGATTACAGTCGACTGCATTGGTTACAGTCGACTACAATGGCAGTTTTGCCCACTTTATGCCTATAACGGCTATATTTGATCTCTTCTCTATATAAATGATTTGGGGCTTCATCATACACCATGGAAACCACATTCTAAGCCTCCATTCATTAGAGAAACATCAAGGCTCATAGATTAAACTTATCTCTCTTCATCTTCATGATTTTACATCATTAAAGAGAGCATATTTGTGAGCAATTCTTTGATTGAGAGTGAGCATTCTTCAAGTCATCAATTCTCTCTATTCTACTAGAGCTTCATTTGTACTCATTTCTTTTCAAGAGGGTTTCTTTGTACACATTTGATCTTTGTAAAAGGATTGTGATCAAGGCTTGGGTTTGTCAAGTCTTGGGTGAGCTTTGTGGATTCAAGGCTTGTGCTTGGTATGGGGATATCACCAAGTGTTGTAAGGGTTTTGATCTTGACCCGGAAGAAGATTGTTGCTAGTGGATTCTAGTGCTCTTGCAAGGGACTTCCTTGAAGAGGTGGATGTAAGCTTGAGGGTATATCAAGCCGAACCATTTAAATCTCCTTGTCAAGTATCTCTAACTCAATCTCTTTACTTATTTCTCTTTAATTGTTTGAGATTGTTTAGTTAGCATCTTCATTGAAGTATTACTTGGTTTGTTTGAGATTTATGATTGTGCTTAGTTTAAATTCCCCATTATATTTCAAAAACCCTATTCACCCCCCTCTAGGGTTGTTTTATTGGTTTCACATATTTTATCTTTCTCAAACTTGATCTTCGGAAGACCCCTCACAAGTTCTTTGCTTGAAATATCCTTCAAATGCTCCATGTGCATGTGACCAAGTCTTCGATGCCAAAGCCAAGATGTTTCACTAATAGCACTAAGACACTTGACATCTTGGTTAGCTAAATCATTTAATTGAATGGAGTAAACATTGTTATCTCTACTACCAACCAAAATTGTTTCATTGTTCTTCAAGGATAGTATAGTGCATTTAGAAGCCTCAAAGATAACTTTAAAACCTTTATCACCAAATTGACTAATACTCAGCAAGTCATGCTTCCATCCTTCACCATATAACACATTCTCAATTGCCTGTGGTTCCTTACCAATAGTTCCTTTAGCTTTGTTTTTTCCTTGAGAATTGTCACCAAAGGTCACATTTCCTCCTTCTTTAAGGTGAAGCGATGTGAAAGGAGATATGTTGCCGGTCATATGTCTTGAGCATCCACTATCAAGAATCCACTTCTTGCTACTAGATTTTGCTTTGAGACATACCTATAAACACAAATCAAGTAATGACTTTTGGTACCCAAATTTTCTTGGGTCCTTGGGTGTTAGTCTTGCATTTGTATTCTTGACCTTTCACAATCCACATTTTCTTTCTACCTCTAACAAAAACAATTTTACAAGGACAATGATTAGTCGTATGCCCTTTCTTGTTGCACCAACCACAATGTGTAAAAGGTGTGCAATAGTTCTTTGGTCGTTTTGTAAGAATATTCAACCTAGCTTGTTGTTGCAAAACTTTAGGAGGCATGGCCATGGGATCTAATCCAAGACCACCTTTGTTTAGGCCAATTCTTTGGCGTCCAAGCATGACATCCAAATTGTTTTGACCATCAACAAATTTTTCAAGACATTTTCTCAAATCACAAATCTCAATTTTTAAATCTTCATTTTGTTTTTCTAAAACCAAAGTTTTGGAAGAGATTTGTTTTGAGCTAGGAGTGTTAACAAGTAATTCAACCAAATCGTTATTCACATGCTCTACATATAAATGGCTAGACATGCATTCATTCTTGGCATGCAACTTATCATTTTCCATTATCAACTTCTCAATTTGCTTATTAGCTTCAAGGAATTTCTTGCACAAAATAATATTTTTCTTAAAAAATTTCTTGGACTCCTTATATAAGCTATGATAAGCATCTTCAAAACTTTCATTATCACTATCANTAACGGAAGCCGAGCTCACCTCCTCATTTGTCATGAAGCACACATTTGCTTGATCATTCTCTTCATCACTTGAATCAAAGTCACTCCATGTTGAAGTGTGTTCGGCATTCATTTCTCTTTCCTTCTCCTTGTTCTCTTTCTTAGACTGCAATGCTGTTCTTTTAGCTTTTTCCCATACATCTCTTATTTCCTTCTTCTCCTTTTTATAGATGGGACAATCCATCTTCACGGCTTGTGGCATTTGTAGCAAAGGTTCTCTTCATTGCTAGCATTTTGTTGCCTTCTCCCATCATTTCTTCTAAATCTTAAGAACTTCTTGAAGTTCTTTGCAACCAATGCCATATCCTCTTCATCAAATTCTTCATCATCATCACTTGACTCAAGGTTTGAAGATGAAGCTTTAAGAGCAATTGATGTAGGCTTCTTCTTGACGTCCTCTTGATCAAAGGTCTTGAGTTGCATTTCGTACGTCATGAGTGAGCACATCAATTCATCAAGAGAAAATATGTTGAGATTCTTTGATTCTTGGATGGCGGTGATCTTTGCATCCCAAGCTCTTGGTAAGGACCTAATCACTTTTCTTACTAGATCACCATTAGTGAATTCCTTACCCAATTGCTTCAAAGGGTTCACAATGTTAGTAAAACGAGTATTCATATCCGTAATAGATTCATTTGAAAGCATATGGAATAACTCATAATCTCTAAACAATAAGTTCATCTTGGAATCTCTAAGAAGAGAAGTCCCTTCATGAATGACTTGAAGAGTATCCCAAATACTCTTAGCGGAATTACACATAATGACTTTATTGAGTTCATTAGTGTCTAAAGCACATACAAGATAATTTTTTGCTCTAGCATTCATACAAATCATCTTCTTGTCATGATCACTATACTCCGATTTTGATTTAGGTTCTTCAACCTTGTCAACCACTTTTATCGGAACGAATGGGCCATTCTCAACAATATCCCACATCTCATAGTCTTGAGATTCTAAGTAAATTTTCATCTTAACTTTCCACACACTATAATTGGTCCCATTAAACAATGGAGGCCTAGTGGTAGAACTACCCTCCATACCCCCAACGTAAGCCATGATCGATTAACTCTCTTGGCGTTACCCAATATAACAAGAGCCGAGGCTCTGATACCATTTGAAACCAATAAAATAACCCTAGAGGGGGGGGGGGGTGAATAGGGTTTTAAGACTACTTTAAAATTAACAACCAACAAACCTCAATCACAATAACTCAAATAAACAAACAACCAATCTCAACACAAATATAAAACGATAAAGTAAAGAGAGAAGGGTTTAGAGATACTTGACAAGGAGAATTAAATGGTTCGGCTTGATATACCCACAAGCCTACGTCCACCCCTTCAAGGAAGTCCCTTGAAAGGCCCTAGAATCCACTAGTATGATCTTCCTTATGGGTCAAGATCGAACCTCTTACAATCCCTTGATGCTATGCCCACATCAAGAACAAGCTTTGACAAACCCAAAGTTCCAAAGCTTGACAACCCCAAGCTTTGATACAAGAACCTTTCAATGAAGAAATGTGTACAAGATTTCACTCTTAAGAAGTAGATGAGTACAAGTTGAAGTACTAGAACAAGAGAGATGAGTGTATGATGACTTATGAAAGTGTATCTCTCTCTAATGTAAGCTCACAATAAATGCTCTCTTGAAAAGGATGAGAAATCAATGAAAACAAGAGAGATTTGAACAATTGCTTTGATATTTGAGAATATGAAAGATAAGAGAGCTTTGAATGCAATTGATGAATGAAAACAATGCCCAAGATGAGTATTTATAGAGCTGGGAATAAATATGACCGTTTGGGGTTAGGTGGGGCATTAAATGCGCCAAACGGTAAATGCAGTCGACTGCAATGCCCATTGCAGTCGACTGTAACCCAAAAAGTAGCCGTTGGAAATTCAAATTTCCAACTTGCAGTCGACTGTAATCCATTGCAGTCGACTGTAATAGGCTACTGGAAGTATTGCAGTCGACTGCATTCCAATGCAGTCGACTGTAATACCCTACTGCCCAATTTGCAGTCGACTGCATTCCTGAAAATGCAGTTTCCTTATTTTTAAAGCATGAAAAACTTTTATGCATGCAAGGGAAACCTATGGGCAAGTTCTAGGTATACAGTCATCGTAACGATCATCTCTCTATGTCTAGTTTACAAAGACGGAAATAAAAGCATGAAAACTTCAATCGACGAATTTCCTCTTTGATGCGTTCCGTTGAGAGTCTTTGACCGTGTTGCTCGTCTAATAATCCATTTGCATGAGTATGAGATTGTTCCTATTGCTTCATCAACTCAATGCATGTTAGACAGCATAATCATCAATGTTAGTTATCATCAAAATCAAATATAATCCTAGGTTAAATAACTGTAGGGTTAACAATGTGTTTGTGATATTAAGATGTTAGTGGGCAAAGAATATATATGACTCTATAATTTCATGTTGACAAGTTGATTAAGTATATCATATTTGAAAGGCTAATGGTGTGACTGATGCATTGGGCAAAAAGTGTGCGAATAACTTAGCAACTATAGTTACTAGTTAGGCTCAAGTTATCTATGAAGTTTCATTAAGAGAGTATTGACATGACTCCATTTTTGGCTTTCCATAGGCGTAGATTTTGATCACCTAGGTGCTAGTATGAAGCTGAGGAGGTGATGAGAATGGAAGTTAGACTCAAGTTATGGATCCTATAGAGTACAAGGCATGTGATAATTGCTTAGTACTTGATACACCTTAGGCTTGAAGCTAAGTGTGTTACAATTGGGAACATTGCGCAAAGGGCATGGTTTGATATATCATCTGTGTATAGCGCAATGGAAGCGTGATGGATTGAGTTTGAGTGGAATGATTTAGTTTAATGTGTTTCCTTTGCTAAATAAGTCATAAATATTTTGAGGTTGAAATTTTATTTAAGGTGGGAGGAATGTAATGAATCATGCTGCAAGGCAAGAAATTATTCTAAGTACATGCATCACCTTTAAGATATCATAGAGGTCGGGATTTAACAAAATTTTGATGATTACCACACGTTCAATTCCGAGGACGGAATTATTTTAAGTGAGAGAGAATGTAACACCCCATATTTTTTTTCTTATCAGGATACTTGCATAAGTACATATTAGAACGTATTGTGACTTTAAATTAAACGGTGAACCTAAGAACCAATTTAGATTTTTCTTTCCGGAATGTGGGTTATACTTTTGGGATTAGATGACCCAATTTAAATCTGGGCTTTAATTTGACCCATTTGTAAAATTAGAGAATTTTGGGTCATAATGGGTATTTTACAATTCTAAATGTCTTACGAATATAATTATATTTCTTTTTAGGTTTCTTGATAGTTTATGCACAAAATACAGTCCATAGGAGGACAAGAAACTTCAGAAGAGCCTCCAACGAATTCCTAGGAAGACAGCTCTTGAGATTTTGCACATTGGTTTTAGGTAAGAATTTATTTTGATTATTCAATTGAGGTTCGTAGTAGGAGCCCTACAAATTTTCATTATTGTTAGAACCTTAATTGGAACCTTTGGGTATATTAATTTTTAGAGCTTCCCATATAATTGGATTGAGAAGGAAAAGCTTTGAGCTAATTGTGCAATCAGTGGTATGGCTTTTCTCACGCATTTATCCCATTTAAACTCTGATTATCAATCCGTTCATCAATTGATTTATTGTTTAAAGGGATTCATTGATTCTTTAGAACCCTAATATCATTCTTGATGGTTTACACTATAGATTATATATACTTTTGGTCGAATGGTTTTATCCTTTAGATCTGTTTGAAAGTTAAATTTTAGGGTAAATTACACACGGCACCCCTGAGGTTTACCATAAACTACACACGGACCCCCTATCTTTGAAAATTACACTTCGCTCACCCAGGTTTGTACCCGCATTTCACGGAGCCCCACAAAATTGACGGGGACCCTAACTCTGCTAAAGATTCCCTGACACCTTACTTTTTAAATTTTTCATCCCCAAACTGCCTTCCCTTTCTTGAAAAATCATCAACCTTTGAGGATTTTCTTCATTGGGGTACATCGTGCAATGTCTTCCTGATTTTTCTCCAGCCAAGCAACAGAGAAAGCCTCTCAGTACCAAGAGACCAGAGAAAGGAAATGTAAGTTTTGACTAGCTCAATATTACCTTAAACAATCACAACAGTTACTCGACCCTAACCCTAATTTCAGAGTTCTGACCCCTAAATTGAAGAGCTAGTAAACTTGGTCACCGCCTCGGTCCCCTCAGAAACGGCGTGCTTGGCCAATTCACCAGGAAGCACAAGCCTAACAGCGGTCTGGATCTCGCGGGAGGTGATGGTGGGCTTCTTGTTGTACCTGGCGAGCCTAGAAGACTCCTGGGCCAGCTTCTCGAAGATGTCGTTGATGAAGCTGTTCATTATCCCCATGGCCTTGCTCGAGATCCCTATCTCCGGGTGGACCTGCTTCAAGACCTTGAAGATGTAGATCTTGTAGGTCTCGACGGACTTCTTAGACCTCTTCTTCTTTTTGTCTCCGGCAGCGGCAGAGCTGGCTTCCTTGGGGAGCTTCTTGCCGGCCTTGGGCTTCTTCTCGGCGGGGGCCTTCTCGGCAATGGTGGGCTTCTTCTCCGGCGATGGATTCCGGCGTCACCTACAGTGTACACCACGACACAACATCGGCGACCACCGCACCGCAGCCACCATCGCACGTGATTTATCATCGGTGCTATCTTCGGTGCCATCTCGTGGTCAACCACCCTTTATTCTCCGACCACGCCCTTCACCGGAAGTACCGCCCAACACCCCCGCGCACCATTGCGACACTGAACACCGCACGGGTTCATCACCGGTGAACCAAAAGCCACATGCCTGACATCGTCGCCCTCCATTGGAAGCACCGCCCGTCACAACCTCAAAAATAGCCATGGAATCACTACTGTCGACAGCGTATTCGGTCCCCGATGGCCGATTCCGGCCAGTGTCATCACCTAACAATTCACTGGTCAATCGGAAAAATTTGAGATTCATTCCATTTTCATGAATCAAGGAAATAACTAGAATTACCAGTCCCTAATGCTTCATATCTCTCTCTCTCTCTCTCTCTCTCTCTCTCTCTCTCTCTCTCTCTCTCTCTCCCCCTCCGATCAGAACAAAATTCGCCTATCGGCAATGGCGATCTACACTCCCCCTTTTTCCTCCAAAAAGTCAACCAACGATGGCTATAGATCGGTGCCCGACTGTAACTTTTTTTTTTTACTTGATGTCTGTAGCCAATAGTGAAGAGTCAGACATCTCAGTCCCTCCACAATTCAAGACGATACTGTGTAGTTAATATACGAGGGTAAAAATGTCTTTTTGCGTCCCACCGTTAACACCGTCAAAGAAATGGAGCGGAGTGTAATTAAAAAAGGTAATGGGTTCGTGTGTAATTTAGGGCAAACTTCAGGGGTGCCGTGTGTAATTTACCCTAAATTTTAAGACTATAATAACATGTTTTTTTTACTGCGCAGATGCGATGGAAAGACTTAAAAGGCTCATGTATTTGAGTTTTTAGATGCAATGCAAATTAAAATTAGTACATATACTTCAATCACAATAGAGGTCAATAGCGGTCGATGCTCTCTCGTGCATTTGGTCCCCCGGGATAAAAGATCCGCCAAGGCTCCAAACCTAGATTAAATAGATCCGAAAAACTAGTCAATGACTTAGACATGTTTTGATGCTCCGCATCTGGAAGAAACAGCTTGCGATAAGTTCTGCCAAATTCCATCTTACACCACAAAAGCTGACTCGATTTTAAAGCAGCATTGGATCAATTACTTTTTGCTGATTCTGACCTGAAAAAGATTACCAATGAGAGATCTAACATTGTTTTCTAGATGTCTAATGTCGTTGTTTAGTTTTCAATCGGATGACACTTGCTACATTCACGAGCTGAATTGATTGAGTGACAATATCGTTAAAATCTTACCAAACACTCATCATATGCAATATGGTCAAATATGTACTCAAGAAATCTGACTCTTCTCCCTAGTAAAGGGAATTTGAAAACATACTTATTTCTTATCCGTTTTTATCTTCGTTTACAACTCATCGTACAAAAGGCACTGTATGTCGCAGATGCAAAATTTTGACAATGCCAAGCGTACACTATGGTGTGCCTCAATGATGCACTCACCAAGATATTCCGTGGAGTTCATCCTCGTGGTGATACTCTAGAGATGATTAGTTGCTTCCTTCCTCGGGATGTCGTCGGCCATGATCTTATAGTTCTCTTGCATAAACTCATATCGGTTATAAAAGTTGATTGAGTCATACAAGTATTCCAACTTAAAATTAAATTTATTCATCTTCTTGGTATGTTGAGAAACTCATGGTTCGACCGTACTTATGGCTTCTTTGACTTCAGTTCCACATTTAGTGGCTAACTTTACTCATTCTTGGATCCTGTCGACAGCTTGCAAGTAGCGACCAAGTTCTGGGCAAAAGTAAAAGAGAAGAAGTTCTGCTGGCTGGCAAACCCGGTGAAGATGGACTCCTTGACCAATAGTGATGGTTATATTGTCATCTCAAGAGTGCAAAAATGGCTGAAGTGTGAGGTTCGGCCAGAAATAACACAAGTTTCCCAAATTCCTATGAAGCTCCTAGACTTTGGTAGAGTGTAGCAGCTTGCAACATTTGGTGAAATGGTTCTGTTTTACTAAAAAGATTGGCTGAGAAAACTTCTAATGCATAAACTGTGATTGCTTTGAGCGTTTGACAAAGAATCAATCTGCTTAAAGTACATAAAATTAGCAGCATGAGCCATTGTCGCTGAAGTTCACAATTGTTATTGATTATTCACTTGACCTCTCCACTCTTTTTGGCGGTTGTGATTGTTGGACTCACATGCCTTTGATTTGAGTATATATGTTAGAGGTGCAGACAAGAGAAAGTGATCTTAGAGTAAGTCAACTCGTGGTAACTATTTCTATGAAGGCTTAAGGTTTCACGTGCTATGGTTTCATGTAGTTCTTCACCTACCCCTCATCGTATATAAAGAAGCAAATGCAGACGGATTCTGCAGAATGAACACCAATACCAAGTGTTAATAAATTGGGTCAATGGACCCATTATCCGCCCACTAACAGATAATGTGTATTTGTTAGTCTGGATAATTACAGTTAATTAGAGGATATTTATCTCCTAAGTGTTTGAGGTAAATACATCTTTATCTCCTAAGAGTTTGAGGTAAAGTCAGTCTCTAATTGTATCTCTATATAAAGGCTAGAGATATCCCAATAAGTCAGAAGTCATAGCAATAATCCCTCTCTCTATAGCACTCTCTCTAGAGCAATCACCAAGCTCTAGGATTTGGTTCGTGGACGAAGAATTCGACTCTAGTAGCCGTTTTCGTACCTGCGAAAAAGATCAAGCGTGTTGGAGGCTCGTAACAACAAGGATCCTACGTCGGAATTCGGAGACTTCGTACGGTATGTTTCCGAACCCACTACGTTATGTGGTAAGCGCATTAAATCGTTTCAACATTGGTATCAGAGCATGATTACTTGTTGATTCGCCTTTAACATGCTAGTATAAGTTATGTGCATGTTGCGATTTTTTTCCGAATACATGATCGAGACCCATTACAAAAATTCGAAATTTATTGAGCATGTTTTCTGAAAAATAATTATATGCTTTTGTTCTCCTATGGTTGAGGATGAACTCCGTAAAATGTCGTGATTATTGGATGCATGATTTGTAAAAAATTCCGAATGCATGTTTTATTTTTCAAGAAAACTGTGTTTTTTTTCGAGTTTTGGGACTCCAATTCAGAGCATGATATTAAGTTTTTATCAGGAGCGGTTAGAACATAATGAATCTATGGCGTATTAGCTTTCCAACAATATATCGTACGCATTCTTTGGCTTAAAAACGAGAGAGATATGCCCTTCGAAAGTCGGCATCGCGACAAGGCGGCGCTGGGAAAATTAGGGTTTTCCTACGAAGAAGATGAACAGTGTTACACGCGTACCACGCGCCCAAGCCGAGCCACAGACACGCCGCACGCGCAAGTCACGCGCCAAGTCAACCGAACACACACCGCACGCACGCCAAGCCGCGAGGCCAACTTTCGAAGGCCATATACGATGACGTGGAACTCTTACTCGTGCACCTTTACGCAGTTGAGAATCTTGTTGACCTAATGGTCCTTGTGGTGTGCTCCCATTGTCTGGGATACTCCCACTAGGTTGAAGGTCACTTATACTATCTTCAGCGACAACAGGATGATGAACTAATTCCCCACCTTCGCTTGGAGATGGTAAAGTGGCTTCAACTTCCTCTAACTCATAGAGGTCAAAATTCTTACTTGCGTGTCCAATGCTAGAAAATCACTCTCTATGAAATCGACATCACGAGACTCTATTTCAGTCCTTCCACCATTTGGATGTTCACCATACATCACATAGCCTTTAGAGTTTTCAGAATACCTTAAAAAGATACTCTTCTTTGCTCTAGGCCCTAGTTTCCCATACTTATGAGAAGTACTATGAACATAACCTGCTGAGCCCCATGGGCGCAAGTTATCCAAATTTGGCTTTTGGCCATTCCGAAACTCGTAAGGGGTGGATTTGACTGACTATGAAGGCACACGATTAAGTATATAGGCTGCAGTCAAAAGGGCATCCCCCCAAAAAGATATTGGAAGGTTTGCTTGCGCCATCATAGACCTAACCATGTCTAACAATGTTCTATTCCTTCTTTCCGCAACACCATTTTGTTGTGGAGTATTAGGAATAGTAAGTTGCCTGTGTATCCTTTTTTCCTCACAAAACATCTTGAAGTGATCTGACAAATATTCTTTTCCCCGGTTAGTGCGAAAAGTTTTTAAATTCTTCTCTTTCTGATTCTCAACCTTAGCTACAAAGCGTTTGAAACAGTCCAAAGCTTCATAGTGGTGACATATCAGATACACATAACCATATCGCGTATAATCGTCTATTAGTGTAAGAAAATAAGAGGCGCCATGACGTGCCTTTACACTTATAGGTCCACATATGTCAGAGTGAACTAGCTCAAGTGGTTGAGTTGCTCTCACAGCCTTTCCAAAAGGCTTCCTGCATGCTTTACCGGCCAAACAAGCCTCACAAGTTTGTAGATTGACTTTTGCGAGTGGGCCTAAAAGGCCTTCTCTAGCCAAACGAGTCATTCTATCTTAGCCTATGTAGCCCACTCTTGCATGCCAGGTGGTAGAATCATTCACACTATTATCATTCACCACATAAGAATAAGAGGACTGAGAATCAATTAAATCTAATTGAAAAAGACTATCCATGCGAAAACCATGTCTGAACAAAACATCATCCAAAAAGATGTCCAATTTATTACCCCTAAAAACAAAGGAAAACATCAGCGCTTGCCATTTGCATTGCGCGAACCCCCTTGTGACATCCAAAAAGATGTCGATTTCATAGAGAGTGATTTTCCTAGCATTGGAGACGCGAGTAAGAATCTTGACCTCTATGAGTTAGAGGAGGGTGAACCCACTTTACCATCTCCAAGCGAAGGTGGGGAATTGGTTCCTCGTCCGGTTGTCGCTGAAGATAGTATAAGTGACCTTTAACCTAGTGGGAGCATCCTAGACAGTGAGAGCACACCACTAGGACCATCAGGTCAACAAGATTCTCAACTGCGTAGAGGTGCACGAGGAAGAGTTCCACGTCGTCGTTTTGAGATTGACGGAGAAATTCTTATGTGCACTCCAACTGATGAAGATGAACCTATTTCTGTGGAAGAAGCCCTATCTTCACCTGCTAGTAATGAGTGGATGGCTGCAATGAATGATGAGTTGAGCTCAATGGAAAAGAATCAGGTCTGGGAGTTAGTTGACCTTCCGCCAGGGCGCAAGACTATTGGAAACAAGTGGGTTTTAAAAGTAATGCAAGGCAGATGGGTCAATTGACAAGTATAAGGCACGTCTTGTAGCGAAAGGCTATACCTAACAGCGGGGTGTGGACTATGAAGACACTTTCTCCCCAGTGGTGAGATTTGCTTCAATTCGCCTGATCCTAGCTATTGTCGCCTAGTAGGATTTAGAACTTTTTCATATGGATGTTAAGACTGCGTTTCTCAATGGAGAACTAGACGAAGAGATTTATATGGCTCAACCCGAGGGTTTTGAAGTAAAAGGACATGAGCGCAAAGTTTGCCGTCTCAAACGTTCTATATATGGTCTCAAATAATCGTCTAGGCAGTGGTACTTTAGGTTTCATCATGCCAGTACCTCTATAGGTTTTGAAATGATTGAACAAGACCATTGCGTTTACGTAAAACGATCCAAGAAAAATATTCTAATCCTTTCTTTGTATGTGGATGACATTCTTTTAGCTGGGAATGACATGAGTTCCATTGTCGCCACTAAGCAGTGGCTGTCCTCAACTTTTGAGATGAAGGACATGGGAGAAGCTAATTATGTGCTCGGGGTTAAAATCGTACGTGATCGTCCAAAGAGACTTCTCAGTCTGTCTCAAGAGACATACATCAAGAAAGTCATTAAACGATTACATATGCATAACTCAAACCCCATAGACACTCCAATGGATAAGACGTGTACTTCAACCACAGACCAAGGCCCAAAGAATGATGAGGAAAAGAATCGAATGTCCAAAGTACCTTCGCGACTGCAGTAGGGAGTTTGATGTACGCTATGCTGTGTACGCGTCTAGACATCTGCTATGCCGTTGGACTGGTGAGTCGTTATCAGAGTAATCCTGGACCCACTCATTGGAATGCGGTGAAGAAGATCCTTCGATACCTGCGTAGAATCGCTGATCTCGTCCTGTGTTATCATAGTGGAGACTTGAGACTGAGAGCATACAGTGATGCTGATTCGGGCGCTGATAGAGATGAGCGCGTATCCACTTCAGGTGGAGCTATCTCTTGGTGCAGCAAGAAAAGTCTTGCATCGCCCTATCCACGATGGAGTCGGAGTATGTTGCTTGTTCAGCAGCAGTCTAGGAAGCTGTTTGGTTGAGGTCATTCATACAGGCTCTAGGGGTTACAGCTTATATAAATGAGGCTGTCGCTGTTCACTGTGACAATACAGCTGCCCTAGATTTTGTAAAGGACCCCAAATATCATGGGAAGGCCAAACACATAGGCCTTCGTTATCACTTCATTAGAACTTTAGTTGCGCAAGGAGAGGTGTCCATGAAGCATATACCTACTGGCAGAATGGTGGCTGATCCTTTGACCAAGCCTATTGCTAGAGATGTTTTCCTTTCTCACATTAGGAGTATGGGACTCCGTAGGTTTTGATATGTTTATGGCATCTTATGTACTTGACATTTATTATATTAAATTTTCGTTCCTTGATTTGAGTTTATTTTGGAATGAATGGATAATCTTTGTGATTACATATGCATCCTTATTGAGAGTGTCACCAGGCTCGAATTGACCCACTCACACGGGTAATTCACCTTGGCGCTAAGATAGCGAGCAAGATGAGACATAATTGTCTTAGGCGCCAAGTGGGCGAATAAGATGATACGACTTATAAAGCAAACATGTCACCTTAGTTGGAGCTAAGATGAGACCTAAACATGTAGGTCGATCATAGAGTATCTCCACAACTCTATGTAGCCTGTTTACAGCCGAATGTGAGATTTTAGGCAGGCACTATGAGAGTGACTGGGCTCAAAAACTCAAGTTAGGTGCTTGTATAACGACTAGACTCAGATTTGTATGACGTATTTTATTATACATTTATGTGACACGCCCTTGCGGGTTACGCCATAGCATGCAAATCATACTGCATGTGCTAAATGCAGACCGACAGTGGGAGTGATTAATGAATCCTTGCTTCGTCACTATGTGAGCCACTTGGATCAAAATATTTTTGATCCTATGTAGTACCCTTTTCACCTTAGACGGTGTCATGAAGAGGATACTCAATGTCGCTACTTTTGCATGTACCCTTGGATCATGGATGATGCGGTCTCGCAGGGCATGTCTAGGAAAGCGGTTGGGTCTAATTGGAATGACATGAGGGCTTTGGGAAGAAAGTTCAATATTACACCATGTTGTGTGATTCATAGCCCGGGCGACTTTGTCGATTTTCATTTCGATATGAGTCATGAATACATAACATATGAGAGGTTTAACACTGCTCATTATGAGGGATTTGAGAGTGTTTAATCTGGTGTAGTTGAACTATCTGGGGTACATACGAGATTTATTGGAGTGATGTATTGTGTTAGTTTGGTGATAACTTAATACAATACTCCTCAACTGGACATCCTTTCTCGTAGGTCGCACGTTCCATTTCCTGTATGAGGAGATGAGTGGACGAGAGATAAAGAGGGACTGTACGATTTATTTGCCATGTGTGTGGGCGAGTGGGAGCTGTTAATAAATTAGGTCAATTGACCCATTATCCGCTCACTAACAGATAATGTGTATTTGTTAGTCTGGATAATTACAGTTAATTAGAGGATATTTATCTCCTAAGTGTTTGAGGTAAATACATATTTATCTCCTAAGAGTTTGAGGTAAAGTCAGTCTCTAATTGTATCTCTATATAAAGGCTAGAGATATCCCAATAAGTCAGAAGTCATAGCAATAATCCCTCTCTCTATAGCACTCTCTCTAGAGCAATCACCAAGCTCTAGGATTTGGTTTGTAGACGAAGAATTCGACTCTAGTGGTCATTTTCGTACATGCGAAAAAGATCAAGCGTGTTGGAGGCTCGTAACAACAAGGATCCTACGTCGGAATTGTCGGAGACTTCGTACGGTATGTTTCCGAACCCATTACGTTATGTGGTAAGCGCATTAAATCGTTTCAANACCAAGCATTAGCCATTAGAAGCTAAGGCAAAGGGGGATACATCCTGCATTAGCCACATAGAGTTAAAAAGATAGTAAGGCATTTACGGCTTGTGATTGTAGGTCAAATGCTAGAGTCTGAAGTGCTTTTCTAATAGCAAGAAAAACAAAAACCACACAGTTTTTTCTTCGCTGAGATAAAAATAGTGAAGTAAGTTTGGGTGTATTGGTGGAGGCAAGAGGACGAATCACATTAAATATTTGTGTCCACAGTTTTTATATTTTCTCATTTTCTTGTTGTGCTAGTTGTATCTATTTTAGGGGCTTAAAATTCAACAACTAGTATAAGAGCTTTGGTGTGTAAACATTATCATTTTGCAAATAATGATAAAGATGGCCAGTCCAGTATAGGGTAGATAAATTCGACAGTCACGATGATTTCTCCATCTGGCAAAAGAGAATGAGAGATATCCTTGTTCAAGAAGGTGTAGACGCGGCAGTACAAGAAATGGAGTCAAAAAAATCGTAAAAGTGACGACTAGGAAGACATGGATGAGAAAGCAAACAGTTCAATTCGACTTAATTTTTCAGGTGAAGTTGATGTTCACGAGGCCGTGGAAGTTTAGAGTAAACTAAAAACCATGTACATGGGCGGAAAACATGATACATAAGCTTTATTTGAAAGGAAACCTATATGCATTGCAGATGAAGGAAGGTACGAACTTTTTTGATGCATTTGACTATTTTCAACTGTATAATTACTCAATTGGTGAATACTGAGATCAAGATTGAAGAGGTGTATAGAGCATTGGCTCTCTTAGCGTCATCGTCCACTTTCTATGATAATTTGGTTATGATCTTTTTTCAGGGAAGGATACTCTATTTACATGATGTTACTTCATCTCTCTTACTTCAAGAGAAAATGCAGAAGACAGAAATATAGACACTACTAAAAATAGAGGCAAAAGTAGCAACTGAAGCCGTCGCAAATTCAGAGCAGATCTGGTAGTAGATCCAGAGGCAAGTCTCAGTCCGGAGAAAGACGGAAGTGCCACCACTGTGGCGAAAAAGGAGACTTGAAAATGAAATTCTTATACATAGAAGCGTGAAACAAAAGAAGATCAAAATTACAAGAAGGTCAGTGATAGCGGTGCTACAACCAGTGTATTTTAAAGGTGAACTTGTAACTTTTACTTTCCAAGAAGGGGAGTGCAATCATGTTGCAAGTCATGAAATCAAGTAGATGGTAGATTCTGCAGCATCTTACCATGTTGCAACCGCTGATATGTGCATAAAACCCAATGTGGAGTGCACACTCGCTTTAAAGGATGTATGGTATTTTCCAAATTTGTGCCTTAACCTGATCTCAACATACGCTATGGACTTGCCAGCCTCTACCAGAGTTATTTGGTAGCGGAAAATAGAAACTCACTAAAGGATCTTTGGTGGTTGCAAGAACAATGCATGTTGTACTTTGTACAAGACTCATAATTTACTTCCAGACAGATGGCCCACATAAGTGAGAAAGGGCCTCGTAATGGATGAAGTATTTGCTCAAGAAGGTTTATTGTATGTGGTATTATTGAGGTGGAGTCCTTAGGTGGAAAATTATGTTTGCCACATCGAATTTATTAATGATATTTCAAGAAAGTTGTAGGTATATTTCTTGAAGACGAAAGGCCAGGTGTTTTAAATTTTTCAGAACTTTCATTTGATGGTGGAAAAAGAAACAAGGAAGTCTTTAAAGTGCATCCGCACTAATAATGGAGGTGAGTATACTTCAATCAAGTTTAAAAAGTTCCTCTCAAAGTATTGCATTCGGCATAAAAGACAGTACTTGGCACTCCTCAACAAAATGGCATCGCGAAAAGAATGAACCGTACAGTTGTTGAGAAAGCTAGATGCATGTTAAAAATGGCTAATCTGCCTAAGTCAATCTGGGGTGAATCCTTTCGTACGGCATGCTACCTAATCAACAGATCTCCATCAGCTTCCTTTGACTTTGACATTCTCGAGAGTGCAGACTGGGGAGAATATGTCATGTTCTTATTTGAAGCAATTCATTTGCAAAGTATTTGCAGGTATACTCAGGGAGCAAAGGTTGAAGCTGGATGAAAAGGTCATTCCCTGCATATTTATTGGCTATGGTGCTACTGAGTTTGGATATAAGCTATGGGATCTTCAAAGAAAGAAGATCATCAGAAGTAGGATGAGGTATTTTTTGAGCACGAGATTGCAACTGACTCGAAATTAGTCAATCCAAAAGTTATGACAGATGGTATTACTAGGTTTACACAGATCCCTTCCCACTTTGATTGTTTAATAGGTGGTAGATATATTCCAGAAGCCACTAGCTGACCATGGTGATATGCCCCATGGTGAAGGTGTCAAGCAGGGTGAGGAAACCTTTCAACCAGTGGTTGCGGAACCTCAAGTCAATAGGTTTACCAGGGAGCATAGACCACCCACAAGGTACTTAAGTTCAAAATATGTTTTGGTTGCAATAGATGGCAAACCAAAAAAAATTCATAAAGCCCAAACTCACAAAGACAAAGACAAATGGCTAAAGGCTAAAGGCCATGCAGTAAAAGATGAATTCTTTGTAGAAGAATAGTACTTATTCATCTTTTCTTGTAGAACAATAATACTAAAGGCATATTAATTTTTTAGCACTATTCTTTATAGAAGATTAGTACTAAAGGTAGAAAAGCCCTAAAGAACACATGGGTGTTCAAGTTGAAGAAAGATAGTGACAAGCTAGTGAAGTATTAAGCCATATTAGTGGCTAAAAGAAAAGGTATTGGCTTCGACAGTTGCATGATGAGCTCCCTTCGTGTTTTTTCGGGTCTAGCTACTAACTTAGACCTTGAGCTTAAGCAGTTAGATGTGCAGATTGCATTACTCTGTAGTGATCTAGAGGAAGAACTTTTTACGCAACAACTTGAAGGGTTCGAAGTCAAAGGGAAGACGCACATGGTTTGCAAGTTAAAGAAAAGTATTTACGGGTTAAGCAGGCTCCAAGATAATGATACAAGAAATTTGACTCTTTTATGGTGAGTTATGGCTACAAAAGTACCATTCCCGATGTAACATCCCGGGATTTCCGGAACCTTAACACTCACTCAATCATTTACACTAAGACAATAATGACCTCAAACTCAACCAATTTAGAATCATTAGCCAGTCATAGCCACTAAACCATGGAGTAATATAGTACTCTTAGCATACTATCATAATTGAAACAACAAGACTAAGTAAAAAGTTCTAAATAACAATATTAACCCACGCAAGGGTTCTAATGACCAAGACTGAAACTTAAATTCTCTTTCCGTCGCTCGGCTCAGATCTTATCCACACCCAATGCGATCTATTCTTTATTATTGCATGCGGAAAGGAAGTCAAACGTGAGTGAGCTTTTGAGAGCTCAGTAAGGTCGCTCAAACGAAGGAATTATGAAATAATTCACAGATGCAATTCAATGTAATTTTTCAAGAGTTTCAAAAGAATTATAACTAGTTCAAACAGATATCAATAAAATTTTCAGATACGATGCAAACAATCACAGATACTATTGAACATGAGCAATTGCAAAGCCACACAGGCAGGGAAATCACTTAGCAAAGACACAAAGGCGATGCTCACTAACACTGATAATTATATGCACCGGCTAGTCCAACAAAGTACTAGCTCATACCAATACACCGGCTAGTCCGTCAAGGTACTAGCCCACACCAAACACCAAATCGTCCAATACCCACCAACTCCGCCAAAACACTCCATATGCAGAATCTCATGTCAATAAACAGAATGACAATAATCGATAATATAATGATTAAATCGATGCACAACGAGAAATAAATATGGAGCATCAAATATGATTTTCCAATAAACGTGTAAGGCTCAAAACAGGGCATTAAAGGCAAACAGTACACATTTCAACTATAACGGAGTTCAAAGAAAATTTGATAACAATAAAAAAAAATTTTATGAGGACAAATAGATGAATCTGGGTTTCGAATAAAAATCCCTTACGTCGATCCAAGTGAGCTGAAACTAAAACGCTCTCTATCAAATTCTCGGAATTAACCTAGGTTGACAAATCACTTATCAGAACACTATCCACACTAATATATTATAAACCTAATATAGCTATCCACAGCGTACCCATTTCTCTACCCGGAACGACGAAATTCGAAGCCGGTCCCACACACGGTCAACCTATCTCGAAATTCGTCACACTTCTCGAGGCTCAGAAATACCTCATAAATGTGTTTAATTTTCATTAAACATTCTTTATGGCTTAATACAACATATGGAATAAAAATATAATTTTTGAATAAAAAATAAGTCTTTAAATACACTAAAAACTCATAAATTGCCAAAATTGCTTCTAGCTAGAATTAAAGATTCATAATTTTTGTAAAAGTCTTAATATATGTATAAAAAATATAGAAATAAAAATCAGAATAAAAAAGGCAATTAAACTATTTCTTTATTTTTCATTTTGCTAAATTCAATGCAATACAAAAAATCATAATAAATCAACTCCAAAAATTACCAAATTTATACTGAGTCTTTCTTATACTATAAAAATATTATTCTAATTTTTTCAAAAACATTTTCATGAGGTTAAAGATTCCAAAAGAATTTTACAAATCTAAGTTTACAGAAAATATTAAAAATACATTCATTCTCAGAAAATTATAAATTTTTGCCATAAATTATAAATTAGCCTAAAGTATTATACTTTAAAATTTTACATGTTAACAATCACTGTACGCTACCCCATGCACGCACCTCTCTTAACGCTAACACGATATCCACTATTTCACAGCTGAACAACTTCTTCTCTCATTGTACATTTAAACACACACACATGCTCGCACTGTCCTCACGTGCCCACTTCTTCCTTCATCTACACACACCCATTATATATACATAACACAACTCACACACACTTACCATAAACAAATACACATTACAGACTCACTACCTCACGGCAGTGGGTTTCAGTTTCTACTTCTTCCTTCATTCTTCTCAAAACTTTTCCACTCACATCATTTCACCCCAACACATCACTTTGCTGCCGCTTCTCTTTTCTCTTTATTTCCTTTGACACACACCCACCCACCCACACACACACACAGATATATATATATATATATAACCCACACACACCCATACCCACACACACACACACACACACACACACATATATAAAACGCTCTAAGGTGAAAAGCATTCTATGAACTGAAACGGGTTATCTCAGAGTCTAATATGACTAAAAACAACTTAATATAGTCTTGATTAGAAATCATATGGCATTTACTTGGGAAAGAGAGACTCTTTTAAAATGTTTTGTTTTAAAAATGATTATGCTTACTAAAGGTTTTTTCCAGATTTTAAATCGATTATGCTTTTAAACGAACTTCCAGAGTCCTCTTAATGGGTATTAAACAATAGTGGGAGTGAGTCATTCAGGTTTAATTGCCAAGTGATGGCGTTGATAACCCGCAGACTAACGCATGCCCTGAGTTTTTTGCCTAAAAAGAAAACTTTGGTAGTTCAACCTAGCATCCTGAGATTTAATCTAGTTAAGACCTAACCGGCATCCTGAAATTTTTGAAAAATAAATCTTCGATAAAGACTCTCTCTCTCTCTCTAAAGTTTTTGCCATATCTTTTCTAAATCATCTCTTTATTCCGCTTCGTTTTAATCAAAATTATACTTTAATCCACGATGGATCTCGGTCTAACCGGGGACTTCTTGTCATCCGATCCTGATTAGTTGACGGATACCAAACGTCGATATGCCACTGGCAGATCCGCAAGGATTGACGATTGGTTTAACGAAGTCACAAAATCTAATCGGAGCAATTTGTTTTCCGGCCAACACCCCCCCTATCTTGGCATATTAGAGGATAATATATATATATATATATCAACCCACATACACAGATCTACCTACACCACACAAACAAAAATTCACGCACTCCCTGTTTCTCACGCATACGACACATACACACATATCATCACGCAATACCCAATCTCACAAAGATCACCTCACCTGCCATCATCAAACACACACAAAACCCATGGATGCTTTTCTCATACCCACATCAAGCACACCTGGTACACTGCCTTGCGCAGTACCATCCCTTTCACGGCCATAAACTCGTTTAAAAAAGAAACCTCACAGTTGTCCCTTAAAACCATTAAATAACATAGAGAAAAAGTTAGGAGACTCGCTGGAAAATCAAACTCCGATCGCTAGAAGAAGTCTCTTGATCTCTTCCCTTTCTCTCTCTTAGAATCTCTCTATCTCTCTCTCGAAATGGGTCTGGCGGCCTAAAGGGTGACTGCCCTAGACATGCGTTTCGCTAAATCTTCTTACCCGAACTTATTATTATGAAAATGATCAAATAATAAACCTTTATGATAATTTATGCATTAATAAAATTATCAGCGGGTCATTACGCTATCTCGTTTAACAAAATGTCACTATTAAGTTCACCGCTATTAAAGAAAATTTTACGGTCGCTAAAAGTATATCCAATACTAACATAAATAGTTCGCCGCTAAAATACACGTTGACGTTATATATATATATATATATATATATATATATGGGAGCTGATCCATTGCTCGCGCTGGCAACTTGGGTTAAGTTGCCAACGCGATCTGGCCGTCCACGCACAATCTCTGGACGATCCAGATCTTTTTTTTACGGTTTTTTAAAGTACGTCCGCTACATTGTGTAGCGGACGATACTTTTGACAAAAATACCCTTATGCACGTCCGCTACATAATGTAGCGGACGGTAGAAAACTGATCTTTGTCTTGCTGGGTTGTCATTTTGCTCTTTATTTCGTTGGTGATTATTCAGATTCCAAGTTCACGTATCTGATCTCCGGTAACGAAACCGTGTACCATCACCCAACTTTACCACCACCTAGACCATCACGCCATCATCATCTACCATTACCACTGCAGGGATAGAGGACCTGGCTGGGAGAGAAAAAAGTCAGAAATCCTCATAAGCTAGCTACTTTTCCAGCTAGTTCTTTTAGTCGGTGGATGTTATAACACATCACTTTCAAAAGGCAAGGAAAGTAAGAGAAAAATAACAGATCTGGTAAGCAGCTCCACCATCTCACCCATTTTCCACCATTTTTGCCAAGGTCACCACCAACGAACACTTCCACCACCTCACCCATCGATCCACCAAACAAACCCACCACCACCGCCCCAACCATCACCATCCAAAGCTCCACGCAAGAGAAAAATACTAATTAAACAGATCTGAATTAGAGAAAAATCAGGAGAAAATACTAGATGAATTAGAAAGAATTAGATCTATGATGTCGCGCTGCCGAGGAGGCCGCGAGCGTGGCCTGCGATGTTGCTGAGGAGGCATCGACCGTGACAACTAAGCTGCGAAGCAGAGCTATCTTCTATCGTACTTCAGAGCATAGAGGGGGAGAGAGAGAGAGAGAAGTGAAATGTAATGTGAATGGGCTTTCTGCTTTTGTATATATATGTCCGCTACATAATGTAGCGGACAGACGCTTTTGTTGAACAGTCAACTGCGTGGGTGAGGGGTATTTTTGTCAAAAGTATCGTCCGCTACACAATGTAGCAGACGTACTTAAAAAAACGCAAAAAAAATCTGGACCGTCCACAGATTGAGCGTGGACGGCCAGATCGCGCTAACAACTTAACCCATTTTGCTAGCGCTCTCAACGGATCAGCTCCCATATATATATATATATATATATATATATATATATATATATATATATATATATATATATATATATATATATATATATATATATATATATATATATATATATATATATATATATATATAACGTCGCTAAAAAAATTAAGCTGTTAAAAGTGTTTTTAGGATTCGGGGTATTACAGCCGATCCTTAGTAAAGCATGTTACAGGCTTAAAAATTAGTAAGATTCAGAAGTTCAAAATAAAGTATTGAAAAGGTGAAGCATACATTGAGTAATCAGTTATTTCACATCAAATTAGATGTTACTTTGTTCCTTAGTATTTTAGGTACTAATTTTATTTTTGTACAAACAAATTAAATTTCAAGAATTTATACACAAATTTATATTTATGCTATTCATTTTTCTTACCATATCCATATAAGTGTGAGACATTTTTTTAGTTTTCCACGTTATGTGCCGCATCATTGATCAACAATTTTATTTTATAAGTACCTCTGATAGAAAACCCTTATCATATATAAAATTAGACATCTACTACAGTTTTCTACAAATAAAATTTAAAATTTATAAAAGAAAGTACAAAAAAGTTACGAACAATTTTTTTAGTAAATTATTGTATAGATTGAATAAGCCTACTCAAAAATATGCCATGAAAACCTTAGAGCAAAAATCGAAGTAAGTGGAGCTATTTTACTTCCTTTAAGACAACCAACATTTTAAAATGTAGAAATAACCCTAAAAAGAGAAACTACAGTGTTATAGTGGCAATATCAGTATTCTAATTGCTTTACTTCATGGTCATGTTCGGCACTTTTTTGACCATCCATTTAACTTTGAATATTTTCTAAGACAGTTAATTTGAAAATATGTGTGAATTGTACAATTAATTATTGTCTGAATGATCATAAAAATGTCATATCATTTTACAAAACTTTTTTTTTATGTTTGAGGCTAAACAATTATATAGCGGTGAAAATTCGTACAATTGTCTAGACTGTGATAGATGAGGATGTAATTGCGTAAGGTTATAATATTCTTGTACTTCATCTTTGATTTGTAGATTGTTCATTAAGTTCTAAGCTTATATATAGTATATTAAATTGTTTATAGAAGTTTGTAAAGTTAGAATATCACATATTTAACATTATTTTTTGTGAATTTTCCTATATATACACATGAATTAAAATATAATGAATTAAAAATTAGCCGCAGTCATTTGTATTGGAAAAGAGAAATCCTAAAAAAGATGCACGAACTATACAATTAGTAATTTATTTTGTAGACATAAATAGGCAACTAAAAATAGACACCGGAATTGAAATGGAAGCGCGTGGAGTAATTTTAGTTCATTTCAGATAATGAATTATTTTTATCTACCACTCATGAAAATCCCTACAACCCTCTATACAAAACAGTTAATGACCGATTAATAAGCTTAGTGTCATTTTTGTTAACACCATAAATGACAATTTTTAAAAAGTACATTTTTAAAGTCACTAAATAAGTGTCACTAAAAGTATACAACGACCATTGAGTTTCACTGTATGGGAGGTTGTAGGCATCTTCCTATAACCTGAGTAGCGGCCAGAAATTTCTTAGATAACCATCATTTTAAAAGATAGAATTAACCTTATAAAATAAATAGCATAGCATTACGGTGACAATCCCTGTGTTAAATTGTTTCACTTCCAGATCTTGTTCAACAATTTTTGGAGGTGCTGTTTTTGAAGATTTTTTAAAGTAATCGATTTAAAAATGCGTTATATTTCATTCTTTGTTTTGGGCATTCTAAAGAGTATATAATTTCTACTTTAGACTTTGAGAGTAATTATATTAAAATGAATTATGAAGTAAACTGCTATTTTGGCATTTCAAAAATATCTAAAGATGAAATCATATTCGTTTCATATATTGTTTATATGAAAAGATGTTAAGTATTAATCTTTATTTTTGATACATGGTCTTCGTACTTTATATTTGTGAGATTCTATTTTGTTATTTTAAAGTGCACTTAAGGTATTAACAATCAAAACTAAGGCCTAATATGTAAATATATTCATTAGGTAGTGTTTTAAAAACTTTAGAGTTAGTTTCCTAGTTTAAAAAAGATTTATGAAAATTGGGCCAATAATATCCACATTTTTCTTAACAATAAATTATAATACATAGTTAATAAGTTGGGGTGAAAAAAGAAAATGACCAAAATAAATAGGATGACGTGTCGCATAAGTAAGAGAGGTAAAGAGAAAAACTAAAAAAACTAATGTATTTGAAAGTTCAATGTTATATAGTTCAAATTTTAAAATTATTTTTCTAGTTTTAAAAGGTTCACAACAATTGGGGCAATAATGTTCACAAATATTTTAATAATAAATTTTATTAAATAGTTAATAAGTTGTGTAGAAAAAGGAAAACACAGTAAAACAAATAAGATGATCTGACGCATAAGAGGGGTAAATAAGAAAAATAACACTTAGAAAATTTTATGTGTTTTAACGTTCAATGTGATATAATTAGATATAACTGATGAAGTAAAACCCATATTGGTATTTTTAAATTATTTATAATAATTAGCTCATATTCTTTTTACATGTTGCTTCTTTATAAAGAAAATAAAGCTTTTAATCTGTGACCTGTAATTTTTTTTTACATAAGTGTCTTATGTTTTCTTTATGTTTTAGTGTGTTCCCAACCTATCTTGGCTACACCTATAGGCCCACTGTGGGTCCCAATTCTCATGACACGTCGGCACATTCAACGGTCAATTTTCAACGCTCACAGGCCGGTCAAAGCTTCACATAATCAAGTCACGTGCATTTTCCCTTTGTGAAGCAACCTTGGTGTGCCTTCCCCCCTTAAGGGGTCGGCCACCTACCTTGACGACCGACTACCGTCGTTCGCGGTCGCGCGCCATAGTCGCGATGACCGTCGCTCGTCGCAGCGCTCTGTCGTCGCAACGACCGTCGCTCGTCGCCAAGCCCCGTCGTCGCAATGACCGTCGCCCGCGCACCGGCTTCACGATGCCCGTCACATGTGGTCGCGCGCCATAGTCGCGACTCATGTCGCCCACACGCCGGCTTCGCAACGCTCGTCGCCCGTGGCCTCGCGCCCGCTTCACGGTGCCCGTCGCCGTCGCCCGTGCACCGGCTTTGCGACTCCAGTCGTCCCGACGTCATTTCCGCGACCCCCGTCGCCCGGACGTCATCTCTGCGACTCCCGTCACCCGCGCGCCAGGACCGTGACTCTCGTCGCCCGCGCGCCGTCTCCTCGACCTTCGTCACCCGCATCCGCGCGATGGCTCCGCGACTCCTTTTGCCCTCGCGCCAGCTCCGCGACTCTCGTCGTCGGTGCCCGCATGTCTCCTCTGTGACCTTCATCGCCCGTGTCCGCATGACAACTTCGTGACTCCCGTCGCCTGCGCGCCGTCTCCGCCACCCCCATCGCCGATGCCCGCGCACCGCACTCTTTACAGTGCTCACTCACCACCAGTGGTCACATGACGCTCGTTTTCACCTGCGCGTCGTCGTCGCGAAAATCGTAACTCGCGGCCGTGCATTGTCATCTGGGTACCGTCTCCGCGACAACTATCACATGCACGCTCTTTAACACTTGTCGCCGAACCACTTTCATGACGTGCCCCGGCACCAGGTATTGTCTCGTGACGGTAGTCGCCGCGTCCACGCGCCACAATCATGTTACATGTTTCTGGGGGGTTCCGCTCGTAGTTCTCCAGCACGAGGACCTCTCGCAGCGAGATGGACTCATTACCTCAAAGTCATCGCCGTCGCGGGATGGACTCATTACCTTAAAGCCATCATCATCACAATCATGGGGGGCTCCGGCACGAGGACCCCTCGCCACGGGATGGGCTAATTACCTTAAAGCCATCGCCGTCACAATCACGGGGGGCTCCGGCACGAGGACCCCTCGCAGCGGGATGGACTCATTACCTCAAAGTCATCGCCGCCACGGGATGGGCTCATTACCTTAAAGCCATCGCCGTCACAATCACGGGGGGCTCCGGCACGAGGACCCCTCGCCACGGGATGGGCTCATTACCTCAAAGTCATCGCCGCCACGGGATGGGCTCATTACCTTAAAGCCATCGCCGTCACAATCACAGGGGGCTCCGGCACGAGGACCCCTCGCAGCGGGATGGACTCATTACCTCAAAGTCATCGCCGCCACGGGATGGGCTCATTACTTTAAAGCCATCGCCTTCAAGACCACAGGGGGCTCCGGCATGAGGACCCCTCGCCACGGGATGGGCTCATTACCTCAAAGTCATCGCCGCCACGGGATGGGCTCATTACCTTAAAGCCATCGCCATCGCAATCACGGGGGGCTCCGGCACGAGGTCCCTTCACCACGGGATGGGCTCATTACCCTAAAGCCATCGCCGACACAATCACGGGGGGCTCTAGCACGAGGACCCTTCGCAGCGGGATGGACTCGTTACCACAAAGCTTTCACCGTCTGGTTTGACTTGCGTGACTCTGAGCACTGAGCTACGATCATATCCGCTCATGTTACCATTGATCGTCGACACCACCAGAGCAATGACGCCCGGGTCATTCTGGGACAGGAGAAGGTCCTTGGAGGGCATCACGCCTAGTCTGCCTGGTAGTTGGCTACATGGGTAACCCTCACCGCTGTCAAGTTTTCTGCGCGTCTCTTGACGCACCTCGTGGGATTCAGTAAGGGCTTAGACCGGTGGCTGGGGCAACGGGCTTACTCTGATCATGCTACCGCGGTGTGGTCAGTCTTCTCAGACATGCAGAGAGATGCTACAAGGGCAGGGTAGCATGAATTCGGGGACCGGTAGTCCACCAGAGAATCGGTACTTTGGGACCCCCTGGTGACGTGTCACTCCCAGGGGACGACATGTGTTAGCTGATGACACATGCACACTTTTGCCTATAAATAGTGGACTTTGAAACTCATTTAGAGCTCTCTCATTTGACATTTTCACTTTCTCTCTCTAAAAACCTATTCTCTCTGGAATTCTAGTGAGAGAAACACATTTGGACTTCTGACATCGGACCCCTGACGCTGCACCCCTGACTTGGACCTTGACTTGGACTGTCGACTGTCGGCCCTGTTCGTCGTCGACTTGCCTGCGCAGCGCTACCAGCCCTCACGGCCTGTCTGGGGAGCCTTGCTCTCAGCCCTTACTCCGTCCTTGCTGTCTCTCACTTTGCATACTTGGAAGCTGACTCGGACTGCAGCCTTTGTGGCACCTCCACGTAGGTACGAACCCACTTTCCTTGGCATCAGAGTGTTTATGTTGTTGTTTTATAGTATTTTCAGGTACTAATAGTCAAAATCAAGTTCCAATATGTTGATATATTGACTACGTAAAGTTTTTGACGGTGTAAAATAGATCTTTTACTCTTATAATGTCAACTAAATTTATGATAATTACACATCCGAATTTTTCAATAATTGGATACAATAAAGAGCCATGATGCATGTGTGACTATAATAAGTAGAGGTAGAAGAGGAATGAAACACCAAAGCAAACAAGATGACGTGTAATTTATATTTTCTTTATGTTTGAGTATTTATTTTGTTATAAAAAGTATTTTTGATGTGTTAATAGTCAAAATCAAGTCCTAATATATTCATACATTGATTAGGTAGAGTTTTAGAATGTGTTGAAAAGATTTTTTACTAAATTTATAGTAATAATACCACCGAAATTTTAATAAGTTACACTAAAGAGTCATGATACATGTGTGACTTTAATAAGTAAAGGTAAATGAGGAATAGAACACCAAAACAAACATGATGACGTGTAATTTATGTTTTCTTTATATTTGAGTGTTTAATTTCTTATTTAAAGTGTTTTTGAGGTGTTAATAGTCAAAATTAAGTCCTATTATGTTGATACATCGATTAGATAGAGTTTTAGAATGTGTAGAATTGATTTTTTACTCTTATAAGGTCAACTAAATTTATAGTAATAATACTTCCGAATTTTTTAATAATAAGTTATAATAAAGATCGAGTCATGATGCATGTGAGACTTTAATAAGTAGAGGTAAAATATGAATGAAACACCAAAACAAAGATGACGAGGTGTTGTAAAATTGAACAAAGATGATGTCTGCATAATTAAAAGGGGTAAAAAGGGAAAGAAATACTAAAAAACGCTAATATGTCGCCTCCACAAACGCACAACGCTTTAGTTTCATACATGATTGTTGTAGTTTTCTTTAATTTTGTTTAAAGTTCTCTTGAGGTGCTAATAGTTAAAATCAAAAACTAATATGTAAATATATGTCTATAGCATAGAGTTTTAAAAGTTGTACAATTGGTTGATTTAGTTTTATAATTATTTACAAATATCTGGACAATTATACCAACAAATTTATCAATAATAAATCGTAGTAAAGAGTTAATAAGTAGGGGATGATTTTAGTATTTTACTTTTGAAGATTTTATTTTGTTATTTTGATAGTTCAAGATAATATTAAAAGAACGATTATACGGTTCTTTTTAGATAATTAATATACTACTATGTAATTGAGTAAAAGATATGTCAAATGAATAAAAATTTTGTTCACGTCTAGTTTATCGTATAGACTGTGATAGAAGAAGCTGCAATGACATAGGGTTAAAAAATTATATTTTATGTTCATTTACTTTATCTTTTAGCTTTGTAGATTATTGATTGAGTTCTAATTTTATAATATACTCAGGTGATGGTAGCAATGCCCGAGTTCTAATAATTTCATTTGTTCATTAAGAGTATAAAACAATTTTACATCCTGAATTATGAACTACAACATTTATTTTAATGATTCCTAATATTTTTCATATTTAAAGTTTGTTTAAATTCTAGTAATCATATTAATTTCTAGTAAGCCTTAACACTTATTTCAATATATAAATTTGTCTCTCGTGTTTTTACATTCTTTCTTATTTAGAATTTTTCTAAAGTTCAAGTATGAGTACAAATTTTTTTATCTTTACTTAGGTTTGCCCTTTAGATTTTTGGTTCTTATCTTGTTGAATACTTTAAGTAATAAATTCCATAATTAAATACCAATAATTTAATTTCTTAACTAAGTATAGTATAAAAAAATCTTCAACTTATGAGATATATAACATTTATTTTAATATATAATTTTGTCTCTCATGTTTTTACATTATTTATTGATTAGAGTTTTTTGAAAGCGCAACTTGATACTTACAATTGATTTTTTTCGCATTTAAAAGGAGTATATGATTTCAGCTTGAGAGATTGAGGTAATCTAACTAAAAATTAATTTGTGAAAGTGAATTTCTGTTTTGGCATTTTAAAGTTTGTTTGAACATTAAATCAAATAAGGTGTGATCCCTTTTTTTTTATTTGTTGGATATATATTATTTTCATTTCAAAGTTTGCGCTATTTAGGTAAAACTAATTTCTTAAATACACGTCTATTTTGATATTTTAACGTACTTTGAAAATTAAGTCATTTTTTGTTTGTATATTGCTTTCGTAAAGTGAAAAAGAAAAAACCTTTTAATTTTTTAGTATAGTCTTTAGTTTCATACATGATTGTTGTAGTTTTCTTTAATTTTGTTTAAAGTTCTCTTGAGGTGCTAATAGTCAAAATCAAAGGCTAATATGTAAATATATGTCTATAGCATAGAGTTTTAAAAGTTGTACAATTGATTTTCTAGTTTTATAATTATTTACAAATATCTGGACAATTACACCAACAAATTTTTCAATAATAAATCGTAGTAAAGAGTTAAAAGTAGGGGATGATTTTAATATCTTACTTTTGAAGATTTTATTTTGTTATTTTGAAATATTTTTGAAGTGTTAAAAGTTAAAATTAAGGCTTAGCATATAAGTATATAGATTATGTAGAGTTTTAGAAGATGTGGAATTAGTTAGTTTTCTAGTTTTAGAAGATATACAAAAATTGGGCAAATTAGACCTACAATTTTTTTAATAATAAACCATATTAAAGTGTTAGTAAGTTGGGATAAAAAAGAAAAAAGACATGAAAATAAATAAGATAGTGTGTCGCATAATTAGAAGGGGTGACATTTTGCATAAGTAGCTCCATGAACATTCATGTTTGCTTGTTTCTAATTCAATAATCTCAAAAATTATTTATGAAATTAAACTGTTATTTCTGTATTTTAACTACGTTTAAGATTTAAGTCATATTTAGTTTGATTATTTTTTAGTTTGCATTTATAGGTGTATATGATTCCCAATTTAGAAGTTGATGTCACACAATTAAAAATTAATTTCTTAAGTAAATTACCATGTTGGTGTTTTAAAATATTTTTAAAAATTAAGTCATATTCACTTTGTATATTATTTTTTTAAATAGAAATGAAAGATATTTTTTAGAATTTGAGGTCAATTTTGTGACACATCATCATGTTTGTTTTCGAGTCCTTTTTCCTTTTTATCCATAATTATCAAAATTACACATGCATCATGATATTTACTTTAATTTATTATTAAAAAATTCATAGCTATTGTTGTCATAATTTTAGTTTACCTTATATGAGTAAAAAAATCAATTCTACACCTTTTAAAACTCTACCTAATCAATGTATCAAGATATTACGATTTAATTTTAATTATTAACACCTCAAAAATATTTTAAGATTACAAAATAAAGACTAAAAAATATGGAAAAAAACATAAAATATTTTAAAAATTAAGTCATATCACTTTGTAAAATAATTTTGAAAGATCTTAATTTGTGAATTATTTATCTTAGATTTCATACATGATTTACTATATATGACTCCCAATTTAGAATTTGAGGTCAATTTTGTGACACATTATCATGTTTGTTTTCGAGTCCTTTTTCTTTTTTATCCATATTTATCAAAATTACACATGCATCGTGATTCTTTACTTTATTTTATTATTAAAAATTTGTAACTATTTTTGCCATAATTTTAGTTTACATTATATGAGTAGAAAACCAATTTTTTACCTTCTAAAACTCTAATGTATCAACATATTAGGACTTAATTTTGACTCTTAACAACTAAAAAAAAAAAAAACTTTAAGATAACAAAAGAAACACTAAAAAAATATAAAATAGTTTTAAAAATTAAGTCATATCACTTTGTAAGTTATATTAAGAAGATCTTGATTTGTGAATTATTTATCTTCGATTTCATATGTGAAATTTGTATTTTACATTTGTGAGATTTTATTTTATTTTATTTTAAAAGTACTTTTAAGGTGTTAGTAGTGAAAGTTAAGACCTTATATGTTAGTATATTGAATAGGTAGAATTTTAGAAGTTGCATAATTGGTTTTCTATTCTTATAAAATTTAGTAAAATTATACCAACAATACATGTGAATTTTTCAATAATAAATTATAGTAAAAAGTCATGATGCATATGTGACTTTAATAAGTAGAAGTTTTTAAAGTACTTTTGAGGTGTTAGTAGTAAAAATTACGACCTTATATGTTAGTATATTAGATGTAGAATTAATTTTTTACTCTTATAAAGTTTAGTAAAATTATACTGATAATACCTGCAAATTTTTTAATAATAAATTATAATATAGAGTCATGATGCATGCGTGACTTTAATAAGTAGACGTTTGAAAGTACTTTTGGGGTGGAAGTAGTGAAAAATAATAGTAAAGAGTTATTGTGCATGTGTGACTTTAATAAAGAGAGGTTTAAAGTACTTTTGATGTGTTAGTAGTGAAAATTAAGACCTTATATGTTAGTATAATAAATAGGTAGAGTTTTAAAAGATGCAGAATTATATCCAATAATACCTGCGAATTTTTTAATAATAAATTATAATAAAAAGTCATGATGCATGTGTAACTTTAATACATAGAAGTTTTTAAAGTACTTTTGGGGTTTTAGTAGTGAAAATTAAGACCTTATATGTTAGTATATTGAATAAGTAGAGTTTTAGAATGTGCAGAATTGGTTTTCTGCTCTTATAAAGTTTAGTGAAATTATGCCAATAATATTTGTGAATTTTTTTTAATAATAAGTTATAATAAAGAGTCATGATGCATGTGTGACTTTAATAAGTAGAAATTTTTAAAAAAATTTCGAGGTGTTAGTAGTGAAATTACGACCTTATATAAAAGTACAATAAATAAATAGAGTTTTAGAAGGTGTATAATTAGTTTTTTATCTCTTATAAAGTTTAGTAAAATTATGTCAATAATACCTGCGAATTTTTTTAATAATAAATTATAGTAAAGAGTTATGGTGTATGTGTGTCTCTAATAAGTAGAAGTGAAAAAGGAATGTGGTATCAAAACAAACATAATGACGTGTCCCATAAGTAAAAAGCGATGACGCGTCGCATGATTAAAAGGGGTAAAAGGGGAAAAGAATACTAAAAAAAGTTTATGTGCCGCCTCCATAATGCACAATGCTTCATCTATTATATATAAATATGTATGATATGACATAGTTACCAGGCCAGTCTCAAGCTCTGATAAAAGGAGGAAGGTTGCAATAGGATGACGATCTGCATTAAACAAAGAGAGTGTTTAGGATTGATTATAGAATTGTCAAATTTAATTAAATTAGGAATAAATAATGTTTAAAATGTTTGGCAAAAAAAAAAAAAACTGATTAAATCTGCTTAAATGTGATCAAAACTGATTAAATTCATAATCCTCATTTTCTGGAATTCTTATTTAATCAGATTTGACCAAAAAATTACCAAAGTATCTTCACATATAAACGGACAGTAAATACCCCTTTTAAGCTTGAATACACTCTATAATCATTTTATGTCAATAATACTACACTAAACCTACTTTCATTCTTTTTACTCAAACACTTTTAACAACTTTTAATTTATTATGCTTAAATAGATTAAAGATGATTATATGAACTGATTCCAACTAATTAATCAAAATTTACTTTCAAAAATTAATTTCAGACGGCCTCATAATCACATTCCATGAACATGAATCCAAAGAAATTATGCATAAATACTAGCATTCCACTTACTATGTATTGCACCTGCCTTCGGGTATTTGAAAATGAGGAAGCGAAGTAGTTTCAACGCTCGGATGCAAGGCAACATGTTATGAATTATAGTTAGAAGAAATGTCTATGGTGAAAATCGAAACATGTTATAAGTTGTGATAAACTGACAAGGTTGGGACTAGAAATGTAGTAGGAATTATAGTGAATAAGTGTGATATTCCACGTCGGATGTGGGAGAGTATGAGATGGCCTTATAGGACTTATCCGATGAAATAATAAGTACATACATGGCTAGAGGGAGGCATTGACCTTTAGTAGGGCTATTGACCAAGTCGTTTTAAATGGTATTAAACCCAACTTTGAAAAGCTTGGACTGGGCCACCAAGTCGGATTGTCATTGGTGGAAAAATAAAGGCAATCCGGAAGATTCTGGACTATGTTGTTGATCGTTAGCAATTACAATAGATCATCAAGATGAGAGATTTTAATATCCCACATCGGATGTAAGATAATATGAATGATCTATTAAATACCATGTCCTTATACTCATAAATACTTACTTGGTTAGACCTTTTAAAGAATATATTACCTTATGGTTGGGCTGTGAGGTCTCTCCTTGTACATTTCTTGTGGGACGGTAGGAATGTCAAGGTGGTAAATTTCTGGATATTTTGGCATTTCTTTCCTTCAACAAACAGTAAACCACCAAGGCTAAGAAAAGCTTGATATAATGTTCCTAGCAGAGTTGGACGTCCATTAGGGTCAGTGGCGAGGCTACAAGGTGGGCAATTTCCCACCTAGCATGCTAAAGGTAAGTAATTCCTACATCTGAGAAGCCAAAAAACATGTGATAATTATTGCTATTTCCCCACCTTAATGACTCAAAAAAGATGTGGGTTGCCCACCAATATGGAGAATTTGAAAAGGTCAAGTAAACTTGTGTGTTATGCCACAAGTATAAAGCAAACTCGGTCCCATTTTTGTTATACCAACATATGCATCGACAGAATTACACCAAGCAGGACCTTCTCAAGTAGGAAATTTGCCCGGCACCACAAACTATATGGGTTGCCCACCTATGTGGACTCCATCTGTATGACAGGCAAGTGAACGCTGCTATTTAGCAGAAGTTAGTTCTTTTGCTGCCTGCATAATAATAGCTCACATGAGCTGTTTAGACTAGGGGTTTTACCACTCCTTTTAAGTAGGGCTGGCAAAATATGACCCAACCCATACAACTCAATCCAACCCACTGTAATTAATGGATATAAATACTAAGTGATTGCATAAAATATGTTTACAGTGATTAATAAGTTTTTTAAAAAAAAAAAAAAAAACGGAGAAAAAAATCTGGGTCGGGTCGGGTCCAGTGTCTGACCCGTTTCTGACCCAACCCGCGTCAATCCAGCTCATTTTGAACCCGCCCTGACCCAACCCATTTCTGACCTGTAATTCATTGACCCAACCCGCCCATTGCCACCCCTCCTTTTAAGGTACAATTCTTTCAAGATTATGAATCAACGACTTGATGGGCATTTGCTAAACCCTATGTTCTACAGCTTTAGGGAAGTTTTCATGTGTTACTTTCTTCCCTCCGACTTTCTTCTCTCTTTAGTGGCTTTCTTCTTTCTGTATTTTGTTATGCTTTCGCTTAAAACTTTCTACTTGCATTGTAACACTAGTGCTCGTCGGTAAAAATAATGAAAAGAAAACGCATGGTCAACTTCTATTACATATTTTTCGTAGTAAAAATGTTCAACCGTACTGCAGCAAGATGTCAAATGTTCTTTATAGTACTAAGCATCCTCGATATATACTCAACAATTCCCGAATCTATACGTTTATGAATGTTATGCGTAGAATTCACAATGTTCGTCACCGTAAAAGAAGCAGTCAGCATTAAGGTTTACAAAGTTCAGAAAGTCAGTCAACGTCTTCAACTCTGCTTTTTAACCAACTCGAGCAGCAGCCTAAACAACCTATGTTCGACCTCAGTTGACACAAAGGCCAGGCTCAAGCAACAGCATCAACATTGGCGTGCCATATTGACTCTTTAACAAATAGAACTCAATATCTCAAACCAATTTGTCAAGAATTTCTTGTATACAATCAGCAAGAATCCCTTCGACAGCCTCTGGGGAAAATCTATTCATCATATCCTCCCTTGCCTGCACTCCTTTGGCCTTAGCTTCTTCAGGATTGCTCATCACATGCCTCATTAGAATTCGAAGCTTGTCGATAGAAGGTTCAGCCCAAAGATGTCCTTTGAATGGCCCTTCCATAACTTCCGTCATTCTATCCACTGGCAATGGGTAGCTATTTTCCCCCCTCAAGTACTCTGTCGGTCCAGACCAATTAGTAGCAATCACTGGCAGTGACATTGACATTGCCTCCACAAGGGGCCGACCCCATCCTTCTCCTCTTGAAGGCAAAACAAATGCCGAGGCTGCCTTATATAGCCTCGGCAAATCCATCTGAGGTATGTGAGTATCAATCACATAGATTGGAGCCCAACCGCTAACTGGTCTTTCCAAATCCGAGTCTTCCACAAACTCGACTATCTTGTTTCCAAAATTTCTATCAGAGTGATAGGGATTTGTCAGCAAGCACAAAGCAACCCCATCAACCCCAGAAAATTCCTTCAAGTAGGACTGTAACAAGACATCCCAGCCCTTCCTGTACTCCCATTTGAAAACACTCAAGAAAACAAACTGCTTTTTCTGACTCATATTCGTATCAGTTGAGCCTAATACAAGAGTCCCTAACGAAGCAATGTCTAACGGCTTATACTTGGGTGGATCAAAGAACTCCAAATCCACTGGTTGAACAATCTTCACAACCTTCGATGGATCAACCCCGCTTTGTACAAAGGTAGATACATGAAAATCAGTAGGAACCCAAACAGAATCCATTTGATTACACCGCCTCACGTGCTCAGGATTCACCCTATCGGTCTCAAACATTGTCCTGCCTACCACATACTTAAATTCACCATAACCAGTTGGTGGGCATGGCAACGTCTGAAACAAGGGTGGGTACCAAGCACCCGGCTCACTGTGACACACCACAACGGTCTCATTCACCCTACATTCTGTTTGGTAAAGCTCAAAAGCCAGTTTCTTCATCTCATCTGGCAAACCCTCCCAAAATTCAATACTTTCAAGATCACCATGCTGCTCAATTCTTAATCTGAAGAATGGGTTCTTTTCCAATTTGGTTTTCAGAGCTAAGATATATGACCAGGCCTCTGAACTGTACCCACCACCTGAAAGGAAAGGGGCCATCCATAGGATACAGTAAGGGGGTTTTGAATTGGGTTTTAAAGCTAGGTTTGGTTTGTGATTTGGGGTAAAATCAAGAAACCCCAGAACTTTGTTAAAGAGGGTGCGGTATGATGATAGGGTCGATTTTAGGTATTGAATTTTGTAGTGGTTTGAATTTGTTATGGTTAGTGCAATTGCTACAAAGATAACTAAGATTGAAAACAAAGTAAAGAATTTCAACTTTAGGGGGTGGCTCTGAGTGGGTAGTGAATGGGAATTCATTGTACTGGGTTGTAGAATCAAAATGTTGAATTGAGATGTAAAGATTACTTGACAAGCATCTAACCGATAGATTTCTGTAAATTGAAAGATAATGGCATCAGATCGATGAGCATGAAGGAGGAGAGAGTACCAGAAATTGGGAACTTTTGCAAGGAACGAAGCTACTGCTACTAGCGGCACTTACAATAATGCTTGAAATTCAGCGATTTATACACTTATGCAAAATGCATTTTCTTTTTTTGCAAATCTTTAAACGGTAATCATACTAAGGGCTTAATTGCAGAAAGACCCATGAGGTTACAAAAATTACAAAAAAGATACTTGAGGTTGCAAAAGTGTTGTATCATACTGTTCTTGTAACCGAATGAACAAAATGTCTAAATTGTCCCTACATCTAAACCTTATAGAATACTTCTGTTGGTTCAACTCGTCACCACCACAACGCCTCGTCGTTGCTTGTTGTTCTCCACCATTGCTGGTAATTGTCGGTCCCTTTTTTCCCCATCTACTAACCATCATCAGGGTTGACGACAGTGAACCACAAATTTAAAGGTGTAAATAGAGTGAATTTGACAATTGTAGATCTGGAGTTTTTATTTGAGTAATGGTGTTGGATGGGGTTGGACTCGTTGTGGGTAGACGGGGCTGGGCCCAACAGCTCATGTTGGGTGGACGGGGCACATGTGGCTGATTTGATATAGGGCTGGCCACGGTTGCGTAGGGTTCGTGGTGCATGTGCATGGTGCTAGGGCGGGTGCAGACGGGGATGATGGTGGTGGATTGGGCAGGGCTGGTGACGGTGACGTTAAGTTTGCTTAGAGTGGAGTGGAGAAGAAATTGGGACATGAGTGAGAGAAAAAAAGAAAAAAAATGGAGGGTATTTTAATCATTTTCATGTATTAATTTCTACCAAACGCACTTTTTAAGAAATTGAATATCACTTTCCGCAAATTGGACGATTTTTCTAATAATTGCAACTGAATTGGACACACAAAAGCCATTTGCAACTTTTGTAACCCGATGTGCTTAATTGCAACTCGCCAAAATCATAATGCGACTGTATTGAATTAATCCCTTAATATGTAATTTTGACTTCACGTTTTGCTCCAATTTTGGCTTGTCACGTGAAATATCTACAATTTTGATTTTTATCATTTCAATTTTATAATACTTAAATCTATATATAAAAGCACTGATGAGGTGTAATAATCTATAGTATATGTACCAATTTTCAATTTAAGAGTTTTGTTTGAATTGAGGGTTTTTTTTTTCTAACTTTAAGTACAATTTAAGCATCTTTGCTCAAAATATAATTTTTGAGTCTTAAAGTTTATAAATATTACGTTTTATTTTATTTTACTTTTAATAAGCAGTATGTCTTTCCCTTAGAAGTCTTTTTGGGTTTTAGGCTTTTCCTATATTACACTCTATTTGAAACTAATTCGCTCATGACTTGAATTTTAAATTGTGAATTGGATTTGGAATTAGATGTATTTTCACTTTTGGAACAAAAAGGAAATTAAATCACATAATTCTTATTTTATGTTTGGAAAATAAAGGAAATGAGAAGGTAATAAATACTTTAGACAATTATCTCCTTGCCTTACGATAATTAATAAATTACAGTAAATGACTTTTCACATTTTCTAGTAGCAACACATGGTGGTGGTGTGTGCGAATAGTCACAATGTAAGTTGTGGTGTAGATGACATTGACAGTGCAAATGCCACGGGGTGGTCAAGTAAGCTAACGTGGTGGTGATGGTATTAAGGTGTAATTAGTGATAGGGATGACAACAGTTGTGTCGGTAATGGCATTAACGACGGTCATATTGTCCAATGGTGTTAGCGACAGTCAACAGCCACAATGGTAAGAGGTAATGCCCTGTTACCACTAGCACTAATACCTGGTAACATCACTAGACCGCCCAACCACCTTCACCACCACCATTGTGGTTGTCGACTATCGCTAACGCCATTGGACAACATCACCGTCGTTAATGCCAATGATGACATAAGTGACAATGATGGCAGCAGAGACAATGGTGGTGGTAGTGTTGTGACGTCGAAAGCGGCGGTGGTGGTGGTGTGACATCAATCGCGGTGGTAATGGGGAGGTTTAGTGATAATAATAATGTTAGTATTGATGGTGGTATACATACATCATTAGTGGTATATTGGTTGAAACCAAAAAGATAACCCTCGAGGGGGATGAATAGAGTTTTAAGACTACTTTAAAAATTAACAAAAAAAATAAGCAAACAACCAATCTCAACACAAATGTAAAACGATAATGTAAAGAGAAAAGGGTTTAGAGATACTTGACAAGGAGATTTAAATGGTTCGGCTTGATATACCCTCAAGCCTACGTCCACCCCTTCAAGGAAGTCCCTTGAAAGGTCCTAGAATCCACTAGTATGATCTTCCTTACGGGTCAAGATCGAACCTCTTACAATCCCTTGATGCTATGCCCACATCAAGAACAAGCTTTGAGAAACCCAAAGCTCCAAAGCTTGACAACCCCAAGCTTTGATACAAGAACCTTTAGATGAAGAAATGTGTACAAGATTTCACTCTCAAGAAGTAGATGAGTACAAGTTTAAGCACTAGAACAAGAGAGATGAGTGCATGATGACTTATGAAAGTGTATATCTCTCAAATGTAAGCTCACAATAAATGCTCTCTTGAAAAGGATGAGAAATCAATGACAACCAAGAGAGATTGAACAATTGCTTTGATCTTTGAGTATATGAAAGATAAGAGAGCTTTGAATGCAATTGATGAATCAAAACTATGCCCAAGATGAGTATTTATAGAGGTGGAAATAAATATGACCGTTTGGAGTTAGGTGGAGCATTAAATGCGCCAAATGGTAAATGCAGTTGACTGCAATGTCCCATTGCAGTCGACTGTATTCCAGAGTAGCCGTTGGAAATTCAAATCTCCAACTTGCAGTCGACTGTAATCCAATGCAGTCGACTGTAATAGGCTATTGGAAGTATTGCAGTCGACTGCATTCCAATGCAGTCGACTGTAATACCTCACTGCCCAACTTGCAGTCGACTGCATTCCTGAATATGCAGTTTCCTAGTTTTTAAAGAATGAAAATTTTTTATGCATGCAAGAGAAACCTATGGGCAAGTTCTAGGTATACAGTCATCGTAACGATCATCTCTCTACGTCTAGTTTACAAAGAAGGAAATAAAGCGTTGTAAAATTCAATCGACGAATTCCTTCTTTGATGCGTTCCGTTGAGAGTCTTTGACCATGTTGCTCGTCTAATTGTCCATTTGCATGAGTATCAGATAGTTCCTATTGCTTCATCAACTCAATGCATGTTAGACAACATAAACATCAATGTTAGTTATCATCAAAACAAAATATAATCCTAGGTTAAATAACCGTAGGGTTAACATTGGTGATAGTAGTGAGGTTTAGGGCAACTAAGACGGTGTTGGTGGTGTTGATGACAGTCATGTTAGTCGCAACAGAGTTGTCACAATGACACAATGGTAAGGGTAGTAACTATGACGGTGGTGGCTGCACTAATGATGGTGATGCAATGGTGGGTGTAAGAGTACAGTGACGGTGGATATATTGGTCTAGTGGTGGTAATGACGGTTACATTAATGGTGGCAGTGGTGGGGTAGTGACGGTAACATTTATGGTGATAGTATTTGTGGCGGTAGTGGTGGTGGCAATCAAGGTGGATGGCAGTAACGGCAATGAAGGCGATACCTATAGGTTCATTGGTTGTAAAGATTCAGTAAATGATAAGATATGGTTAATTATTATTTTTAGTTTAAGTAAATTCAAATCACTTCATATAAACAAATGCAGTGAAGTTCCATGGAATCCAATTCTAATATATTTTTTTCCCTCTAATTATCCAAACAACTAAATCGACCAATTGGAATGGAATTCCTTCAATTTTGTGATTCCAGACAAAGGGTGGTCTTGACTTTTAATCAAGAGTGCATGTAAAAAAACTATTAAGAGCCTGTTTGTTATTGATTCAAAAAAATAATTTTCAAAATTAGTTTTTATCAGATTCACAAAAAATCGGTAATTGCTTGGTAAAAGTTGCAAAAGCTCTGGCTGAAAGTTCTGGAAAGTGTTTAGGTGAAAACTGTTTAGCGTGAAAAAATAACCAACACAGGCATCATGGAGATGAATTCTGTTATTTTTAAACATATGCAAGATTCTCTTTATTTTATAAGCAAATTATATAGTGATTAATTCTCTTAACCTTTTTTTCCTCATAAATTACAAATGATTAGTGAATTTTTTTTTACTCTTCAACAATTAAGTTTGGATGAATCTCTAAATAGTCAAAATAATTTTTTTTATGAATTGCTCTATTTTCTCCTCTTAGCTTTATACATGCATTAGAAATTAGTGAACCCTAAAACAAACGATTTTAAAAGGATACTCAATTTTAAAAAAATAATAATATGCGAATAATTTAATACTTATCTTGGTCAAACATATTTCGATAAAAATGCTTAAAACCAAAAATATCAAAAGCAGTGTTTTTGGTTTCAAACAGTTATCTTGTTTTTGAGGGGGTGTTTAAACACTCTTTCCCTCTCCTTTTTTTTTTCTTTCTTGTTTGCCAAACACTCAACAATCTTATTTTTTTAACTGTTTAGAAGAGGTTTGATCATTACAAAAAGCAATTCCTAACACCCTCTAAGTTAACTAACCTTAGATAATCCATCTTCACCATCAATATAAAAAATAAAAAAAGCTAGAAAGTTACTTTTCAGAGGTACGAACTATGGTGTTATTTATCCCTAACTTAAGTTGAATATATTTGTCACATGCTTCTATTTAATTTGTGGTATAATGATAAATCTATACCCTAAAGTATTACTCTAATACAGCTTAAGTATTCAACATTTAAAAAGTATCAAACCAGTACCTAAAGTACCATTTTTGAACTAAATAAGTTTGACGGCTAACGAAAGCTAGATACTATTAAAGAATTCAGGGATATGACTATCTTTTTGTTAAAAAGAAAAAAAGAAAAAAAAAACGTCTATGAAACAGATCCACGTGACCATCTTTTCTACAAATGTTGCATAAGTGCATGTATATCATTAGCACGCTAAATATGCAAGCAATAGTGAGACTATCCCCATATTTTCCGTAGTCATCTAAAAGTTAGGACCATGAAAAGGCTACAAGTTAATGAGGTTGAATAGCTGAAAGGTTATGGTCACTAGGAACAAAATCTTAATCAAAAACGTTTTCTCACTCTAATGTTCTCTCTCACTCGCTTAGTATCGTGTGAGTGAAAGAGGGATGTGGCTGCCTGTTGTAACCCCAGTCACAGCCGTCCGATCAAGTTTGGTTGGAGAGAACGGCTCTGATCAAGCCACGTCACTATATATTTTTAGACTTTTATTCTCTGCCGACCCAAACCAACAACACTTCACTCTTTCTCCAATTCTATCTGTCGGCGGCAGAGCATCCTCCACCTTTCGGCGACGACGCTTCCACCTCCAAAAGAAGACGACTCATCCGCCTCCTGGCGACGCCGTGACGACACATCCCTCTTTTTCCTCCGATCTACGCTCCCTCTCTCTCCTCATCATTCACGAAAAATGCAGTTTGAAATTCCATATTTGCAGGATTCAATAAGGAATCAACCATGAAAACAAACCAAAAAAGTAACTAAAGAACTCAGATCCCTAACATAGACAACAAGCCCTTTTCAATGAAGACAATCTCAAGTGACATTACAAAGTTTCCTCTCTATAACATTAAGGACTTCCCAAAAACTTTAATTTACAACCTTCAGATTCATCACCTATGAAACCATCAGATTGTTGGTTGATGGTGAAACCAAAAAATTTCAAAAAAGTTGAAAAATAATACAGGTAAAACATACCAATTAGTTACAACCCGCTTGTACCCACAGAAAGAATCCAACTTTTCTCTCGAAAAACCTCGTGAATCACCCAAGTTTGACTTTGACCTAGACACGTCAATCCCACAACCGAGTTGAAACCGACTTCGGCTCACCTCCCACAAGTTGAGCAGCTCCTCCCAATCAATCTCCTCCCCTATTATTCATCATCGTCGTTGCCGAAAGGTGGATGGGGTGGAGTTGTCGTCGCTGCCGTTAGATGCAATCGGAAAGGGAGAGAGACACTTGGTTTCGAGAGAGAAGATTGGATCTGGATTTGGATCATCGTAAGGTGAATGTGCCGTCACCGTGTCTTCGCCGGAAAGTGGAGGTGCGAAGGAGTCATCGCCAAAAGGTGGACGTACCATCGCCGAAAAGCGTGGAGGGCGTGGAGGAGTCGATGGAATTGGGGGGGGGGCAGAGAGAGAGAGAATCTGGCTTGGAGAGAGAAAGTATAGTGTTTATTGGGGATTAAATATTGGCTGACGTGGCTTCATCTGGTCCGTATCTTCCCACCTAACTCGATTGGGCAGTTGTGACTGGGGCTACAGCATGCCTGCTGTAACCCTAGCCACAGCAGGCGATTCGGATCCGTGAAAGAGATCTTTTGTTACATGAATTATATGCCAGAGTGATAGGGATTTGTCAACAAGTAAAAAGCAACGCCATCAACCCCCGAAATTTCCTTCAAGCAAGACTTTAACTAACAAGACATCTCAGCCCTTCCTGAACTCTCTCACTCAAGAAAATAAAGTGCTTTTTCTAACTCAAATATTTAGTAGTTGAGCCTAATACAAGAGTCTATAAACCTAAAGGCTCATACTTTGGTGGATCAAAGAATTCCAAATTGACTAGTCGAATAATCTTGACAACCATTGATGGATCAACCTCACTTTGTACAAACGTAGACACATGGAAATCAATAGGAACATTTGATTACACTGCCTCACATGCTCAGGATTCACCTTATCGGTCTCAAATATGGCCCGGCCTCTCACACACTTAAAATCACCCTAACTGGTTGGTGGGCACGGTAATGTCTGAAACAACGCTGGGTACCAAGCACCTGGCTCACTATCACACACCACAACTAGGCCTCGCAAAATAGGTGGATGGGTTGGGTTTGGATTTGGGTCCCAAAATGAGTTTGGGTAAAATGGTTGGCTAACCCATTTAGATCATTTATTTGTGGGTTAACTGGGTCAATCATTAAACAGCTTAGTTTAACACAATATCTCAATATGACTCATTTACGAAGACCCAAAACCAAATTGTCAATTTCTGACTCGATATAGTTCCTGGACCAACCTAGTTTCTGACCCATCATGTTGACTTTTTGACCTAAACTCGATGACTTTTTGACTTTAATATTCCAGTAATGGTGCTCCTACTCTTCTAATAATAAGTTGCACACTCGTCGCGAATTAGATCTTTTAAAAAGTATAGACATAATATGAACAAAAAAGATAAAGAAGAAGACACGAAACAAAAGAAGTTCAAAATTTTAAAATGTTAAGAAAGCAAATAACTTAAGTTTGATAAATACTACTCCCTCCGTCCCTCATAAATTGATCATATTTCTTTTTTGGGCAGCCCCACAAAAATTGATCACTTCCAAATTGAGAAAGATTTTGTAGATATTTTTACATATTTACCATTTTCATACTTTTTTTATTTTATTTTTCTCTCCACATTTAACTCTCTACCAACTCATTTTCTCTCTCCAGGTCCACTACTTTACACTTTTTATTCTATTTCTCTCTCCACTTTAACACTCTATCAACCAATTTTTTCTCTCCTGACCCATTCTCTTCCCCCTTTCTCTAAAGAGTAAAATGGAAAAAATACACAATATATAACATAAATCCTTAATATGCGTACAAAGTCAAACTGATCGACTTGTCATGGACGGAGGGAGTAGTTAGTTATAATCTAAGACTAAGGTTCCTTAAGTTGAATCTTTTTTCCCCTATAAATGTGGCCAAATATAGTCAGGCAATCACATTCGAAGCAACTTCATTTTTCGAAATCAACAAGCTTGAGAAGTCTTCAATGAGAACCCTCTCCTCATCGACGTCATGAAGACCTTTAAAGATAAAAATACAATTAGTTAGAAAGGGGGAAAAAAAGGAAAAAGAATCTAAACTTACATATAACAGGTGAACCCCTTCCAAAGATCATATGCTAAACTAAAGTATAACAAAGAATACTGAACAAAATTGAGAATCAATAAGATAAACGACAAACTTAAAGAGTACCTGACAAGTCACATAGCCAGTCATGTGTGGAGACTAAGCCTTCAACAGTTTTTGAAACAAGTGAAGCACGATACTTGCTAATGATTTGATTTCCCACACTAAAGGTAGATTCTGAGGCAACACCAGTAATTAGAACACCGAGAAGATCAGGCGCCATCAAGGAAAGCTCAGGGTACTTCAAGACAGTTGTGGTCCACAACCGTCTCATTCATCATACATTCTGTTTAGTAAAGCTCAAGAGCTAGTTTCTTCGTCTTATAATACACATATATAAACATTGGTTTTCATCTTTTCTCAGAGTTCATATCCTATAAATGTACTCTGACTTAAGCATCGAAGAGTTCTCCATCGAGAATCCCACCGCCAGTCATTCGTTTTGTGTCTTATTGGTCATCTTTCTAGGCTAAGGTTCCCGATCACATTTTTAACAGCAACAGATTGGCTCCATCTATGGGACCCATTAGCCTAACCTATTAACGGAACACGCAACCACATCGAAAAAAATATTGATCACACGCCCCTAAAGAAAATTGAGAACTTAGAGAACTGCCACCAGTAGCCGATTGACAAAGCCACCGATGGCACCACCGTTAAACAGTCCAGCCATCGTCACAACAAAATCAACTAAAGAAAGAAGAAACAATTTGAAGCCACACAGAAGCCTCTGTTTCTGCAATTTGGTGCAACATCAACAGCAAATCGGCTAGTGGAATGGCGCTGTGTTTCAGTAGATAGCAACCAAGTAGCCCACTTTCATAGCGAATTAGCAGTCCGACCACCTCGACGCCATCGCAGAGCTATTGTTACAAAAAAAATTTGATTAACTCAAGCACTGCTGTCCCCATGCAGCCATGGCTACCAACCGACTCAACCACCATTACAAAACTTAGTACATCAAATGGAATCTTCTAAGAAACCGATTCAATATTCACCACAATAAAAACAAAACACATCACCACCGAAGTCACAGCCACAACCGTGAAGCTACTGAAGCGGTAACAACAACCAAAAAAATAATAAAGAAAGAGGAAAAAGAAACAATAGGTCACCCGCCACTGGTAAAGGGATAATGTTTCCCATAGCCAGCAGGACGCCGCCCATTGGGTCAAAACCCTAACGCATCATCAATGCCCCCTGTGGGTCAAACACAATGGCCTCTGACACCGACGGCCCCAAATCTAAAATTGCCACTGTTATCGCCAATAATGGAGGTGCCCCTAAATTTCCTGAGTGCGAGGCGCCTCTGATCACGGGCATAACAAGGTAAGATGGATCTTTGGCTCCTACACGAATATCGCATGCGCCTCAACCCGACAAAATTTTCCTTTACAATCTCCTCAGGGAAGTTCCTTGGCTTCATGGCCTCATATTGAGACATTGAAGCCAATCCCGAAAAGATCAAGGCCATACAAGGCATGGAAGCACTGAGGAGCGTGAATGAAGTACAAGTACTAGTTGGCCGACTAGCTACCCTCAACCGATTCTTCTCTAAATTGGTCGAGCGCTGCCTGCCATTCTTTAAAGCCTTAAAGGATGTTAACAACTTTGAATTTTCAGCCTAATGTCAAGCTTCTTTCAAAGCTTTAAAAGATTATCTTTCTTCATTCCCTCTCTTATCCAAGCCGATTGTAGGAGAATAGTTGTTCCTTTACCAGGCCATGGCCAAGTCTGCAGTCATCGCTGTCATCATCCAAGAACATGACGACAAGCAACTCCCTATTTATTATGTGATCAAAGTGCTTCAAGGGACCGAGCTCTGCTATTCGAGCAAGAAAAAGCATGCCTTCGCTTTTCTGATTGCCGTACAGAAACTTCGGCTATACTTCCCGGTACACTCGATCACCGTACTGACGGACAAGCCCTTCCGCCTAATGCTACACAAGCCAAACTATTTGGCCGACTTGTACCATGGTCTGTCGAACTTGGAAATTTTGTCATTCAATACAAGCCTTACCCTTATCTCAAGGGCCAAGCATTGGCTGACTTCATCGTCAAATGCACTCTGCCTATCAAAGATGAAACTCCACCTCCCCAAGTCCAAAAATAAAATTGCTTCAAATGGAATCTTTTCATAGATGGCTCCTCCAAGGAGAGTGGCAACGGAGCAGGGCTAATCCTTGAACTATGCAAGCAGAGACACTCTACGCTCACAACGACTTTGAGCTCGTAGTAAAGCAATTGTTAGGAGAATACAAGATGCGTGATACAAAGATGGCTGAGTACGTGAACAAGGCCAAGGAACTTGTAAAATCCTTTGTAAGTTTAAACATCACACAAATCTGCCGAGAAGATAACACCCGAGCCAACGCCCTCTCTCAACTAGCTTCCCTTGACGCTTCGAGTTTCGGCCGCACCATCCATTTGGAGCTCTTACATGAGCCTAGCATTACGAACAGGAGGTGATAAACATCACGCGTGAACTCTCATGGATGGGTCTAATCAGGGCTTACCTTCAAGACGGCACCTTGCCTGCCGACAGGAAACAAGTCAGGAGTAACATAAGTCGCTCGGCTAGGTACGCTATTGTGGAAGACGTGTTTTACATGCTTTCTTTCATGCCTCCGCATCTTTGATGCCTTACACTGTCAGAGGCCAAGTATGCCCTTCGAGAAGTACATAAAGGGATCTGCGGTTAACACCTGGGGGAACGAACATTGGCACATAAAGTCCTCCGCCTAGGGTATTATGGCATACTATGTAGTAAGATGCTTTGGACTATACAAAGCAATGTGATGCATGCCAACGCTTCTCTTCAATCCCCCAACAGGCACCGACCCTATTGGCTTCGCTGAGCAGCCTCATACTTTTCGTGATGTCGAGAATGGATATCTTAGGCCTATTCCCCCTGGCTTCTTCCCAATGTAAATTCGTGATCTTGAAAATCGATTAATTCACCAAGTGGGTCGAAGCTAAAACACTAATAACCATCACTGAGAAGATGTGTGAAGACTTCTTCTAACAAGCTATTGTCTGCGGATTTGGGATCCCTCGTATACCAGTCACTGACAATGGGAAGTATTTCGACAGCCCAACTTTTAAGAGATTCTGTGCCAAGCTATCGATCGAACACCGCCTCACATCAGTCGCCCATCAACAAATGAATGGCCAGATAGAGATCACCAACTGAACCATCCTCCAAGCATAAATAAGAAACTAGTCGGAGCTGAAGGCCTTCGGATGGAGGAGCTCCCCAAGATCATTTGGGCTTAGTGTATGATGATGAGGAACCCCCACAAGCGAAACCCCGTTCAACTTATCCTTTGGCGCAGAGGCACTTATCCCCATTAAAGACGGCTACCATCTCTTCGACTGACAGCATACAACCCCTCAGAGAACGATGAGGTCCTACAAGCCAACCTGGATCTATTAGACGAAACAAGAGAACAAGCACATGTTCAACTTGCCTCTTACAAACAAAAGGCTGAAAAGCTCCACTATCGGCAGTTCGCCCTCGAGCTTTTTGCATTGGCAACGTTGTTCTCCGCCGAATAAAAGCTTCGACCCCCAAAGACGCCATTGGCAAGTTGGCACCCAATTACGATGGCCCTTACAGCATGACAAAATTGGGCGGTCTGGGCTCTTACCACTTAGAAGATTTAAATGGAAAAGCGATTCCTCAAACTTGGAACGTGACCAACTTAGGACGTTGTAACTCATTAGGAAAACCAAGGTTTGGGAAAGTCCTCCACTATTCAAACATCATGCTCATTTTAGAACATGTCTTAGACTTAGCCTCTTATTTTGCATTAGAAAGTTTCTCATGGTTTCTAGTCAGACAGATGTGGCATATTATCGTAATTTCCTTTTTGGCACTTTCATAAATAAAATCACTTTGTGCAAAAGTCTTGATTCATTTGATGAACAAAGCATTGCACAAGTGGGCTCTGAGGCCATGTACAAAAAAGAGACTTAAAAACTAAACTAAGTCTCTGTCTGCTGCTCGGCCGACCCTCCTACCGCTTGCTGGCTCCCACTCTATCTCGATCCTTTGGCTTCGGCTCCCTACTACTGAGCCTTTGTGACCATCCTAGAGGCACGCCCTGGTGCTCCCAAGCTCAGATTGCTTGAAGGACTTGGATGTTTGTGCACTTTAGCGGCTTGAGTAGCTTGGGCAGCTTACGCAGCGGCCTTAGGAGCTTCCAACTCCTTACGTCGTGCAACTTCCTCTGAAGTAACCTCGCGAGCAAACTTATGCTCGTATATGTTAAGTTCTAGCCCAGGGTGATACTTGGCAATATCCTGTTTACACCTATTATAACCATGCACAAGGGCTCTCTTTGGATCGCTAAATCGTTGGTCGGTGTACGTCTGGGACTTCTTAAAGGCTTGGATGGCCTGAGCAGTGATCTTCCCTTCTCTGCCTTAAGTTGGTCAACCCGCACGGTCAGCTCAGCCTTAGAATTTTCCAGTCGTTCTACCTTCTTCTCCAAATCCTCGACCTTCTTATCGGCTTGCATGCAGAAGTGATTCTCGATCTGTACTTCTTCTTTAACTTTTCAAAACCTTATCAGTGGTGATTAACTTCTCCTCTCCGATGTAGACTTGGGCTAACGTCTATAGAGGGAAAGACATGAGAAACAATATGAGCAAAAACATTTCAAACATGTGCTATAATAATCTGAGAAGTCAGCTGGACCATTGCATTGGTTGTGGAGACGACATTGCACTCAAAGAGTATGATCTGGTCTAAATGAATGATCGCATGTAGACCATTCCCAAGTTGTGCGAGGACTCTTGAAAGCAGATACATTGATTGTCCTACTCCAATCTGGTCAATGGGGTGTATCTAATCTACAAGAGGAAGAAGGCACAGCCTTTATAGGCACATTCGTCTTCTTCGGCGCTTTTATTGGCACTCCGTATGCCTTCCCAGGTCGAGCACAATGTTCTTCAGCCTTGCCTTCTTAGGCCAAGGCTGTGAGGTCTCTAGTGCTGTAAAGTTCAAATCTTTGACAACTTAATCATCCATGTTGACGGCTTGGAGTTCGTCGGGGATCACATTGCCCAAGACAAATCCAGCCGAGAAGGGCAAATGGGCATCCTCTTTTGGTGCTCGGCTGGCGCCGCTCCCTTAGTGCTCTCCAGACTGCAAGACAAGACAAGACTTAGATAATAAAGAGATGAAGACAAGGATACACATTTGTAAAGACAATTACCATGATCTTTCTCGCCCTCCTCCTCATCTTAGCCTTTGTAGTCGAAAATGATTACGCACTCACGAATTTGAGCAATACGTAAAGGATACTTGGAATCTAAGGGCTCGGCTCCTTTGAGTCGTTCAATATGCTCAAGGTTGGTGTCTGACAAATACTTCTCCTTCAAAGCATTGATAGACCTCATGCCGCACTCAGGGTTCCACTCGTAGGGAATTTCCCATCTAACAATATCAGGAAGCCTGATGAATATAAATCTATTATTCTAATTATGGTTGGACAAAGGGGGATTCAGAAATAAATTGCATTGGCTTTGGAACACCGATTCAAGAAGTACCATCTTACTTGCTTGGTTATCGTGCATATGGTAAAAAAAACCATCTAAACACAGGGTTTCAAGCCGAGCTTGTAACACTGGTATATGAAAAGGTACATGAGTTGCCAAGTGTGAGCGGATAATTGGCCGGGTGCAAGGTCAAATATCTTTAGCATTTTCACAAAGAAATGATGGATAGGCACTTTAAAACCATTATAAAACATATCTGAGTAGACTGTATCTCATCTACGGTGCACATATTGGTTGCCTCTCCTTTATCCGGCAACCTAAGCCGTACATACTTAGGCATTTCGCAACGCTCTCTCAAGATTTTGAGGTCATAGCTGCTCAGCCTACTTTTAAGGGTAAGCGTATCAAACGGCTTTGGACTATGAGCCTTCTCGGCCAAAACCTCTTTTGTAGGAAACTACCGAGGCTCTTGATATGGAATTAAAAGAATTCCTATGTTTAACACCATAAGATCAAATGTCCTCTCTACCCTAGCACTCATAGTATCATCGTCTAACTTGGAAACATGTTCACTACTTTAGTTTTACATGTCTTTGGATCAAATAGTTCTCCAAGGTTTTTTTTTATAGTTGTTTAACAAAGGAATTCAAAGAAGTTGAATGGGTTTTAAAGCTTATTTAAAAGGGCTACGAATTTTCTTCAAACCTCAAGAACTCCAACACTCTTTAAGTCTTCATCACTTCACCCTTAAAATCTTCTTCTCTCTCTTAAGTGTAGCTCTGTCTTCTCGTTCAAAATGAAATGAAGACGAATGAGATGCTTTCTCCTTATTTAGAAAGATTATTATGATCAAATGGCTAGGATTTCACGACAGTTGGGATAACCAACACGTGGCACCAATAGACCAACATGAAATAGGGGGCAAGTTTACCCTTATGCCCTTTAAAGGAAACATTGGCAAGACCAAGTAGACACACTCCTTCATTTGAATACCCTAAAATATCCATGCTCGTCGGTCTGAGCTAGGGATGTCAATGGGGCGGGTCGGGGGCGGATCTTATGAAATCCGCACTCGCCCCGGTGGTCCTTATACATTGTCACGTCCGCACCCGCCCCATCGCGCCATAGGGTCAGGGAATGGTTAATACCATCCCCGATCCAATAGACTTTTCAAAAACCCGACCCCGCCCCGATCAGCTTTCGTTGCCGTAGAAAACCTGTCTGTATTTTACAAATTTTGTACAATCTACAAAATAATCAACCATTTGTTAGGTTAAAGGGAACAAGAAACAATTTCAATCCATCAATAATACAATTTCAATCAATCCAGATAGAGGCAATGTGAAAAAAAGAAAATCTAAGACCTAAAGCATAATCAGATTCTGTAACAAATTACAAACTTCAAAATCCCTAAATAACAAACCCTAAATCCTCAAATCAGATTCTGTAAATGGCATCCAACACAAACTATATATGGAAGAGGTCGAGAGCGGAAATCAAAGCTGAAGATGTTCTCTTAGTGTTATGATCGAAGTTGCAAATCAAAGTTCAAGACCTTTTCTTGGCGGAAAAATGACTGTATGTTGCAAATTGAAGCTGAAGACCTTCTCTTCTCTCCAGGTCTAACTCAACTCTTTCCTTTTTCGGCGATCTCCAGCCTTCCTCGTTCTCAGGATCCAAGCCAAATTGTTGAGACCAAGCAAGGTCGGCACCTTACGGCCATGTGCCTAAGAAGTCAGGCGGTGACGGTGGACATGTAGTGACGGTGTTCGGTGGAATGTTAGGTGGTGGTGACGGTGTTAAGTGGTGGTGAGGTCGAGGTGTTTCGTGGCCGTGGAGGGGTGACGATGCGGAGGAGAGGGCGGTGAAAAGGCGAGGTGAAGAAGCTGTGTCTCCGACGCGAGGAACGTGGTTGTGGCCGCCGTTTAGGAGGTCGTGAGGTTTTTGGCTGTGGGGAGCTGACGGTGGAGAGGGAGAAGGAAGAGAAGATTAGAGGAAGGGAGGCAGCCGTCGAGAGGGAGAGAAGAATGGAAGAAGAGAGGCAGATAAAGCATTTTAGGGTTTTGGATAAATAAGTATATATATGCTAGGATGGACGGTTGAGATTTATTGATGCATAGGATTAGTATACCGGGGCGGGTGTGGGTCGGATACCGGGGCGGATTGGACAGAATACCATATCCGACCCTAACCCGCTGCGGATTTAAGAAAAAATTACCATACCCGCCCCGTACCCAGTCAAAATCAAAATAACCCGCTCCTAGCGGGGCGGGTATCTGCCGGTTGCGGATCTAATTGCCATCCCTAGTCTGACCAGACGAGCTCCTTAGGGTTCCAAAGTCCTCTCGGCTCGCTAGACCGAGCAGATGAGCTCATTTGGATCCCAAAGTTCTCTGTGCTCGCCAAACATAGCAGACAACCTCCTTAGGGCTCCCAAAGTCCTCTATGCTCGCCAAACTGAGCAAATGAGCTCTTTTGGACCCCAAAAGTTCTCCATGCTTATCACTGAGCAGACCAGCTCCTTAGGGTTCCCAAAGTCCTCTCTACCCTCCAAACCGAGCAGACGAGCTCTTTAGGCTGCCAAAGTCCTCTTTGCTCGCCAAACTGAGCAGAGGAGCTCTTTTGAACCTTAAAAGTTCTATCTGCTCACTAGACCAAACAGACGAGCTCATTAAGGCTCCCAAGGTCCTCTCTGCTCGCCAGACTGAGCAAACGAGCTCCTTTAGAGCTCAAAGTTATCTCTGCTCATCAGACCAAGCAGACGAGCTCCTTAGGGCTCCCAAGGTTTTCTATGCTCACCAGACCGATCATATGAGCTCCTTTCGACCCCAAAATTGTCTTCACTTGTTGGATTGAGCAGATGAGCTCCTTCGGGCTCCTAAGATCTTATATGCTCGCCAATCCGAGCACACAAGCACTTTGGATCCAAGTCTTCTCTACTTGTCAGACCGACCAGACAAGCTCCTTTAGGCTCCCAAGGTCCCTTATGCTCGCCGGATCGAACGGGTGAGCAGTTTAGGACCTTTAAAATGCTCTGTGCTCGTCCAACTGAGTAGACAAGCTTCGTTGAGCATGACCCTTATCCCTCTACTCGTCATGGAGCAGACCAGCTCAACCCAAGCTCTCTTCCTGACCAGACGAGCAGATGAGCTCAATCTCAGCTCTCTACTTGTCCAACCGGGTAGACGAGTTCAACTGAAGCTCCATGCTCGTCCAATCGAGCAGAAGAGCTTAATCTCAGCTCTTTGCTCGTCGAGCTGTATAAACTCAATATTAGCTCTCTGTTCGTCCAGCCAAGCATACGTGCTTAATCTTAGTTATTTGTTCGTCTAGTCGAACAGAAGAGCTTAATCTTTGCTCTTTGCTCATCTAGCCGATCATACAAGTTCAATCTTAGCTCTCTGTTTATCCATCCGACCAGACGATCTAAATCTTAGCTCTTCCAGTGAAGCATACAAGCTCAATCTCAGCCTCTTCTCGTCCAGCTGAGCAGACAAACTCCTTTTAAAGACCGAGCACTTTGGGCTCCCAAGGGCCCCTCTGCTTGGCAGATCGAGCAGGTGAGTTGCTTAGGACGCTGAAGTCATCTCTGCTCGTCCAACTGAGCAGACAAGCTTTATTGAGCATGACCATTGTCCATCTGTTCGTCATGGAGCAGACCAGTTCAACCCAATCTCTCTTCTTGACCAGACAAGCAGATGAGCTCAATCTCAGCTCTCTACTTGTCCAGTCGAGTAGACGAGTTCAACCTAAGCTCCCTACTCGTCCAATCGAGTAGAAGAGCTCAGCTCTTTGCTCGTCCAGCTGAACAGACAAACTCAATCTTGGTTCTCTACTCATCCAGCCAAGCATGCGTGCTTAATTTTAATTCTCTGCTCGTCTAGCCGAGCAGAATAGCTCAATCTTCACTCTTTGCTCATCTAACCGTGCGTACAAGTTCAAGAGCTGATCCATTCACTTAATAAGTACAAAGGCTCGAGAGGGGGTATGATATTTAAAATCAACCTAGAGAAGGCCTATGATAGATTAAATTGGAAGTTTATCGAGCATACTTTGCAGATCTTTAACTTCCCTCCTAACTGGATCACGCTGATTATGAGTTGTATTACGGGAGCCTCCATCTCAGTCCTATGGAATGGTAAAGCCCAACCTGTGTTTTGTTTGGGGAGAGGTCTTCGTCAAGGAGACCCTCTATCCCCGTACATTTTTGTGATGTGCATGGAGAGATTATCCCACATGACCAACTGTGTGAATGCTAGAAAGAACTATATTGGCCTTAAAGCTTCTGTTAGAGACCCTTTCATATCTCATGTTTTTTACGCCGATGATCTCATTATTTTTTGTAAAGATAGCGAAATTAAGTGTGATACTGTCATGCATATCTTAAATGAATTTTGCAGAATTTCGGGGCAAAAAGTTAACCAAAGTAAGTCCAAAATCTTCATATCCCCGAATATACCTCAACATAGAGCTGTGGCCCTTAGCCTTAGGTGTGGCATTCCTCTGACTTAGGATATGGGAACCTACTTAGGGATACCCATGGTGCACAAAATATTTTCTCGAAGTCTGTTTGATAAAACTCTCAAAAGAGTCCAAGTTAAATTCGCGAGATGGAAAACCAAGTATCTCTCTTTAGCTAGTCGTGCTACTCTCATACAATCTGTGACGTCGTCGATACCCAATCATGTTATGCAAATACAGATTCTTTCCAAAAAAGTCACTGATGATCTGGATAAATTGAATATAAACTTTCTTTGGGGAGACTGTGGTACTGCAAAGATAATTCATCTTGTCAATTGGGACACCATCTATCAGCCGAAAGACAAGGGTGGGCTGGGATTAAGGAAGGCAAATTTGAACAATGTGGCTTTGGTCTCAAAACTCATTTGGAAAATGACCAAGAACGAAAACCTCCTATGGGTTTAGATGTTAAAGGCTAAATATTCGAATGAGACAAACCCTCGTAGATGGAAATCGAAAAAAGGGGGTTCCCACATTTGGCGCAGCATGTATAAAGCTCTCAATTTCTTCTCTAAGGGTTTACGGTGGCATGTCAAGAATGGTAGGAATATAAATTTCTGGGAGGATTGGTGGGTGAGGGAAGGCCCTATTAAACTTAATGAGTCAAGGGACCCTGCATTAACCGTCAGTCAGTGCATAACTCTAGGGGGAGACTGGAACTCTAGTGCCTTTATTAACCTTGTTCCTCTCCAAACAGCGAGTTTGATTCAGAGAATTCACCTGCCTGAGTTTAGTCAGGGAGAGGATTCTCCTTGTTGGGGATTAAACAACAAGGGTATTTTCTCTACCGCTCGCAGCTACAACCGTATTGTTGAGGAAACCAATGATAACGCTCACCAGGTTGACCTCATATGGATATGGAAGCTCAAAACCCCGCCAATAATCAAAACTTTTCTCTGGACCTTAGCTCACAGAAGACTCCCTACCAATATGTTAAGATGTTATCGTTACATGTCTTCTAACCCTCTTTGTGACAGGTGTGGCTGTTATATGGAAACCATGGAATATGTGCTTTGGGTGTGCATGAAAGCTCAGTCGATTTGGGGTCTTCTTTTCTCCCGCCTTTCTATACTTCATATGGATGCTACTGACTTCAATTGCTGGATAAATGACAACTTGAGCTATCAAGTTGAAAAATATTTCATGGGCTTGCAATGGAAACATGTTTTTACTGCCGTCCTTTGGCAAAATTGGAAAGAACGGAATAAGGAAGTGATTGAAGGGAACAACTTCGACAAGTGGGCTGCTTGGAACAGTACGATATGCTTCGCTAGAGATCTGAACCAAGCTTTCCCATCGTCAAAGGTTAGTTCCCCAAATATTCCTAGACTAATTAAATGGGTGTGCCCTTGTGCAGGTATGGTGAAACTCAACACAGATGGCAGCTTCAGTGGGAACGCTAGGAGTGGATTTGGAGGTTTATTGAGGGATGATGGTGGCAACTGGATCAGAGGCTTATTAGGAAGTACCACCACAAGCGACACCCTTGAAACAGAACTGTTGGGGATTTTCCATGGTCTCCAGATATTGAGGGACCTGTTCCATCCATTGATCAACCTGATTCGAGACTGTCGATTCCTGCTCATAACGACAGAGGCCAACGTCTCTCATGTGCTGCGATAAAGGAATCAGTGTGAGGATTTGCTTGCCAAATTGGGTGCCCGACAACATGGGGATTTTGTTTATCTCAACAACCCACCTGAGGTGCTTTGTAGCCTGATAAAGGCGGATATGAACGAGGTTGTTTACCCCCGTGTCTAAGACTGTTGTTATTTGCTTTCCTTTTCAATAAAAAAAATATACAAGTTCAATCTTAGCTCTCTGTTTGTCCATCCGAGCAGACGAACTAAATCTTAGCTCTTTGATCTTCTAGCGAAGCATACAAGCTCAATCTCAGCCTCTGCTCGTCCAGTCGAGCAGACAAATTCCTTTTAAAGAGTACACTCTCTACTTGTTTGGCCGAGTAGACAAGCTCTTTAAGCCTTCAAATCTTCATTCACTTGGCCAAGAAAAAAAAATACTCTTCCACTCTGCCATAGATGAAAAATATCGCTCTTGGCTTAAATTCTCCAACGTGGGACACTCCTTAGCTAGGACCCCAAATCCCAATGCTAATTAAAATACGACTATCCTACTTCCATATTCTTTCCCAAAAAGAACATGAAATTGGGGGCAAATAATATGGGTGAAAATGCACGTCCGTTGGACTCTTAAATCGTGCCTAAAATTTGATAAAGTGTGTTTGGAACACATGAAATGCATATAATTTTATTTTAAATACTCAGTCTTAGTTATTTGGTATGGCTCGACTAAATTTGTCTTTAATGTGTGAAGTTCAACTCAAAGCAGTTTGACTTCATAGAATTTAAAATTTGGAAAAAGGGTGGAACCGCCGACGCCTTCTTCCCCACAATCGTAGGAATGGTTATTGCCACCACACCACCTTCTTTACCAACACCACAACCGTAACTACCATCAGTACCACCTTCATTACACTGTTACATCGCTACACCTACCACCACTGCCACCACACTAGTATTGTCACCACCACATTACCACCACCACCATCACCATTGTCACTATTGTCGCCATAACACCACCTGCACTGGAATTCCAAAGTCTGCAGTAAGTTATAGTTTGAGTGAGATTATCTTTTTGTTGAAAATCACTGGGCTGATATTCAATTGGGAAAAATTTCACTCTTTCACAGAATGCAAAATTAACCTCTTGAGAATCCTGGGACAACAAAAGTAAAAGGCAACTTTAAAGTTTCTTTTCAAACTTTAGTCACATGGTAGTGGGAAAAAGTGTTATGCAGTCAAAAGTATTTCAGCATAAATGTTTAAGAACATAAACATCTATTCTTGCTTTAAAAGACTTAGGTTCAACGTTTTTTAGAAATAACTGAAAAAAAAGAATTATATAACTATCACTGTAGAATCTCACATCAGAAAGATAAATCAACCAACGTTTTACATACAAATATTAGATGTAAGAAACCTACCCCGTTAGTACCCCCTCAGAGCTACTTAACTTTGTGAATTCAGCATTTTTGCGCAGAGAGAGAGAGAGAGAGAGAGAGAGATGGGAAATTATAAGATTCATGCTGCTTGATGCAAATTAAATCAATAGTTCAACATAATCCTTGGGAACCCTGCATCTCTGTTGTAATGGTGTCACAGGACATTAGAAGAGTGAAATTGGCTCAAGAGTACTAGAAAATGTAGACACACGACTTATATATATATATTCTATGATTTTGAAATGAAATAAAATATGACGCAACTCAAAATATCATAGCAAAATATATAAGAACACAATCATGAATTTAAAACATATAATATTTGTCACAATTAATGTAGAGATGAATAGGATGAATCTATTTTGGAATAAGAATACATGCCTGGACAAACATGTCACAATTGATTAACTGATGATATATAGAGAAGCAAAAGCAGATTGGAAGAGTTAACTTGGGAAGAGTGCGAGGAGAGAGATTATAATCGTGAGAGGAGAAAACAATGGAGGAAAACAAAATTAAGGAAAGGTTTAGAAAAATATTTTGGGGTCTAGTTGGCGGAGAGATTTTGAAGGCGAAACTTTGGGGCTTTAAAAAATACTAATGGAGGAAAACAAAATTGAAAAAAATGAAGTTAGATGCCAATGAAAAAGATAAATAAGACCATTTAATTCCTTCTTATGAAATTAGAATAGTAACACAGCAAAATGTGCTTAGTTAGAGTATTGGCTGGTAAATAGTTGAGTGAGAGATTTTAAGGATGACACATTAAATGTTTTTTAAACAGAGAGCAATGAGAGAGGAGTTTATTAAATGAGAACTACGAAAAGAAAGTGACAAGTGGAATTAATTATTGGGTGAAGATTTTCTGAAGGTAGAAAATATTGAGTGATCCAGGATCAATGGTCCCGACCATCTAAGACCGTTGAATATACTGTATAATCAACTATTTCCTTCTTTAACCCCCCTCCTCCTATTGCATTAGGCCTTCCTAATACAATGATCCTAAATATTTTAGGATCAACGATAGGGAACCAAGCAACATTATTTAAATGAAGGATACTGCCAGTAACATTATGTACGTGACAAGAGAGAATGGAAAGGAGGGTTTTAGGAGGGGAGCTTCTCTTATTTGGAAAAGAATACACACACCTGGGAGTGGCAATTCGGGGCCCCATATGGTGCCCCACCCCTAGGGAAATAGGATTGGGACAATTGGTTAGGGGGCATTTGGGGTTTAGCTGACTTTGGCCTAAATGGGGTATGCTCATCCCAACATGCCCCAAACTTAATTCTTTTAGGCCCATAAATTTTGCCATCCCCAATTCTTACCTAATACATTTGTATATTTTCTTTTTCCCACTGTACACAAGTTGTCACCGCCTGCCAACACTGTCAGAACCACTGCCTTTCACCACCTTTGACTACTGTCGCCCACCACCTTCGACCACCACTATTGGCCGCCATTGTCGGCCATCAACTCCAACCACCACTATCAAGCAGTCTTAAAAAGAAAACAATTTTCTAAAATATTTGACTAGTTAAAGAAAAAATGCTTTGGACACTGAACTGGCTAACCCATATTGAATCAAGCTAAATGAGCGGGATGTAAGCGGGCACATCAAATCAAACGCGGGGGCCCTACAACCCCACTCCACCCCACAACCTACCACAATAACCTCCCACATCTGGTAGTCACAGGGACTGAGTTTGTTTTGGGGAGCAAAAGTGAAGAGGATTGTGCTAGACTAAAAGTTGAGAAAATCACAATCTGTCATTAGGGTTGTTATGGAATCTGTTTGTCTCCCAATCGTAAGTCCCAACTTTCTTCTTTCTAAACAAATATATATTTCTCTTAATTGGTCATTTGGTGCCAGTGCTGGTGTTTGGTTTGCTCAGTTCATGCGCTATCATTCACTTGTAAAAATGCTACAAAATGAGTGTTGTATCAGCCCCAACATCCTTGAAATTATTCCATCAGTCCTCAATTTTCGAAATAGAGCCTCAGCCACAACATCCTCAAAATTATTCCATCAGTGCTCAATTTTCGAAATACGACAACTTATTTACCACATTTACTAACACATTACATCCTTCAGCATATACCAAACAACGCCTCTGACATGGACAATGAGCCACTTTTTTCCGTAGATATGCAGCGTTTGGAGTTAAGAAAATCATAAAAAAGGATTTTTCCCTCCATTAATCTGAGGCTCAACATCCCATACAACCCCTCTCGAAGAGGAGCATTTCTTACATCTTTGACCTCAAGCGGCTCAAGCTCGCTTCAATTGTACCATGTGGTTCATCTGTTGGTAAATATACATCGTCTTCAAACTGCAAAATCATGAAAAATGATGCAGGTCAACATAATTGAAAGAATCAAACAAATCTGCACGGTTTAAACCGAACCATGGGTAAGAAATTCCTGCCCCTTCACCACTTTCTAGTACACCACCCCCGCCAAAAAAAAAAACCAAATCAGTTTGTAAATTTATTCACCTTCTTAGAAAAGTCTGGCCTTTCCAAGTGAGACATAAATACGAATTTTAGTACCACCCTCTTCATTAAAGGGCGTTTAGGTTCTTTAGGGGTGAGGGTTCTGGTTTGATGCTTTCACATTCTGTTTATCCCGGAGAATAAAATCTCTTTGATAATCCATTTAAAAACAACTTCCAACAATCGTAATTGGAAACAACTTCTGACCCCAACCAAAAAGTTCGCAATTTCGGAATCCTCTAAAACTCTGCCACGGACGAAAACACAGACATGAGAAGAAAAGACTTGCCAACCAGGTTGACTTAAATAGTCAGAAACGGCAAAGAAAATTTGAGAACAAAATATTAAAACAGAACAGAAAAACAATAAGAAAATTTCCTACACGACCCCACATCACCAAGTAATTTCTCTGATGTAAGAATGAAGTTGGTGACTCGGGCCTCAAAGTAAGTAGAACAATAGAAGAATGGTTGGGCAGCATCCCAGATGTATACTAACTCTGTTCCATAGTTATAGTTTTCTTCACTATTCAACCCGTTTCTGAAGCTTCATATAAATGAATTAAATATAAAGCTTAATGCATATGATTTATAAGCTGGAAAAAAGATGGCTGAGGTCAACACAAAGGCTTGTACTCTAGAAAAAGCGGTTTAAAGACAAAATGATTTGAATATTAGGGCCCCGGAAGTAAGAAAGAGGAGGAGATTGGATATGAGGAACCTACTCAAACTTTAACTTTACAGAAGTGTCAAGTCAGTCTGTGATGGAACCAAACCAGGATGAGCAAAGCGGAGGAAATGGAAACTTAAAAGCATTTCAGTCCTCTTTATGGTAGTTAGCCTACTAGACCTTGATACATTTATAAATTTAACTCTACTAAGACCCACCACCCACCCAATTCCCACCCTGCGTCTTTCTCTTTCTTTAGAGATTGGATAAGGGCAACCTACCCGAACTTTAACCTTACAAAAATGTCAGCTCAACCTGTTACGGAACCAACCCAGGATCACCAAAGCCGAGGAACTGAAAACTTAAAAGCATTTCACTCCTCTTTATGGTAGTTTGTCTACTAAACCTTGAAACGTCTATAAACTAACTCTACTGAGACCCACCACCCACCCATCCCCCACGCGCGCCTTTATTTTTGTTTTCCTCTGGTAGCTAAAAGGTGAGCAAACATCACAATTATATGGGTTCTGACATGAACTGCTGATTGAAAGTTTTTTGATTTCTAAAGCAATTTTATGCTATATTTTCCTTAAAATGATCCCCTCCTTCCGTCAAACTTTTCATGCCATAACTAAAGAGACGAAACAAACATACCTTGACAATAACAGGATTTTCTTTGCTTGATAGATTAACTGGTAGAAAATGGATATTCGGCATTTTCAACTGGATTGATGATATATTAGAAAACCTGAAATCATGCAAGCAAAGACTCTTAGAAGCACTACAGATCGTGACAGATTCGTGCTGCGGGAGCGAGTGCGGGTAAGGATGCGAGTGCACGAAAGCATCACTCCTGCTGATAATGAGTGCAGGAGTGCCTTCAGAGCATCTATTTTACTTAAAAATATCATTACATTGGTCATTTGTAAGTATCATTCAAATAACAGCAAGAAGAAAAAATTAGTTGGCAGTAAAAAATAGGAATTAAAGATCAACTCATTTAACGAAGAAATAATCAGGTTCATTGGCCGGAATCCTACTACAGGCATTAAAACACCTATCTCCATGGTTCGACTATTGCTGACAGTACTTTGTTTTTGGTTGAACAAAATAAAGGTATCACCATCTTATTGCAAGCGTCCAGATTCATAATGCACCTGGCTGTTCTGATTAATCTCACGCTTAAGTGGCGAGCGTATACAGTGAAGACAAGCACAAGCTGTGTTGACTTCCTAAATTCACGACATTGACCCATTAAATCCGTGGTTGGAGCGTGGATTCTTTTCGAGATCGCCAATCCACAAATTCAGTCCATTTCCAATCGCCACACAGGCGAATTGTGTCGCCTAGCTTCAAATGACATTCGTCTAGTCGTGTTTTCAGAATGTCTGTGTGCTTATCATGCCAGTGTGTGCATGTGTGTGTGTGTGTGTGTGTGAGAGAGAGAGAGAGAGACCTGCCAAGCACAGCCTTTGCCATCTGATATAGAGTGCTCTGCACAGAAGGGCTATATATACCCTCTTTGGGAGGACCAAAAAAAGTTTCCAGCAGAACTTTTTTGACATCCACGTATCTCTCGGTAAAGTAAAGTGGCTTTGTGGGAATGCTTGAAAGAGATTCAAAAGCATACCTGCATAGTATAAGCCTTCACTTAAGATGCTTTAGGATTTCTTATTCTGCAAACTAGAAGAAATGCAACTAACAAACCTAAATTCCAAAAAGAAAAAACACACGTGCAGGATTAAAAAAAAAGTCATTATTTGAAAATTAGCTCCAGATTGCGCATAGTTCTTACACAGAAATAATACCTCCATGAAGCAGTGACCTCTGTTGCAAGCATCCTTTCTCGTGTTTCAGGCAAAATTGTGTTTTTGTCCCTAATGAATCCCTCAAAACCTGACTGTTATTAGATAGATTCCATGTAAGCCACCTATGGGCAAATCTAATGCATTATGTGTAGCTTAAAGAGGACTTCTGTGTTGCATACAATAATTATTTCATTGGATAAAATGAAAAGATGGAAGAGTATATATGGTGCCAAAAGGGGTCGAAGCCCCTTTATATGCCAGTTACAGAAACAAACTAAAATCCCCCACCGAAGGGTAAACATGTTGCAAAGGGGAGCCATAGTCATGCAATTGCTCGTAAGTCGTAACTCTTTTTCTGACCCAACTCCCTCCCAACGGTTAAAGGTCCACTGATGCAGAAATGCTCCCAAGAGATCCAAATAACACGACTTCCACGATACAGAAACATGATTCGACTTCACACTCTTAGTAAATCCCTCTATTACAAGTTGTAATGGTTACAAAAAATTCTCAATCCCTCTGCCGCACCAGGTTACAGTAGATCTCCTAGCATAAGTTGTCCTGCTGTGTGATTCACCTGACAACACTAGTATCGTATAAAAGGTTAAAAGAAAGACATAGTCTATATCCCAGCTATGGACAGGGAGCAAAATCTGCTTTCAACCTTGACTTCAGTTTTATCACCACCCCCTAGGCTCCTATCCTAGCAACCCTTTTGTTCTGTTTTAACTGTTTCTAATTTCCCTTCTGAGGATGGGCTTGGTTATTTAAGCCTTCAGGGCAGCTGGCCTTGTGGCTGGTTATGAATAAGTTAACAACTACTACTGGTTATAAGTAAGTGAAACAAAACTTCCTCCATCACCTGATGTACTTTTTTATGTCCGGAAAAGCTGACAACAAGCCATTGACAATCCGGTTTCGCAGGAGCTCAAATATCTCTTCTTCTACCACCGAGAAGACCAAGCAAAAAAATCCAGACATCGACTATAAATCTATTTCATGTGAACTAATAGGGAATAAACTATGGGAGGGAGAAATAAAATAAAAGAAAGGAAGAAACAAGGGTTATCCTCAAATCTTAAAAATGTAATATAGTCTCTCTACCAACCGGGGGGGGGGGGGGGGAGGAGGGGGCTGATATCAATTAACTCCTAATTAATACAAAGGGAAATTACACCTATGTCCCTGAGGTTACGTGAATTATGGTCAATGCAACCATACGTGACCAAAGACATGAAAATTCTCTCACGCATGTCCATCTGTCTGTCATTGATACATTAAAAAAGAGTGCCTTTTTGCTGATGTCATCAATAGTATATGCGATATATAACTTTCAAACCGTAATTTTCAAATTAGGGCTTGTCTTTCCCTTCCCTTATTTCCTCTCTTGACAGCAGCCATCAACACCCACTCAAACTGCCACTCAGCCGCTATTTTAGCCGTAGCCGGCACCGTCGCCACCCCTGGATCCTATCTAACCCCTCTCACCATCATATAATATTGACGACCAAACAACCACCATTGCAGTTGACTAACCACCAAGACCGTATCAACGGCCCACCATGATCCCGCAGCCAACCACCACCGCGTTGACGGTCAACCACCACCACACCCACGGCCTTCCAGCACCCTCACAGCTTCCAGATCTGCTTTTTTCATTTAACTCAAACTTTGTTTTAGGTTGATCCATATCTAGGTTGAACGAATCACGGGGGTGAGGTTGGTAGCCAGTGGAAGGTGGTGGTGAGGTTGGTGATGATCAACAACAATGGTGGGTTTGGGGTGATAGGTGATGGTGGTTTTGGGTAGGTAGTTGTGTGTTTAAGGTTAGGGTGATTGATAATGGTGCTGTCGTGGGTTTCGGGTTGTTGGTGGAGGGGTTGTGTACTTGTGTTTCAGGTTTTGGTGTTTTTGATGTGGTTGGTGTTTCTCATGATGGTTGGCGGCGGCTAGTGTCAATAGGGTAATTTTATGGGAGTGATAAGGGCATTTTTGTCATCATTACTATTCCATTACGTATTTAGGTTTTCCATATGGTCAAAGGATATTACTGATATTACACGTATAATTTCAACATAACCTCAGGGACATGTAATTAACCCCTAATACAATTAGGTTGTGAAGGATTTGATTGAATCTTACACTATATTTAGATACTAAACTATGAAATCCCTACTTTATCTCTTGCCTACTATAAACCTCAATAAAATCAAATCCCTAATTTATCTCTTGGATTTTAGAGAATAAATCTGCCAAGTCCTCTAATTACGCCAAATTGTGTTCCCATCATTCTCCCCGGGTTGAAAAGAGCTCTTCTCCGGACGGAGAAAATGTTGGTACTGCTATAACAAGGCGGGACGGCGAAGCTCGTCCTTGGTAAGCCTGTATCAGGGCAGTTCTGCCATCAAACCATAAAGCGCTAATAGCCACTCTCGTGACAGGACACCGTTTCAAAGTCCAAGATACTTTTGATGGTAACAAAAGACCACGATAGGCTGTTAGGAGAGGCTGGGATAAGAGCCGGAATAATAAAACTGGGAGGAAGACCTGCAAAAAACTCTGGAAGGCTTAAAAAGGCCTCGATAAGGAAATTGAAAACAGGCTAATGCTCATATTAGAAGTCAAGTCAAGAAAATAAGCATTAGGACCTTGCCTGCGTATGATACGAGATGGTCCAAGGGCTCAAGCATGCAACTTTTTACAGGAATCGTGAGGGTAACGCTAGGGGCAATACACGAGCCATAACAAAGTCCCTGCATCAAACTCAAGCTGCTTACGATGGCCATCCGTAGAAGATTATAGGTTTCATTACTTAACACTGTCTTTCGATGGATTTTAGCATGCAAATCACAGAATGCTGCGCAAAAACATCAGCGGATTCCGAAGGGCGGGAGTTAGGAGGTAATGGAATCAAGTCAGTAGGCTGACGAGGGGAATAACCAGTGGCAATCTCGAAAGGACTCTTGCCAGTGGTGCGGTTAAGTGAGTTATTGTAGGCAAACTCGGCCTGTGGAGGGAACAGATCCCGTGCACCCTTACATCACCAATAAACAACACAACAAGTCGAATAATCTACGATTAACCACCTCTGTTTGACCATCAGTGTGGGTGTGGAAAGCAGAACAGAATTGCGCTGAGTGCCAAAAAGTTGCCATAATGTCTTCCAGACTAATGAATCTGACATCTCGATCAGACACAATGAAGGTGGGTAAGCCATTGAGGCGAACCACTTCCTGTAAAAACAACTTAGCCACATGAGAGGCGTCAGCATTCTTGCTATATGGAATGAAATGCGTCATACGTGAATAGCAATCCATAACAACAAGGACTGAATCAAGTCCTCTAGCGATCTTGGGCAACTATAAGACAAAGCCCATGCTCACGCCTTTCCACGGGAGGTGCAGGACAGGTGAGGGAGTGTAAAGACCAGGGTTATACTTCTTAGCTTTAGCTAATCGAGCATCCCTCCAAACGGAGGGCCAATAAAATTTGTCACAACCAAAGCTACTTGCCCTCCCAAAATGGCGAGCATGCCGAGCAGAATGCATCTCCCAAGCAAGAAAATCATGGACTAGAGTACGAGGGACACACTGACAAGTCCCACAAAAAGAAAGTCTTCTCTCACATTGAAATATCATGGCCAAACAGGCATAAAGATACTGAAATATAAGACCAAATAGGCTATAGGGTGGCCACACTGGCTTAGTACATCTCCAATGCCAACACCAGAAGCATCGCAAAAGACCTCAAGGACTTTGGAAAAGCCTGGATGTTGTAAGAGGGGACCTGAAACCATATGCTGTTAATTGTCTCAAAGGCGCGAGTGGCTGCCGGTGTCCACTTGAACCCCCCCTTTCATACAGTCTGTGAGGGTAGCCATGATGGAACTAGAGCTCTTAATGAAGCGCCAATAAAATGTGACCAACCATGAAAGCTGCGAACCTGATAAATGTTCTTTGGTTTGGGCCAGTTGGTAATAGCACGCAGCTTCTTGGGATTGACAGAAATCCCTTCTGTGGAGATGATAAAACCTAAAAAGGCCACACAAGACTACAGAAAGTAAGACTTCTCAAGATTGGCAAACTTTGGCGCGCGGAGGGTTCCGAGGACCTCCCGGAGGTTGTCTAAATGAGAATGCACGGTTTTGCTAAAGATCAGAATGTAATCAAAGTACACCACTAAAAATTTCCCGAGGAAAGGGCGTAGGATCTGAGTTGTGACTTGTATCGATGTGCTTGGGCGTTAAAAAAGACCTAACGGCATGACTAACCACTCATAAAGACCATCGGGGGTCTTGAGCAGTTTTCCACTCATCCCCAAGTCTCGTCCAAACCTGATGATAACCAGTACGCAATTAAAGCTTGAAGAACCAACGAGAACTGGCCATAAAATTCAACATGTCATCTAGGCGAGGAATGGGAAACCTATACTTGACATTCATCTTATTAAAGGCACGATATTAACACGCAATCGCTACGTGCCATCTATTTAAGGGTCAAGAGGCATAGCACACAGATCATACCAACACAAAAAGCTCCACGCTGTAAAAGTTCGTCAACCTGGCGTTGGAACTCGGCACGCTCCTTAATACATCCTGTAATTAGGCAAGTTTGGCACTGGGACCCTAGGACCAAGTTAGATGTCTCGAAAGGGAGGTAGCTCGATAGAAGGGGAGTCGGGGGTCACATCCTGAAACTCATGCAGCAACTGAGCAACCTCAGGGGAAAATCGACTAAGGGTGCAGGAGGATCACGGAAAGCTTCCCATGCCACTAAGGCTAACACAAAGCAGGACTCTCGACCTACCACCTTGAACTCTCTACGATCAAGAAGCTGAAGGGTTTGCTTCTTTGGAGGCAGCGATGCCTTCTTCGATATAGGCTTACCTTCTCAGAGGGCGTGGTAGGCAACAGCTTAATAGTTTTCTCCCTGTGCTTAAAAGTGTATGCGTCGTCTCGTCCCACGATGCTCAATTTCTACATTATAAAAACAAGGCCAAGCAAGTAAGAGATAAGCAACATCCATCGGAAGAACATCGCACCAGAATTAGGCCAAATAGGCACCCATCTGGAGGGGTACTAAGCATAGGTGTAGTGGACGAGAGGTCTTATCAACCCGTGCAACTCAAAATGGTATACAGTGAGATTCAGGTTGTGGCTTCATTTTGATCACCACCTCGCTCAAAAATCATGTTATTGTACTACCCCCCATCAATGATGTGCTTGCTAATGGTGTCCTGCACGGAAGATAAATCTGAAAGATGCTTGTGCATTCCCAGTTGTCCTCCTCAGGGAAAAACAAGATCCACTGCATGACGTTGCAAGCAGGCGCCTCATGAACCAAACATCCTCACATTCTTCCTCAGAAGCATGTTGAGGACCCACACCCTCGATATTATCCTCTTCCTTCTGATTAGCCTCCATCTGAGCGATGGATATAGTGCAATGAGAACAACAACTCACCATGTCACCACGGTTGTGGCAGTGATTACACTCCACATTAGACATGTGCGGCCGAGACGATGAAGGGGTGAACTTGCGAGCCTTGCTCGTACTAGCACCAAGTGTAGGACTAGAATGGATGACGGACAGGGAAGGATCAAAGCAACAAATCACTGAAAAGGGGGAGAACTAGATAGGAAAGAAGTTCTTCCAAAAGGAGTGATCCGTCGAGGGGCCGAAGACCTAAGGGACTTCCCAAAAGAATAAAGCCTTGGGGAAAGCACTCTCAACGGACTTAGGCTCGTGAAGGCGAATGTCCCTTTGTATATCAAGTTTATATCTCCGATAAAGCAATTGAGACCCAAGGGGCTTCAGGTACTGCACATGTCACTGAAAGCTCTTCGAATCGAGATATATACTCAGATACCGCAGCAGTTTGTCTCAGTTGCATCACCTGCATTTCTTGACGGCAGTTAGTGGAAAGGTATTTTTGTTTAATTTTAAGCGCATCCTTCCCAGGTGATTATGGAAATTTCAGCTAGCCGTACAAGGGTATCTCCGCCTCCAATTAATTTCACCTTAACAAATCTGACGTGCTCAGGGTCTTGCATGCGATAAAAGCTTGAATAGTCCTACATCTCAGCTAACTAATCAGTAAAATGGCCAGGGTTAAGAAAACCATCAAAGCTAGGTGCATAGACTTTGACGCGACAAGTGCCGTCTCCAAAGTCATCCAATTGATAACATGGCTCACAACCATACCTATGGTTATGAATTCACTCATAGTTGAATTCTGAGCACGATGGTCCCCGAGAGTTATCCAATCTGGAAAACGGGTCCCGTAGGAGTGGTAAGAAGGCCAAACTGGTTATCCTTAGGACCAAGAGGAATGGGTTCATCAGTGTCTCTCTAGTGCTCGTGTTTCCCGAGGGAAATGTGGATTTGGTGGAGACCTTCCTCCAAATGAGTTAACAAATTTGTGACTCATTTGAAGAGACCCCACAAAATCGTCAAGGGTTTGAAATCTTTCATCGACAATTTTATCTCCCGCACTAACCATCATCTAGAAAATGCACAAATCCGTCTCGCGGCGGCGGCGGCGTGGAGGATCTTAGGTGGAAGCTCACCGCTGCAGCAGCGGCAAGGCAGCTGCTGCGTGGTGGCGAACAGTGGCAAGATGGATGGTGGGTCCCGACCATGCAAATGTGGTGGATCAATGGGGGAATGACACCAAAGGATGTCACGGCGGGGATAGAGGGTGGCCAGGCTGTGGGCAATGACGGCTGAAAGTTGGGAGAAGAGGTCACTGTTGGTTAGGGCGGAGTAGTTTTAATTTTTTCACTGACGAAAGGGTGGGTGTGGTGGGTAAAACTTTTGACTATGGTGGTTGTATTGTTTTGAAAATGTTAAGGACATCACTTGTGCTGAAAATTGTGGTTTATGATTAAGAAAAAAGCCGAGGGTGGATCAGGTTTGCTCAGGATACCACTTTATGTGAAACTAGTAGGGCATAAAATGAGAGGAGGGACAAACTGAATAACGGGAGAAACAGAAGGTTTATTCTCAATTCATAACAAGAAGATCTCTCTATCACAAGAGGGGGGTCCTTTTACAGGACAGAGATAGAACTTAAAAAATAATACATCAATAAACTCCTAACTGTTCAATCAGATCATAACGGATTTGATTGAATCTTACAGACCATTTAAATACTGAAGGATGCAATCCCTAGTTTATCTCTTGCTTAAAATAAACCTGAACGAAATGTCAAATTCCTGATTTATCTCTTGGACTTTCGAGAATAAGTCTTCCAAGTACTCTAATTACGCCAAGTTGTGTTCCCATCACCATTCCATTCTAAGAGCATGTTTTTCAAATATATATAACTATCAACCTTAAGGTTGCACCACGGCTTACCTTTCTTCTTGATAATGATGATCAAAGCTTTTAAATAAGTAAAATAGGATAATAGAGTAGTCAATAAAATGAATTTATATACACGTCAGATGATTCAAGTCAGAAAAACTTACTTTTGTCGTCTTCAACAATGCCAATCCTTCAACACCAGAAGTTACCCGCAAAGCACCAGATTTCTTTGCTATAACTTCTGTCGTATGTTTCTCAGATCCAAGTTTAAAACCTTAAATAAATAGGCAACAATGAATTCAGTTCACTCCCTTGTCAAAGGTTTGGCTTAAAAGCTCTAAACACCAAAACTGAACCCTTGGTGATCACTGAAATGAATGAAATTTCTATTTTGCTGTGTAATGGAAATAGCAACAATAAGAAGATTTGTACTAGAAACTACTCGACATTTTTACTTCGTCTAAAGAAAGAAAATAGTTAGGCCGACTAGGCTTTCGTCTACCATGTACCAAAATCAAGAAGATAAGAACCCATTCCAGCATAGAGTGAAGATTGAGACATATATATATCAGTTTCAAGAAGCCTGAAAGGCAGATAACTGGGCATAATGAAAGGGAAATGTCATTTTTTTTTTCCTTCCGTCGAATGAAACCAAAAGAGTGTGGAATGCTAATCACTAAGCGATAATGAAGTAGGATGTCTCGTACATTCTATTTAGTGCCGTTATCTATTTCACATAGCTAAGTGCAGGGAAAGTATGATCTAGCATATAGATATCTGAAAAATGCCATCCATAAGGGGGTAGGTGTGGGGACCAGTGCATCGGGACAAAGCTGTCTCGAAGTAAAGATACAGAAACAAATGGCAACCAGCTTCATCAAATGGAATCAAGCTTGTCAAGGCAATATGTTAAGGTACAATACACATCCGGAAACCAACAATTAACATTTCAACATATAAGCTTTGTGAGCCTCTCCCCTCATTTTGAAATGGTTTTGAATTGGATGCTTGCACTTGGTATCAGAGCTCTCATTACGCAAGGTTCTAGGTTTGATTCTTTCTGCTTTCATATTTGGTCCTCCCTTTGTCAATAGTGCAATTTGCACACATTTACTTGTTCACTTGTGGTGGTGTACCTTGATGTGTTTCTAATTCACTTGTCCACATGCAATCAGGGCTTCCACCCCATAACATGCATTGTTGCGCTCATTCTCTAACGGTTTAAGCTTTTAGAGCAACTAACATTTTCACATGGTATTAGAGCGGGTCAATCCAAGCCCAGTAAATAATTCAAATTAAAAAGATCCACCACCGCCCAATTCAATTCATGCACGTGTTTGGAAAATTCTAAAAGAAGTCTAGCCACACCAAAGAGAGCATGTTCTCACATCAGGACATAACAATTAACGACTAGGTATAAGCCTTGTGAGCCTCTCCCTCATTGCAAATTGGTTTTGAGTCATTGCTAATTAGTTTTGAATTGGAAGCTTTCAAGGAATATATCATCCATATAGTAACCAAAAGTAATACCAATCATGTCTTAAATGAAAAAGAAACTCAGTAGGATAGCATTATTTAGTTCATAGAAAATAATCATCCCATGGATTCAGGATGATAGAATGAAGAAAAAGATAAAAGAGAGAGAACCCACAAAAGAAAGTGGTTTTGATCATTATTTCAAGGAAGACATCAGAATGTTTAGGTGCTTATAGATTATGGTTTTGATAGTACCCCTAGTAGCAGAGACCTTATAATCTGACATAAAGAAGACAACAATAGCATATTTTAAGCCATAAAGTAGAAGTTCATAAAGGACAATTGCAACAAATAGATGCTACCTATCGAAGCAGATCAGGCAGCCAACAGTTTCAAGACAAGGTTGCATACATGAGAAGTACAAGAATCTTGAACTTTTAACTTTGACTATTAAAATGATTCATGTATACAAACAAATCAATCGTGCTGTTAGTTGATAGGTTTAGAAAGCAAAAAAATGTTCCATTCCACAGTCAAGCCCTCAAAGCCTGAAAAGACTAACCATGTTGATGTGGTTGACCATTTACGTACATACGCTCCCATGGCTTCTCCACTATCTTGATGATGGCCGTTGTGACCTGTAGTACATGGATGATACAAAAGACTTTCAGAAACAATTCAGACTTATTGATCACTTAATAGATACAGATATATAAACCTCGGTTTCTAGCAATTTTTGGTAATATGAACAAGGTTGCACACGGGCAATTCTACTGCAAATGTGCTTAAGAACAAACATTGCCACGTCAGTTACTTATTCTAGACTTCGATCCGGACTCAGAAGTAACAATAGCTAAATGCTTAACACATGCGGAGCTGGGCAGAAGGAGAATAGGCTCCTAGCTAAGGTAGCTTGTCTTAATTAGGAGCTGAGAAGAGTTCGGCCTTCACTGTTCACATGAAGAAACAAAAGAACTCTTTCTTCTCCCCTTACCTTTCTTGAGGAAGGAAGAGACATAAGGTCTTATGAAGGGAGGGAAGAGGCGCTGAACACATCTGGACTATATTTTGGAATTTGTTGCTTAGAAAAACATTGGAATTTAACTTAGCACGTTTCTACTGACAATAGCAAGATGTCATTACACCTCAAACTAATTGATGTTTGGAGGATGATGACTTGAAGACAGACAATATTTTCTCAGCAGTACTCTACAATTCTCATATGAGCACTTACGTGTGCAACCTTTAGACTATGTGTGCTCGATGAATAACAGAATGTTAACTAGATGTTGCTAAGAAGCTTCACCTCCCACTCCTAGTTCTTCAACATCTCGTGTGTGCTTTCTTCATGTGCATGTATATTGTTTTGAAATTTTCAATTTTTTAATGCCCACGAAATCATAAAATGCTAGATTCACCAATTTTTACCATTACAAAATAAGTTCTAAAAAAGCTCCGAAGTTTAAAAGACATGTCATAAGAGTTTGTTCGCCTACTTCCTGAGAATGCAATAACGCGAGCAAAACAAGGACAACTATCGTGGGACAAATTAAACATGCTGGGCTTGAAAACTTTAACAAGCCCCTACTACACTCACATTGGCCTATGAAATCCCAAAAAAAGCACTCTACGTGTGAAACCCTTAATAATGCAACATTAAAAAAAATAAAAAAAGAAATATGTATTAAGTTATATATGAAAAATAGAAATAGTGTCTAACTCGGGGATAAGAAGAGGAAGATCAGATTAATTACTTGTTTGGAGGTAAAAGAAGATATGCAAATATCCTCGAAATTAACCATCAATCATATGCCTCGACAACGTACCGGCAATTTGTGGACATAATTAGTTTAATTAAACACCAGATATATGCAAATCAATAATTCTTTTAATACAATAAATCTCAATATACAAGATAAATCAATACCCACATTATGGATTTTGGAGAAACCTTGAAGAAAAGAAATCAAGGAAGTTTTAACACATGTCATGATGAAGTTACCTGCTGATAAAAAGAAGTAAAGTGCTTGGCAAGTCCAATTGCAAAGTCTTCCATCGAAAGTTGTTCCGAGCATTCCTTTGCTTTCACAGATACCTGTGTATATCCGATTGAAAAGAAAAAGTAGACTCTTAGTAGACAAAGAGATGTGGTAGATTGAGCAATAAGGGCTTGAGGTGGATCCTCGGTGAAGTCAGATTCCAACTGGAAACTCGCTAGTTATAGCATCGGTCATTCGCGCACTGCTTACCGCTCTATGAAGGACCCACTGGATAACTTTCCTTCTTATCGTATCATAGTTTTTTTTTCAAAACAATAAGCCATGCGAAGGTCGTTTCTTTTCTTGCTACACCTCTTAGCTTCCATGGTGGATGATCTCCCAGTCATGAAACCAAATGAACCTCAGATATTCTAAAAGTCTCCTTACTTACTCTTATGACCAATTACCCTCTCCCAAAGCTTCACCATGTGAGTCATAAGCCTGATCCCTCTACTGGTACTCCATTCCAATTAAACAAAATTAATAATTACAGTCTAATTAGCAACGGGAACGATATAACGGAGGAGTAAAATGCAAAAGCTATCACAAATTTTGCAACTCAATATAAAGTAGAGCTTCCCACGGTTTCATTATTCTTATCCCATAATTGCATATAAGTGTGATAGAATTCAATTAGTATAAACATTGGCTTGAACTGTAGTAGTGAATATGAATCAACTTCCTCATGAGTCAAACTAGGGAAAAAAACAATGAGCATTTGTTCAACTATGCTTTCGAAATTCGCAAGAAAGTCAAGAAAAAGTCAGAAAAGAAAAAAGTTTGTCGCCACCAACCCTCAGCACCTGGGGATCGTAAATCGAGCAATAGGTACGAGTAGTAAAGGTGAGTGAATTACGGTGTTCTTCATGGTGTCGGTGGCGACGATGTCGGAATTGTCGCCGTGAACATAGGCGGGGATGCAATTGGACAGGAGGGTGATACTGACGTTCCATTCCACGATGAAATGGCGACCATCTTGGCCTTTCCACACCCTAGCAAACCTCACCCTGCTCTTCCCGTGACTCTGCTCAAACGCGAATCCTTCCACTTCGTCGCCCATCTAGTAAGCAATCCCACGTATCTGATGAAATTGTGTTGATCTGTGTGTTACTGTGTGCGTTGCGTGTGTCGCTATGGTGAGAATATTACTTGCTCCACAAACTTTTTCAACGAGTGTTTTGACTGAAAAGAGAGGGAGACAACAGAAAAGAAAGAAAGAAAGAAAGAAGGAAGGGGAACTACACTCTGCCTCCTGTACTTTCAGCAAATTGTGATATGATCTCTTTTACTTTAAAAATGTGTACTAAACATATCTCTATTTCTCATAAAGTTTGTACCTTAATCAATGTTGGTAGTAGTGGTAGGTGGCGCGATTCTTTACAGTTATCAAATCGTTAAGCAAGGGAAACAATACTTTTGAGTTAAGAAAATGAGAAGAAGAAAGACAATAATAGTCGTATTAAATTTTTGGGATAATTGCGTAAAATACCCCTGTGGTTTGGGGTCGTTGCAAAAATACCCCTGCTGTTACAAAAATTGCAAAAAGACACCTGTGATTGCAAAAGTGTTGCAATCGTCAAAAAAACCGTTCAAACTCACGGCATGTGATGTTCACGCTCCTAAAAGTGCGTTTGGTAGAGATTAACTTAACGAAATGACAAAAATGCCCTTTATTTCTTCTTCCTTCCCCAAATCCTAAACCCTAACCACCACCTATTTCTGCCCCCACCGCCGCCTCAGCACAATCGCCGCCACCGCAACCACCTGTTATGCCCAATCACTGCTGCCTCAGCCCCCTCAAGCTACCTCATCAGGCCCCATCCACCACCACCATCCCCTCTTTCTGCCACCGCCCGTTTCTGACACCACCGTCCCATTAACCCTTTGTCGCTGCCGCTAGATCCATTTCCCCCACCGTGAACCCATTGCATCGCCAGCCCCGACCGCTTACCATGGATCCCTTGTCGCCGCAGCTAGCTCAATCGCGACTTGGCCATTTGCGCCCACCACCATCAAGGCCCTTCATCGCCACAAGCCCAAGCCCTAATTAGGGCCGGTGCAAACAAACAGGTAAGGCAACATGAAGGGGACGGTATGGAAGGGGAAAGAGGAGAGGGGGAGAGGAGGAGAAGAGGGAGAAAGGAAGGGAACACCAGTCACCTGTGAGGGTCGAGGGAACATCGGTCGCCGGTGAGGGTCGACGGAACGCCGGTAGCCGATCGGGTAGATCCTGCGGCATTCATACCCAAAAGACCTACAATTACAGTATATATAGAGGGTAATTTAGACATTTTCTTCATTCAGTTACGAAAATCGTCTATTGCAACACTTTTGCGATCACATGTGTCTTTTTGCAATTTTTGTAACAGCAAGGGTATTTTTGCAACGACCCCAAACCACAGGGATATTTTACGCAATTATCCCTAAATTTTTCAGAAACTTAGAACAAAAAGTGTCACAAACACAAAGTACTAAAACTGAAAAAATGAATACTTTAAGGGCTCATCAGCAAAAAGGAGAAATGAAGGACTATTATTGTAAATGCAAGAACAGTGAAGGACGAAAGTGGGGTATTATGTTTAGTGTCATTATTATTATTATATTATATTATATTATTATTATTATCGCTGGATGTTACTTGGAAGCATCTCGTTCCAATTTTTTACAGAGAAGTCAGACGCGGAGAGAAAGGTTGATTGGTACGATCATCGAACAAAGCAACTGCAACAGTAACAGAACAGCCAACATTATCTCTTTTCCTTCTTGCAAATTCGAAACGCCATTACCCACAAAATTGCAAAAAAGAAGCAACAGAAAAGAAGAGGATGAAGAGAGTATTCGGCGTAAAAAAGGATAAAGAGCCCCCTCCTTCCCTTAACGATGCCTCCGATCGGGTAATTCCTCTGTTGCTTTCGGATTACTGCTTGTAATTGTTATCGAATTGCGAATAAGTGCGAATTAGATGTGTTGTGTTCAAAGATGAAATCAGCACGTTTACCGACACAATTAGGGTTTGTGTGTAGTTTTTAAATCTCCATTATGTTATCTGTGATGTTTATCATGTTGCTGCTAATACGGGAGGAGTTACATTATGCTCTACTAAATGATTGTTTTCCTTGATGGCTGTCAAGAATTTGAGAAGAAAATGGAACATTATTTAGCAGAGTTTACTCTGTCTGTTAGTTATGGTGAGGATTCGTGTCAAGGAGTTAGAATTTTCCATGTAAAATAGAAGAGAGTTTCTTTTTGATTTGCAAGTTTCCTGCTGAATATGATTTATATTTTGGGAACTTACTGAAGAGCAATGACAAAGGATCTGCGCATGATCTCCATAGAATTTGAATAAGAGTAGGATAGGGTATTAAGGAAAGAAAGTGGTACCTACAAAAGTATGCTGATGCGATTGAGGATATGTATGATGGAGTGGCTAGTGAGTCTATAATCACAATTTGGGTTCTCCAAGTGTTAGCTCAAAGATCATGCCTTTTACTTTGGTTATGACGAGATGACTTAGGAATATATACGTATGATATTATAGTCTTAACAGAGGAAAGCACAAAGGTTTCAAGCTGAGCTGGGTTAGGATGGAGTACTTGGAATGCAATTTTAGTAAGACTAGGAGGGAATACGTGGGAGGTTGTAAAAAATGGCTACGGGGCAGATTGGATGCTGGTGCTATAAGATCCGTAACCGCCCACCACCCCAAACCCGTGACTCCGACTCCGGATCCCACCCACCATCGGCTTAGCGGATACTTTTACCATCCCTCGATCTGATCGACTATGACAGTACCCGATCCCACCTTGCCCACCCCGACACGTCCGGCGAAGCTATGTTACGAATTGCAAGATGCTTTTTGAAGTTTTACAAAATAATGGGGAGGACAACCAAAACCAACATGACCATCTAAATAACTTAAATGAAACGAGTAATACACCACCAGATGTACAACATATAAATGGTGCAAAATAAAGAAAAGAGAGAGGAGATCGGTGTGGATAAATTAGCGAGATGGATCAGCGAGATGGCTACCGCCGTGGATGGGTTTTGAAGACGATGACTGGCGTTGGTGGTGGTCCGCCGCCACTAGACGGATCAGGACCAGTGCCAGTGGATGATTGGATGGTGCTGTGGTGACTAGTGTTTGAGAATGGCCGAATGGTAAGAAGAGAAACAAGACGTGTGGCTAGGGTTTTTAAATGAGTTGTTTATATGAATTGATGGACGGCTGAGATCTACTTTAAGATGCTAAAACCGTAGCCGCCCGCATCTGCTGTGGTTTATGAAATTAAATACCAAACTCGCTACATAACCCGGTCAAAGTGAAAAAAGTCCGCTCTACAGGAGCAGGGCATGGTGGATATTTGCCGGATGAGGGTCAAATTGCCATCTCTACGAGGGTGTAGAAATGTCGATGGGCAACAAGTACCTAAGAACTATCTTTTAGTATCTTGGATCAGTACTTAAGGAGGGTGTTTTCACTTAGGAATTGGGCTTCTAATTTGGTGATAGGAGGGGTTAATTTCGAAGAAACATAATATAATGCATGTGAATTCGTGCTTTTTGTGAAAATCAAATGGGGAAAAGCTGGGTCACTTGTTGCTACAGTGCTTGCTTACTAGGGCAATTTGGGCTTCGCTTCTTGTTTATGCTTGTACTTTTTTGGGTTATGGGTCAAAGCTTTGGGACTTGACACCTCTGTGTATCTTTCGGTACATGGCCCTTTGAGACAGTTGGGCTTCCATTTCCATTCCCGAGTTCAAATTGTTGGTGTTTTAAATACTTGTTTTTTTTCTTCAGATAACCTATTCAGTCATGCTCAGAGCACAATAATAGTCTTTATATTTGGTTAGTTGAATATTTTGTAAATTGTTGTGCCCCTTTACCGACACATTGCTTCTAATTTTGATGTGTTATCCTATGAAAAATTTGGATAATGAGGGAGAGATTGACGAGGATATTGCTAATAGGCTAAGAGAATATTCCTCTAAGTTGAAGGCAAAGCTTGATAGAACAACGGTGAGGCTGAGAATGTTGTATTGTTTGGACACCATACACATAATGTACGCAGCTACACGCAAACGTTTAGGTGGATCCCTGGCTGCGCAAGATGTGATGAGAAACGAGGATATCCGTAACAAAGCAGGGGTGGCACCAATCAAAAGAAAGATGACGGAACATTCCTTGAGATGGTTTGGTCATGTCCAACGAATGTCTTTAGAAACCTGAAGTGATTTACACGAAGTTAATGTGTTATCACGAGGTAGGGGTAGACAGAGGATAACAACAGAGTAGTGAAAAAAACTTGTATTGCTCAGATTTTATTAGGGATCATGTGCTTTGGCTATGTATATGTACTCGGTACGAGTGGATGGGTCGGATATGCGTCCAAGTGTTGGATCAGACTACTTTTGAAAGCCAGGACATGGGGACGCGGCAAAATGTACATAATTTTTGTTCTTTTTAAGTTATCCCATGGTTAATTGGTGTTCAGTGTGATGAGCATGGTTTGATCAGAAACTTATCTATCTGAACACATGAACGAATTAAAAAGAACTTTACAAGGTTGTGTTCTTAGTGGCATGCCATATGAGATGTGTCAGATACATAGTGCATACCCATGTCCAAGTATTGAGTTTTCCGACGCCAGTATTTGCACGCATTTTAAAGAGTCCATGTAACATAGTGCTTTGGTAAAGGGGGATTGACAAAAAGGATTTATTTTGTCAACTCTTGCTAGTTTGGAACAAAGGCTTAGATGATGATAACAATGATGAGGATAGTAGGGAATATGCACAAAATGTGCAAGTCGTGCTACAAACATAGTAGGGAAAAGGAAATAATCTTAACTCAAGAAAAGAGAGGAGAATGTTCACAAATCTTGCAAACAATGATAAGGGAAATAATTTTCGAGAAATGTGGCTTAAGAAGTAAGGTAAGGTTCTTTCATTGGTTAACAATCTATTCATGTTAACCAAGTTGGATGCCGGTCAAAGTTCAAGTGCCATTTGCCTCGTGAGTTCTGATGTTCAATCTCCTACCTGATTATCCTAGAGTCAGAGGTTAAAAGAAATGGTGCTACCCTTGTTCTTCATCTCGTCACTCATTCGTAAACTTTCACTTCTTGAGGATTGTCTATTAATGCCTTAGTTTTTCTTTAGTACATTTTCTATCACCAACTACTGGCCTCGAACCATACCTCGTGTAAACCGGCAAAGTACATTGATGCAGGAAAAGTCCGAGAGGATAGTAAATCGGGGGAGGTGGAGCGCATCACACCTCTAAATGAGTATTGTGTATCCAATCGATTAGTCCAAGCCTAATGCTTGATTTGTGGGGGGAAAAATCACCCATGAACACTCTCAAGTGTTTAGACTAAAGTCTGAACGTGATTATCCTTCAACAACAATATATTGAGAGTTAACTGCCTTATATATATGGAGGAAAAGTCTAGCACCCTACTTTATTGAAAAATTATGAAAATTGCCTTGCACTACTTACCTTAAAGGAACCTTGCAACTTGGCGAAGTATCTTGAAGAGTACGGTGCATAAAGGAACCTCCTTGGCACTAGAATATCCTGATGACACTTCAACTCTGAAGAAATATAAACTATTCTGATTAGACAAATCCTAGATATACTAATCACAGCATGATAATGAATTTCACCTTTAAAAAATATTAGGTAATTGTATGATTTTCTTAGGTGAAAGATCCCCATATCAAAAATAGACAGGACATAGTTCCACTAAATGGAACCCAAGGACCATATTCTTCTCTAATTTGGGTTTTTTCTCACATCTCAACTTGATTTAAAGACATATCAAAAAAAAATTGACCACCGGTTGGAATGTTGTGTGGGTTCTGAACAGCTATAGCGGCTGAACCTAATAAAATAGCAATTACAACCCAAGAAGTAACAAGTACTTGACCGTGGACTGGGGATGGACTGGGGAATCCCTATTTTCCAATAGAAAAATTGGCGTACTTCCACTTTGTATATACCCCTTTATTGTGTTGATGGAACATGATAGAACATTCATATTGTCCTACAAAAGTAGACTTGAGCAGCACTATGTTGATTCAACCATCACCTTTTTGACTTAACTACTTGAAGCGTAAGTTTTAGGTACCTACTTATGTGTTGATACCAACTAATCACATAATATTCCCACCCTAATAGAAGCATAATACAAGTTTCTGTCTTCTCAGCTGTTCAAACCAGTGAAATATAGGCAACTGGGACCGTCATTTATTGCAATCAAATAGTTCTCCTAAAAATGTCTATTACGTCAAAGAGGGTGGTTATCCAGGGACGGAGGGAGCATATTGAGAGGTGTATGTGTAGAGGAAACATCTAAAACCCTAATCTATAGATAAGAAAATGTCGAAAGTACCTTTACACTGCCTATACCAGGCTTCAGAGGGTTAGATTACATTGAATATATGTGACGGACAGTCAGAATATTTAAAAAGAAAAAAGAAAAAAACAGTCAAAATATAAAAGTTGGACGGGTTGGTTTTCCCACGGGCTGCGCAGACCTTAAAAAACCTTTGCCCATGCCCGGCTCATATTTTTTACTGGCTCAAAAATTTGATTCCCACGTGCACCATGGTCTCTATAAAAGCAAGCTCATGCTCATATTTGTACGGGCTGGCACGGGTTGCCCAATCCAAGTTGCACCCCTAGTAACTTTTATTCCTCAAGGATAAAAACATTAGGCCCTCACAGGAACATAGTCCAAGTTTCCTTTCTTCTCAGCTTTTCCAACTGCATGATACATTCTTTCAAGGTTGAGATATGGAGCTGGCGACGTTAGCCTTTACGAATTAGTTAATGGCGTTCAATTCTAGTTACAAATTCGTCATACTTAAAGGGAACCCTTAAACTTCAAGTGTTTGCATGAGTGCTTAAGGGAACAATGATGTGAAAACTGTAAAACTTGCCTTTTTAGCTGTCCATGAGCGAATTATGTTGTCCCGTTTTCACGCTATTTTGGCTTCGCTTACTCGTAATCACATGAATAGTTTTTTAACAATTATTTTGAGAATCATCTTGTGTTGGAAGATTCTGTTTAATTATAATGTACTTCTTGAGTTTGGAAGTCATGGTAACTTTGTTTTCGTTGCAAGTTGTATATATGCGTGTTCTTTAAGCATTAGAGTCCTAATTTTGTTGCTCTGCTTTTTTATCAATTATATGCCATTGAAAAAACTTCATAGGTTCAATGTCTCTTAGTTTTTGGCTTGCTTTGCTCCCTCTGAACAGATGCCTAATTATCTACCTATTTGTTCAGATAAATAAAAGAGGCGAAACAGTGGATGAGAAGATCAAAAGGCTTGATACTGAACTTGCTCGATACAAAGAACAGATCAAAAGAACCCGACCTGGTCCAGCTCAAGAAGCTGTCAAAGCTCGTGCCATGAGGGTTCTCAAGCAAAAAAGAATGTAGGTTATCTGTCTTTGTTTCTTGCAGATCATGATATGCGAACCTTTTGTATAGACATCCGAAGTAGTCTGTCAGCACCTCTTGATACCATTATTGCTTGTAAGAAATGCACAATTTACTAAGTAGTACACTGGTTAGGTTCGACAGAGATGGGTGGAGTATGACAAAAAAATTTGGTCACGAATGTCAGAATTGTGGATAGGTGAGCTATCAGCATGTGGAGGAAAGTTGAGCCTTATGTTGAGGTTAAAGGTGGTCAATAAGTTAATAGATTGCACGTTGTAAAACTTTTGTCAGTGCGAAGTGAGCTTTTTATTAATTATTCAATAAGGTCTTGTTGGCTGTGAAAAATATGTTGTTGCAGCGTGCCAGAGTTTTGGTCTACTTGATGTGGGTGAAGTTTATTCTAGGTGAGATATATTTGGCGAACTTTATAACTTCCCTTAGCATGGTGAAATGTGTGATCAGGGGAAGTGAAGACAAAGGAACTAGAAATTCGTCTGGGTGCAAGTGCCTATTCTAAGACTTTTTGAGTAGAAACTATCACTCTTTAGCAATAAAAAAAATGGAGAACTAAGTGATAACACTACTTACTTGGAAGGTGAATTGAAAATTAACGGAGATTGTGTTAATAAAATAACAAGCACATCAAGTGCCATAGACAAAGTAGATAACCACACTCATGGTGGAGAGATAGTTAAGGAAATCAAATCAAGTGGTAGATCTTCTGTGGAGAAACACCATAGTACAAGATCGTATAAACTAAGGAGCTATTGTGCGCCACTTGCTCCCTAAACTAGGATAGGTATATGCTGGAAATGTAGGTTCCTAACTAATGATTAATCAAGAAAGCACAGTGATAAAAATAAGGAGCCTTAAGTGCTTAATAGTTAGCTAAGAAGCCATAAATGCATGATGTATAATCATTGCTGCGTTGGTTGTGTGTCACAAATGATTTGCAGCTTCAATCCTCTTTTAAAGTTGAAAATGTTGGTAAAGGGACTTCGCATGACTCGCACATTTCTGGAGAAGAACTGGAGTGCTGTAGTGCTGCCACGTGTCTCAGTAAAGCTCTAGAATCTGCTACTTGTCTCCATTGAAATACATACTTCTTAACTTACTTAGCACTCTCAGAGAGTTATATGGAAACATATTCCTTCATTTTCTCCACTACTAACTACTTATCTTACTAAGATGATGCGAGTTTGCCATGTGTCCGCTTACAACTAATACACCTAAACTTAAGAATGTCATCTGGCTCACTTACAACTGTCTTGACTACTTTGCACGGACTTCACCCTCTCCTAGTGAAGGCCGACTCCAGGAAGTAGTCCACCTAAATGCAGGCGAAGTCCAATTGAAAGTCTTGTTTGAGCTTACTTATCACTTGAGGACCATTGCGCTAGTCTGGCCTCTATCTAGTGACTTCTGTCTCATCCTGCCAATATTTTAGAAGTTTTTCCATGCAGACGCTTGCTGCACATTTCATTGCTTAGTGGACGAACTGCGTGGCATCCTCTAGAAATATTCATAACTACTCTAGTTTCTCTTGTACGTTACAGAGTATTCTAGAATAGCATGGTGGCTTGTAAAAACTTCTAGTAATTTTCTTAGAATATTTTAGATTGTAATTGTACACTATAGGATCGGATCAATTTCAACCATCCGTCGAGGTGAGACACTATAAATAGGAGAGGGCTCATATCGGTTAGCATTGTACTTGAGTGTTATCAACACAAAGCTTTCTCTTTCAGTTCTCTCTATGTGCGTTCTCTCTCTCTTCCTTTAACTTTCATAGTGTTGGCTTGGCTGACTTAGCAACTCGCAAGTGGCGAAGTTGTCTAAGGCCACATGGTGAGCTTGTCGGTTTATAAGTCTGTGATAGGTGGTATCGGAGCGGGGACGATTCTACGATCGACAAGGGCAGCACTTCCAAAGTTTTGGACAAGAGGATGGTCGCCTAAGTAGCACGGACACGGTGTCCAATGCCGACACTAACGGGACATTGGACACCGCAGGACACAACTAAATATTTGCAATATTATGCATGGACATGTTTATATATAAGTTTCAAGCACTTTCCATTCTCATGGAAAAGTAAAACACCAACTGATAAGCCATAAATTAAGGTCATACTTGAAATTGAGTTACTATAGATGATACAGTAGGGCAAGATCACATAAAAACTGCCAAAAGGAAAAGATAAACAACTTCCATGTATTCTATTCACCAAGATTTAATCGACATCAATTGCCTCATCACGTTTATTGTCCTCTAGATCTCCATCATCTACCTCTTCCCCACACAGGCTTATCAATTGAGAGATGTCTTCTATGTTAAATTGCCTTCGTCAAAGAGCCCCAGACATAAGTCGACCGAAATACAATCTACCATTGGGGTTTGCCCTAATCTTTTCATTTATAATACAACCCCAACTTTATTTAACAATCTATCACGACCCTCAATTTAAGTTTAAAAATATGCAATTTTGTCCGATAAATGTCGGACACTTCTGCATAAGGTGTCAGACACTTTTATGTAAGGTATCTAATAATTAAAAACAAATAAAAGAAAGTTGGACACCGTCGAGAGGTGTCCGACACGTGTCCGGAGGTGTCCGAGGAGCGTCCAGGTGTTGGTAGGTGTTGGACACGATACCTCGACCTAGAAGAGGTGTTCGTGCTTCCTAGATGGTTGCAAAGGAGAACCCAGACAGGAAGAATCGAGGTAAGTAATATCGTCTTTGATATGGAAGGCCGCTTGGTCAGATGCGTGGTCGCAATCACAGATGTCAGTGAGCAGCTTGACAAGCTAGAGCAAACCATGAAAGAAACCGAAGGCCAATTTAGTGCTACGGTGGAGGAGCTTCAGGAAGGCATGCTCGAGTCCACGAGTGATTCGTGGCGGAATGGCTACATTGGGCTTTCAAAAAGGTGTAGGAGGCCTTGGCATAGTTTCCAGGTTCAATTCAATGTGTTGATAGCCGGCTTGGAGGAGACAAGGTCAGATTGGGCCATGTGCAAGTGTGCTGTGGCCGCCGGTGGAGACAATGCCACTAACTATGCCCGCTATACCTCGAAGGTTATGAACGCGTCTAAACTTAACGAGTACGATGGCGAGAAGGATGCCAAGGAAACTGACAACATATGGTAATTGGAGTGTCACTTTGATGCCCTAAACTTGGAGAACACGTGAAGGTACACACAACTCTCCTCTATCTCATCAACATATCTATGGTAGCACGCAGAGATGGAGAAAGGTACTTGCACTATTGCTACTTGGGAGGCATTCAAGAAGGAACCGAAGAAACACTTCTTCCCCGAAATATCAACCACGATGCCCCTAAGAGGATGAAAAAAGTTGAAGCATGACCGGTCTATCAGGATTATGTAAAGGAGTTTACCCAGTCTCATGCTTCAAATCACCAACATGGGTGAGGAAGACTTGCTCTTCAATTTCTTGGACGGTCTCAAACCATGGGCAGCTCAAGAACTCTACCGCCATGGGGTGAAGGATGTGGAGTATTGCTCGAGCGACAGGGCCGAGTCTTCTAAGTTTAAGGGGAAGTAAAGTGACCATGCCAAAGGTGGGGGAGATAAGGGGTCGAAACCCACTGATAGCCAAGATGGAGGGAGGAAGAAGTTCCATGGCAAGCATGACAAGGGAGGAAACAATGGAAGCTAGGCATGAAGCCTCGTGACGCGGAACGCCTCCTCTTTGTGCAATGGTCTAATTGCAAAGGAGCGTCCAAAGGAGAAGGTACTCAATTCCATCCTCGAGGAGGAGGCAAAGCGGAAGGAGACCAAGATAAGGTGTCTCAAGCTACTAAACTCCCTGCAAGCGAAGCCAATGACTCACCAGGTGGGTGGTCGCTCTTTCGTATTTGTCAAGGGCCGTATCAATGGCAAGACGACCCATATAATGGTGGATACGGGGGCGTCTTACAACTTTTCCCGTCTCGACGAGGTACAGAGGTTGGGGTCGGACGTGTCTAAGGGAAATGGGTGGCTTAAGACCATAGTTTTCAGAATCGACCCAGACCGGTCAGTTCGACCGGTTCAGCCGCGAACCGCGGCCTTAACTGGTCCGTGTCAGCTTAAATACCGGAATGGCTTACAAACCGTTCAAACTCGTTCATACCGGCCGGTTATTTTGTAAGAACTGTGAACCAGCCTTTATGTATAAAGCCGTAACGGTTTTGTAAAATACAACTAAAAGACCTTTTTAGGCACCAAAAGTTAGCCACTTTTCTTACTACACATTAGCCATTTATATCTTTTAGCTCTAAGACAAGTAGGGATCATTATGATTCTTTTTAAAATGCAAGATATGACAATTGGATGCACCGCCACACAGTCCCAATCCCACTCCCACCTTAGTTTCATATTTTATAATGGATTGAGTGGCCACAAATTGCAAGATCTTCTACTAACTCTTCAGCTTATCTGAGGAGCAGTTATGAATCCGTTATTCTTCGACAAGTATATTAATTTCTTCATCTTTTTTCTTTCTTCTGTTCTTTATCTTTATTTTCTCATCTCTTATTTTCTTGCTAAAAGATATGTTTTTTTTTTCCTTTTCCTAGAGTTCATGACTTCTTGTTCATTATTTTCAATGTCATTTCATGTTTTCTTTTTCTTCTTCAACTCACATAAATTGCATACTTGATATATTATGGACTAGTTTGTGATTTTAACTATTTATGATAACATTTTTATTTTTTGAAATCATTTTAATTATAAAACCGGTTGAACCAGTTGAACCCCCAGTCAAACCACTGAATCAGTGAACTAGTCCCTCAAGTTGCCCAATCAGGTCAAAAATGGTGAACCCCCAGAAGCAATCAAGGAAATCCTTGAGTACAAGGATGTCATGCCACCCAAGTTGCCCAAGAAGCTACGCCCCCTTTGCGAGAGGTAGACCACAAGATCGAGTTGGAACCAAAATCGACGCCACCCTCTAAGGCACCTTTAGAGGAGCTAAGGAGGCAATTTAAGGAGCTGTTGGATGCGGGACATATCCAGCCCTCCAAATCACCCTATGGAGCGCTGTTCTTGTTCCAGATGAAGCACGATGGGATGCGTCGATCAAATGTGCTATTCCTCTCATTGTCGACTTGTTCAATCAACTTGGGCAGGCCAAGTACTTCACTAAGCTAGACTTGTGGTCGGGGTATTACGAAGTGTGGATTGCCGAATAAACATTGATGTTAATTATATAGTTTGAAACAACGCGATCACTCTTTTGAAAATTAGATTTTTATTTACATTCGAGCGTTGTCTTACTGCAACTCTCTCCTCTTTCTTCTCTCCGTTCGGAAGAAAAAGATAGTTACTGCTTATGAAGCACGTAAGGGGTACAAGTATGGAAACAATACGACTGTGAATACAGTACAATTCGGGTATAAAAATGTTTTTGTTATGCAAATTTTGCAAAGTTAGAGGTGAATTTGATGCTTATTCAAATATAAGTTTCTTTTACAAGTGTTTCTATTTCAAGTCTACACGTGTACAAGCATTAACGTATTATCTTCGTAAAGTTTTCGCAAGAGAGTTGATCTGTATGCCGCGTAACTTTAACCCTCCAGAGACCGAGGCTGTCAGGATCTTTTAAGCATTCGTCATCAACGATCACCGCTTCCGCTGGATGTTGCATCACCCACTGGTGACCCTACTGCAGCTTCACTTTTCTTTTACCATATTCTTGCTCTATAGTCCTTCCACCTGTGCTGCCACTCTAAGATCCTGTCTCTGTATTGGCTGCGCCGGAATCCCAAATAGAGGTGGGTCAAAAGGTGTAGTCAGAAGAGCCATGTGGGGGCCGGAAATAGTTCAGAGGTGCCACCCAAGAGGGCCAATGGTTTTACTGTAATTATCTCAGTGACTAAGCGCATTACTAGGAATTTGTGTTACATGGACGATCGTCGCCACTTGCAATTCTTATTAAGGTACACATAAAAACATGATATAAATATTGCGGTGTTATGCGGTGTTCAAAATCTTGAGGTTTTGAAAATGCAGCGTCCGGTATTCCAGAAGGTGTTGGTGTCAGACACGGTGTCCGTGTCTGTGCTCCTTAGAAACTGTCATGGTCCTTTTCCTGTAAAATTGTTAGTATGTTATTGACCTAAATTACTTCCAAAGTTTTTTCTTTCATCTTTGACAATGGTAACTTCATGCTTCATGGCCATACAAGAAATAACAATTTAGCTTGCTAATAAAAAAGTTCTTTGTATGGGTAGATGATTAGTGTGAAATGATTTAGTTTATGTATCTCCTTGCAGAGTTTACTACAAATACAATCATTTTTCCTTACTTTTATGTATCTGTTGTTGGTAACCCATACACAACTATTTACTTGGATAGGTATGAGGGACAACGGGATATGCTTTACAATCAGACTTTCAACCTGGATCAAGTTGCATTTGCTTCTGAGGGCATTAAAGATGCTCAACAAACAGTATGTCCCATGGAGCTTTACAATTTGTTTTCTTTTTATGAACATTTAAGCCAATGCCTTGTTTGGATCCATCCATATTTTGGGCAGTAGAAATTGTTTTAGAATTTATTCTTGAAATAGCAAGGGAAAGGCTTGGGGTTGTATCACTTGAATCTTTATGTATACGCAAACTTAACTGGATTTAGAATAAGATATAGCACTGCCTGGCGATGCAGCATTGTTTATAGGAGTACACGTTCATTCAAGTAATTTTTGTCTCCTGAAATTTTACCTGATATTGCTACATATATTATTTTCCCCCGCAATTGGAAGCCACAAATTAGCATAATCTTTCAGTCTTAGTTATCTATCCATGTTTGTGCTCTTCTTTCCTCTCACTTGGGATGACTAAGCTGTTCTGTGTATCTGCTCCCAACTTACGTAACTGCACGCAACGGTAGATTAAGCACTGGTCATTCGAGGTTCACGTATTCACTATAAAAATTTGTTTTTCTTCGTAGCGCTCAAAGAGGAGGCATGTTAGGCGGAGCTTGTTCTGTCTATTGTTTGGAAATTGCTGCCTACCTCAAGAGAAGTAGGGGTCAATCTATTTATGACTAGGAGAGGTTTGCTTTGCTAATGTGTGGTGTATCCATGTTTAGATTCTGACAGTCCGCAGTAGCATCTGTTTGAGATATGAGGTGATGGGGTACCCTTGAGGCATTTTGGAGAA
>JAVXUO010002591.1:435000-470000 GCA_033065855.1 Escallonia rubra
ACAAGATTTTCGTTTCCTTAATTAACCCAAAGTTGATTTTTGTTTTCAATTAATCTAACCCCAATCTTCTTCACCTTGATCGCTGATTACCCATATGTTCTTCCCCTTGATCGCTGATTACTAGGGATGGCAAAAAAATCCGTACCCGCGGATATCCGCCCCGCCCCGCCCCGATAGGGGCGGGTTATTTTGACTTTGACCGGGGCGTGGGGCGGGTATGGTATTTAAAATTTAAACCCGCAGCGGGTACGGGGCGGGTTTGGTATTTAGTTTAACCGCCTCGCACCCCGCCCCGCCCTGCCCTGTGCCCCATATATGTTTTATGTTTAGTTTTTATCCTAACCCTAGATCTAGGCAATCTCAGCCATCCATCTCATAATATAAATAGTGGACAAAACCCTTCTCTTTCTCAGCCTCTCTTCTCTGCCGCCCCCATCTTCTCTCAATTCTCTGTGTTCTCTCAAAGCTCATACGCCGAACGGCCATGGCCTCCACGGACCAACCACCTAACGTCACCTTCTCTCTACCGATAACCGATCTCTAGTCCACCACTGAAGCTCCTGCTGCGGCTACGCCGAACGGCGACGGCGCAACAGCAGATACGGCACAACTGGTTGTGGCCCCGAGTTTTCCAAGTGCGACAGCTACGGATACGTCGCGTCCGTGAGAGCTTCAAGGGGCGCTGGATCTGCGGCCTCTGCGACGAGGCGATGCGATCGGAGTGGCGAATCGGCAACGACAAGGCGCTGGACCGGCATTTTTTTTTAATTATTTCCCTTTTTACTTTTTTTTGTTGAATTCTCTCTTGTGATGGGTGATAATGGTATGTGTGCCGGCTGTTGTGCCGTCGGTAGGATTTGCCGGCGGTGCTCAAGAGTAATTGTGCCTTTCTTCTTCTGTCTCAGACTGGTTGTGGCCCAGAGTAAGGAAAGATCGGGGCGGGGTCGGGGCTCCTAAATTACCTTAGGATCGGGGATGGTATACCATTCTTTTGACCCGGTGCCGGGGCGGGGCGGGGCGGAGTGGGGTCTCTGAACTAGCGGGGCGGGGTCGGGTTTAATAAGATCCGCATCCGACCCGCCCCATTGCCATCCATCTGTTCTTCCCCTTCAAGTTCAGTCTCACATCAAAAATCGCCGCCCCATCCTCCTCCTCATTCTCTTTCACAAGTATAAGCATCTTCTCCGGCGTAGCAGAGATCATGGCAGAGGGCGAAGGCGAGGGCGAGTCGTTGGGTGAGGGCATCGGAGTCGATGGGGGAGACAAGGTCGGGGGACAGGATGCGGCCGACGACGCTGGGTCTAATGGTGCTCTGTGGTGAGTTGGGAGCGAGTTAGCAGATTTGGAAAGTGGGGTTGTTTCGGGCTTGTTTTGAGAAGATTTGGTGTGGTGGTGGTGGCAGAAGGCAGGGTTATCGGGGTTACGGGGCGAGACGGTGAAGGGACAACACCAAGAATGCCAAAATGGTGGTTCACAGCGGGGTGGCGGCGGTGGTAGTTAGGGAAGGATGTGGCGGCGGTGGGAGTTAGGGAAGGATGTGGTGGCGGTGGGCTAAGGGGAGGGATGTGGCTGTGGTGGGGTAGGGGTGATGGAGGGGGTGGGTTAGGGGTAGGGGAGAATAAGAGTAGGTTTTTTTTTGTTATGAAAAGAAAAGGAAGTGACAAAATTACTTCTGAATTAAGTCACTTAACGACGGACTTGTGATTGATAGAAGCTAACGGAATGGTCTAATTGAGATCAATTGAAGAGTTCAATTGTTACTTTGACACAAATCGAAATTTAGTGGTCAAAGTGAAATTTGCCTAATAGTTCGATGGTCAACCGCATAATTAACTCTTTTATTTTCAATTCCCTTTATCGAATCCATCTTCTTCCGCCTCCATTTTCAATTTCCCCCACCACGTCTACCACCATTGCAATCGAACAACCCACTACCAAATCAACACTTCCTCCTTCCTCCGTTTGGTTGCCATAATTTTGTCATAACTCGTAAATATGTACCATCAATACGGCCTACTTATCACAGCACCACCATAATAGGCAATGCAATAACCACCGAACTCCACTGCCAATGACAACCCAGCATCCACCACGGCTCACCACAAGTACTGCATCAATGGAGGAGGCAGCAATTCATACAAAAGTCAAACAACAGTAGTACTATTGAAAAGCAAAGAAATGGTGATGTGTTCCTACCCACCCAGGCCAAAGAAACTAGCCGTCCCGTGAGCTGCTTCGCCGCCGCCACCGCTCTCTCTCTCGGCAGCGTATCCACGGTGAGCAAACGCCCCCTTGAGAAGCTCACCCGAGGACACGAAATTGATGTGCCAAAAATGATTTTGAACACACCGGTGACGGAGGGGGAGCAGTCGAGCGCCAATGGAGGAGCAGCAGCCTAGCACAGGAGGCAGGGGAGAGGCTGCTCCGGCCGGAGCAGTAGCTACGCGCTAACGCGGTAGATATAGGTGGTTAGGGAAGTGGGGAAGGAGAAAGAAAGAGGGAAAGAAAAAGAATAAAAAAAAGGAGAAATGATCACCTTACCATTACAATCTGACCTCTACAAGCAGGCGCTCCGATCTCATTCGTTGAAATTGGTCGACAAAAGTTAATTGTTGAAAATACGTAAAAGAGGAACCTAAAAAGACAGGTTTACCTTTAAGAACTAAAGGATTCGTTGACATTCGATAGTAAATTCCAACGAGTGCAATCAAGCCTTTTAAAGATAACAACAATGCTCTTGCATAATTTGATGTTGGTCACTTCAATTTTTGAATATGTTGAACTTTTAGATTTGGCACGACTATCGCCATCCTCCACCAGGCCCCAATGACTCACCACTGGCTACCACCACCCCAAATCAACTAGTAGTACCACCACCAAACCCCACCACCCGCAACACCAACATACATCACCATTTCAATTTTTTCAACTTCAACCAAAACAAATGAGCATATACCCTAATATAAACACATTGAGAACATATCTCCGCTCACTATAGACAATCATCCCGCTTTTTTAAGAACCCTTAGGTCATACAAACGCAGTCGACGACGTTAAGACCGCTGCCACTGGCATTATTGCAATACCACCATGTGTCTCGCCACTGCTAACGCGCAATCACTATCAACACCACCATTACCGGTTAGAAATGTGTTTCAAATTTGACTATTTATATTTGAAAATAAATTAAAGTTCATTGAACTCTAGTTTTCAAAAAGATAAATTCCATGAACTTGAGACTTATTAAGTTTCCAAATTGTTTTATTCTTTGGACATTATTTTTGTAAATGAATTTGAAGATTCATGAACTTAGGTTCATGTATACTTCTTATATAAGATTAACATATCTTTTAGTTCATTGTATTTTATAAGATTCATTGATGAATCTTGACTTGATATGGTTCAAAGAACATACATTCTTCTACCATTATATAAAGGGCTAAAGGGTTGGAAGTTGAGAACAAGACAAGAGAAGAGAAACCATTTTTACTTGAGAGAAAAGAAAATACTTGAACTAAAACTTGTTTCAAACTTATGCTTGATCGATCGGAGGTGAATACATGATCCATTGTAGAGAAGTGCAACTCTCTTGGATGAGCAGTGAATCTGGGCTTGGTTGAATCCCGAAGATAGAGCTGCCAAGATAGTCTTCCGTTTGTACGTGGAGAGGCTTCAACTATCTTCAAGAAACGTTTACGCGCCTCTAAGCCTTGGTTCTTTCATTATACTAATTTGGTATTATTGTTTATTATTTTTGAATTTTACAGGCATTTGTTCCAACAAATTGAAGATAGTTTTCTCTCATGGCTACTTCACCGAATGGATTTACTAAGACTAATCACCCGAATTTTGAGCTTTTTGATGGAAAGAACTTTCAGAGATGGCAAACCAAGATGGAGTTTTTCCTTCGTCAACTTAAGTTAGCTTATGTGCTAACTCAACTATGTCCAACAATTCCAATTGAAAAGTCCTCGTCCAATCAAGTGAAAACATTCAATGATCAGATTGATAAGTGGAATGATGATGACTACTTTTGCAGAAATCACATCCTTAGCGGAATGACCGATTCCTTATATGATCAATACTCCAAAAAGAGTAAGACTGCAAAGTAGTTGTGGGATACTCTAAAGTCAGTCTACCAAACGGAGGAAGCAAGTTCAAAGAAATTTCTAGTTTTGAATTACATGGACTTCAAGATGACTGATGATAGACATGTTTCTGTTTAAGGAGAAATGATCACCTTACCATTACAATCTGACCTCTACAAGCACGCACTCCGATCTCATCCGTTGAAATTGGTTGACAAAAGTTAATTGCTGAAAATACGTAAATAGGAACCTAAAAAGACAGGTTTACCTTTAAGAACTTAATGATTCGTTGACATTCGATAGTAAATTCCAACGAGTGCAATCAAGCCTTTTAAAGATAACAACAATGCTCTTGCATAATTTGATGCGGTCACTTCAATTTTTGAATATGTTGAACTTTTAGATTTGGCACAACTATCACCATCCTCCACCAAGCCCCAACGACTCACCATTGGCTACCACCACCCCGAATCAACTAGTAGTACCACCACCAAACCCCACCACCCGCAAACACCAGCAGACATCACCATATCTATTTTTCCAACTTTAACCAAAACAAATGAGCATATACCCTAATATAAACACAGCGAGAACATATCTCCGCTCACTATAGACACTCATCCGCTTTTTTAAGAATCCTTAGGTCATATAAACGCAGTCGATGGCGTTAAGACTGCTGCCACTGGCATTATTGCAATACCACCATGTGTCTCGCCACTGCTAACGCGCAATCACGATCATCACCACCATTACTGGTTAGAAATGTGTTTCAAATTTGACTATTTATATTTGAAAATAAATTAAAGTTCATTGAACTCTAGTTTTCAAAAAGATAAATTCCATGAACTTGAGACTTATTAAGTTTCCAAATGGTTTTATTCTTTGAACATTATTTTTGTAAATGAATTTGAAGATTCATGAACTTAGGTTCATGTATACTCCTTAGATAAGATTAACATATCTTTTAGTTCATTGTATTTTATAAGATTCATTGATGAATATTGACTTGATATGGTTCAAAGAACATACATTCTTCTACCATTATATAAAGGGCTAAAGGGTTGGAAGTTGAGAACAAGACAAGAGAATAGAAACCATCTTTACTTGAGAGAAAAGAAAATACTTGAACTAAAACTTGTTTCAAACTTATGTTTGATCGATCGGAGGTGAATACATGATCCATTGTAAAGAAGTGCAACTCTCTTGGATGAGCAGTGAATCTGGGCTTGGTTGAATCCCAAAGATAGAGCTGCCAAGATAATCTTCTGTTTGTACGTGAGAGAGGCTTCAACTATCTTCAAGAAGCGTTTACGCGCCTCTAAGCCTTGGTTCTTTCATTATACTAATTTGGTATTATTGTTTATTATTTTTGAATTTTACGTGCATTTGTTCCAACAAATTGAAGATAGTTTTCTTTCATGGCTACTTCACCGAATGGATTTACTAAGATTAATCACCCGAATTTTGAACTTTTTGATGGAAAGAACTTTCAGAGATGGCAAACCAAGATGGAGTTTTTCCTTTGTCTACTTAAGTTAGCTTATGTGCTAACTCAACCATGTCCAACAATTCCAATTGAAGAGTCCTCGTCCGATCAAGTGAAAACAATCAATGATCAGATTGATAAGTGGAATGATGATGACTACTTTTGCAGAAATCACATCCTTAGCGGAATGACCGATTCCATTTATGATCAATACTCCAAAAAGAGTAAGATTGCAAAAGAGTTGTGGGATACTCTAAAGTCAGTCTACCAAGCGAAGGAAGCAAGTTCAAAGAAATTTCTAGTTTCGAATTACATGGACTTCAAGATGACTGATGATAGACCTGTTTCTGTTCAAGTTCGTGAGTTTCAATTGATTGTTAACTACATATGTGCCGCACGTATGATTCTTGATGAGAATTTCCATGTAGGTGCTATTGTTGCTAAACTTCCACTAACCTGGAAGGAGTACCACAACAAACTAAAGCACAAGAAAAAAGATCTTACCTTGGATCAACTTTTGCTACACTTGCATATTGAGGAAGAAACTAGAAATCGTGCGAAGGAGCCTGCGAAGGAAACAATTGTCAAAGCTCATGTTGTTGTAGACAAGGACGAGAAGAAAATTTCTGGAAGGCACAATCAGAACAAATTCTTGAAGCCAAAGAATTTCACAAAGGTTTCAAGTTTTCAAGCTCAAATCCTATGGCAAAGAACAAGGAATGCTACAAATATCACAAGATTGGTCACTTTGCCAAATATGCATTTTGTTATTTTAGCACTGAAACCTGTTCACACATTTTCCTTCATTGTCATTGCCTTCTGCCTGTGTGGTTTGGATTGGATCTTAGAATAAAGTTTGGTGGACTCTTTTCACAATTCTTTGAGTGGCTAATTGCATGGATATCCGGAAGAAGATCTTTTGCCTCTGTACAATTGAAAGTTACAACCACATTTTGGGGTATTTGGTTACACAGAAACAAATCTCGAGAAGCCAAGTACAGTCCTAGTCTGAAAACACCATGAATACATGTTCTATTGATGATGTAAAGTATGTTAAGAGCTACAGCTTTTGAGTTCCCGCGATAAATTTGCACATTTTGAAAGCCCATACATAATTTTAAGTAAGGAAGGCACGAAGAATACTCTTCATCTCTGTTAAAGATATAGAGACCTTAGAAGCAAATGCAAAGAAGAAAGTTCATGTCACACAATATGGGGAAGAGCGCAGTGACTCTGTGAAAGCAATCAATTAACCATAGTACCATGTGAATCCCTTAGGTTCAAAAGAACATAAGATACCTATATTAAATTTTCTATCACTAGAATCTCAAATCCTTCTTGAACCCGTGAATGTAGCTATATTAAAGTGAACCAAAAAATGAAACTTTTGGAAGAAATAAAGTAAAGCACGTATGGCGAGGAAAATTTTGATATTAGCAATGAGTTTATGTTCTCTGTAGTTTCTAGCTCAAGTCTTGCTTTGGAAAGTCAAAAATGTAAACAAGTTCTTTATAGACGCAAGGTGACGAGACTAAGTGGCCTTGTAGGCAAAATTGTTTGGTATGCCTTATATGCTTGAAAAGGTATTTTTCATGGATTGAGGTTCCTTTAGCGACAACATGTATTGGTGGAGACTGAAATTAAAAATTAGGAAAGTGGAGCCGGTAGTAGCCAGTATGAAAAAGTGGAGGGTAGAAAAAAAAATTGATTGATTTATGTCTGAGTTGGTTCTCGACGCCTCTCCTCGAAGAGTCGTAAACTCCCTCATCTTTTTTCGGAAGTTGATTATCCAAACAAACATTCTACTCTCTCTCTCTCCCCAAGAGTTTTGGGTGTTCTCTATGAACAACCCCTTCGCCCCGAATGTGGCCATTGTGCTTGGGCTAAAACGGTCGCGAAGGTTAACTCGAACAGTTCACACAACCAAAAAACTAGCATGTCTGCATATTCCAGATATGTTTTCCCTTTCAAGAATCTAAACAAATTACTTGACAGTTGGGCAATACTTTTACCAGTTGGGCTTATCCCTATTTACTGGAGTGTACTCTGTAGATGCCAAAGAGGGTCTTTGGCTTGGCTGGAAGGACTCATTTGTAGCGTCGGTTCTGTATCAAGACAAAAATCGAATCCTCATGTCAAGTTCTTATTGCAATAACTCCTATTGGACTGAGGGATTTGTCTATGACCACCCAGCCTTAGCAAAAAGAAAATCTGCATGCCTATGTTTGCTCTCCATTCTTACCACCAACATTCAAGGTTCTAGATTTGAAGCTATGTGGATTCACCCATAGACGTAGACCTTTCAGATTTGACGCTACATGGCTTAAATATTCGGCTAGCCGCCAGATTAATCAAAATGTTAAGGAAACTCCTACAAATAGTTCTCCATTGCACAAATCATGGTTAAGGGGAGTCATTTACTAGTGCTCTTTCTCAGTGGCATCGACGAGCTTTTGGTCACTTAACATCTTAAATTGAGTTAAATCTCAGTTGTGTTGAATTCAGCTCCTCGTGCCTGACCCTTTAGACCAACACCACTTTTTCCTCTCAATTGGCTTTTGGACTATGAAGAATTACACTGGGCCCAAAAATTACGGAAGAATTGGATGAAATATGGTGTTCATAATACAAAATTTTTTCATGCCTCGACCACCATAAGACAATGCAAAAATCATATATCCTCCATTGCAGACCACCTTGGTATCTCCACCACAGGTTCATAACAAATTTCATATTGCTTCAAAAGTCACTTTATTAACCTTTTCATCTATGAAAATGCTCAATAAGATTTTTATCAATCTTACCATATGTTGGAGCTCTTAAGACCTTTTTTTTCTTTTAACCAAATATGTCAACTAAACCGTCCATTTACAGCCCATGAAGTCAAATGGGCCTTATTTTAGTTACCATCGTTGCAAACTCCAGAGCTCTTCTTGCTAAACAAGTTGGAGAATCTTAAAAGATAAAAGCCTTAATGAGTCATATTTCATAAGCAAATACTGTCGAACTCGCACATTTTTTGAAGTGTCCAATAGTGGCAACATTTACTGGGCTTGGATAGGCATTTTAGATGGTAGGGGTACTTTAAAATTAAGTATATGTTGGAAAGTTGGAAATTGATCGTCTATCTCTGTGTGTAACTACTACCGGCCACCCAAAGTCCCATCTATAGTTCTTCGAGAATCTCGAAATTGAAATATACAGGTACACTATTTGTCAGATCTCATTACAGATTAGGAATAAAATCAACCCTTGTTATCTCTTTGGGAAAGTTCTTTAGATAAACACTACAAGAAAACAGGCTTTTAGCGACGGGGAAATCCATCGCTAAAAGCCCAAATTCCGTCACTAAAAGAATTAGCGAGGGATTCACCGTCGCTAAAAATCCCTCGTATAAAAGCCCGTCACTAATAGTTTAGCGACGGAATTTTTAAATCCGTCGCTAAATATGTCATTTTTACCGACGGATTTATTTTTCATTAGCGACGGATATTCCGTCTCTAATTATATGTCATTCCGTCGCTAATTATATTTTTAGAATTTTAATTTATTTTCTTTTTTGTCCAATTAGCGACAGATTAAATATTTTAGCGACGGATTAGTCCGTCGCTAAAAAACTTATTTAGCGACGGAATATTCCGTCGCTAAATAACTGATTGAAAGGAATACTTTAGCGACGGAAGAAATCCGTCGCCAAAAGTCAAATTTTTTTTTTTGAAATTTTTTTATTATTTTTGAATTACCTAGACCTATACAGAAATACAATTTTCAATTCTCAACAACAACGCGCAATAATCAATACAGAAAGAAATATATATAATCAATTATAAAAAATATTTATTATAAAAGAAACTCATACATGTACAAGCCAGGAACCGGAGATAGTCGGTTAGGAGAGAGAAGAAGAGTACAAGCCGGGCGCGGGGGGGGGGGGGGGAAGCTAGGAACGGGCACGGGACGGGGCGCATCCGGGGTTCCCGAATCCCGGAGCTGGATCCTCCTGAGCCGGGGCGGGGGCGGCTGGGCCAGGAGTGCCCCGCTCCCTCCTCATCCGGCACACCACTGTAGCAATGCGCTGGATCTCCTCGTCGTCCAACTGAGGCCGAGGAGCCGGTGTCTGTGGAGGGGCAGCAGGGGGTGAGGACGCTCCTATCACGGCACGAGGAGTCGTGCTAGGCAGGCCGCGTATGCGGCCTTTCGGCCGATTCACGACCTCCGGCGTATCCAGCCATCGCTTCAACCACTCAATACTCGCAGCCGTACTAGTGGACGCTGATGGCTGTCCGGACTGCTGCTCGGACCCCCTTAGCTGTTCATACGAGGCCTGCAAAAATAGTGGTTTAACGATATGTTAGGGCATTAATTAACGAAACAGACATTGAGGATAGAAAGAAAAAACATTAACTTAAATAAATTGACTCACATCGATCCGCCGGGCAATATCTGAAATATAGTCGCCCGCCTGGTGCGTCTCGTCCTTGTCCTTCTTCCGCACGTGCGTCTGAGTATAGGTCAGAGCTATGACCTCATCCTCCTCTAGATCCGGGTGCTCGACCGCGTTCATGTGTCGGACGATGTCGTGTGGCACCGACCCCCCCGTGTGCGTCGGATCTCTGTTCTGTCTGTTCTCAGCCCCGCTCTTACTCTTGGCGTCCCAACCTGGATCCGCAGCCCACCGATCTATCATCTCCCCCCATACACGGTGAGATATCCAATGTGGGGGATATTTCGTCATGTCCGTCATCGGGGCACCCGCGGGCAGCGCCTTCTTCGCCCGGTCCCGTGCATCGTGGAGCCATCGGCGGTAATTCTTGCCGATGTAGGCAAAGAAAGCCTGCTGCCCCAGTACCTGCTGCTCAGGCGTGTCAAACGTGAACCCCTCCTGTAATGCATTCAATAACACAAATTAACAACATAAAACAAACTGTAATTTAACATTTACTAACGCTGAAAAAAATACTTCACCGTACCAGCCACTCCTCCCATAGGGCCTCCCTCGCAGCGGCATCCCAGTCCTTCCAGTACAGGCGTGGCTCGAAGAATCGGCCCTTCACAAGAACGCCGATCTTCGTCCTCGCCATATTCTCCAGGATCCTGCCAAAGAAGTAATTAAATTAATTAATACAGTTCAAATATAAATTAACACCCAAAAATTTTAAACATAAGGCATGAGGTGATATTTTTAGTACTTACAGGCCCTCCTGCGTGAGCGTAACTCTCTGTTTACGCTGGGGGTCGATGCGTACCCCGCGTGTCGGACCACGGCCTCGTCGAGATCCTACAAAACACAGACATTAATACAGTTCAAATATAAGGCTAGCGAAAATGTACGAAACACCGTTATCAACTATACCTGAGGTAGAACCCACGGAAGATGGAGAATGCACGCGCGTGTGGGATGAATCTGCGTCGGGTTGGGGAGACCGCTCGAGCTGCGGCCGGGGCGACGGCTGGTGACGGTGATGGCTGGGGCTGGGGCGACGGTGACGGCGACAGCTGGGGCTGGGCCCCCGATGGCTGTCCGCGATCACTCTGTGCCTCGTCATCAGTAGGCAATGACGAGGTGGGACTAACCGGGGAGGAAGCAGCTCGGCGTCCAGCCCGGCCACGAATAGCCCGTATCCTATCCATATCTGACTTCATATAGATTATATACAAAGACATTAACACGTGAAAAACAATAATTTAGGCATAAATCATCATCGGCACTATATATATATATATGAACGGATGTGCAAAAACACATCAATAAACACCAAGTTCTAAAATGTTACTACATTTTTCCCGTGATGTTACAACATTACAAGTCAATCATTTTCAGTTTGCGAATCATCTTCATCACTATCCTCGTCGCCCTCTTCTTCGTGGGACTCGTCGTCCTCTTCATCTTCTAATTCATCCTCTTCATCAGTAGACTCGGTCACATCATCTCCAACACTTTCAACATCTTCCGCGTCATCATCTACGACTTCTTCTCCCACAAGAAGTGTTGTTGGAAGAGGAAGATCGTCCTCCTCGTTGTTGACCTCAACAGGGAACAAGACACGTGGTTGGTCGGCTTGAAAGGAGTCTAGCTCACTGTCATATGTCACGGGCAATTTCTTGGACTTGATAGTTGTATACCAATGAGATTTGGGATTGGCGACGTCCTCCGCGTAAAAGACTTGTACAGCTTGACTAGCAAACACAAAGGGCTCGTCTGATGCAAGTCTTGACTTGACATTGACATCTACAATCCCTTGAGAGCTAACACGGATTCCTCTACTGCATGTGACATCGAACCACGTACACTTGAACATTACCAGGCGGTTTTGGGAACCCAGATATGTTAGCTCAACAATCTCATCTAGCTCTCCGTAAAAATCCATGCAATTCTCGGCATAACAGTCGCCGTTGACCAAGACTCCACTGTTTTGGGTTTGTTTTGTTCGGTCATCATCTTTTACGTTAAACCTAAACCCGTTGATGATATAGCCTCCGTAACAGGATGTTTGTTTGTTAGGGCCTTCGGCTAGTAATTTCAAGCAGGAGGCCACTGGTCTATCCATTGACTGAACCTATTGTAGATGACGGTAAAAATTAAGGATAAATCAGTATACTAATTGGCCACAGAACTGTATATAACACATAATATAATTTCGTTAAATAATCTTACACGGATTTTGAACCACTGTACAAATTGTGATTTCCGATGAGATTCAAGTCCAGCGGGATCAGTGATTAAAGATTCCGCATCGAACTCACTGCAAACCAATATGCATTTAACTCGCTTAACACACACTTTCAATTATGTACAGCAATGTAAGTGAATTAAGACTTTAACTTACTCAACGAATGCCGAAACTTCATCGCAATTTAGAAGGGCATATATTGTTGCAACACTGTACTCTTCATCTGTTAGCCATCGAGTATACGTTCGGCCGAACGGACTACCTGACCTGGGATGCCATACCTTTCAGCCATTTTTTGGTTAATCATCTTGTGAACTTTTGTCTGATCAGAGATCGATTGGTCTAGAAACTAAAGAACCACATTATAACCCTGAGAGGAACATCCTATCCAAAAATTGGAACCACCTTTGGAACCTTCATCTCCCCCACAAATCCAACTTTTCCTGTAGAAATGATTAACAAATCGGCTCCCTACTAAGTCCAGACTTACAAGATACAATGTTATAAAAGACGCCAAATATGCATTTTGTTGTTTTAGCACTTAAACATGTTCACACATTTTCCTTCATTGTCATTGCCTTATGCCTGTGTGGTTTGGATTGGATCTTAGAATAAAGTTTGGTGGACTCTTTTCACAATTCTTTGAGTGGCTAATTGCATGGATATCCAGAAGAAGATCTTTTGCCTCTGTACAATTGAAAGTTACAACCACATTTTGGGGTATTTGGTTACACAGAAACAAATCTTGAGAAGCCAAGTACAGTCATATAGCCATCATCCCAGGGTCATGAAATTTGTCTCACACAATTTGGGCAGCTTTGATACAAATAAGACCAAATTCATTAGCCTCCACAAACTACTTAATGGATCGTAGAATCTCTTACAGTTCATACTTAGTTTTTTATCTGAGCCTAGGAGGTCAGCCGACTTTTCTCAGTGTTAGATGCAAATATCAACAACGTTTTGAATTCTGGAGTGGAAATATGTATCATAAAGCCCTTTAGAATAGCGACTGGGATCGACTGTGCAATCTTTTGATTCCCTAGATTCATTTTTTGTTTTCGGCCAAACATTAGCAATTTTGAGATCGCTGAAATGGGCCCAATATCAAATGATCATGCATATTGTTATGTATGCTAATTCGAGTTGTTTACTCGATCACATGACAGAGACAAAGAACATTAGTGCAACTGCGGAGCCGATATTATGTCATAGATGTTAGTATGTGTTTTCATTCGTGCATAATAACACTAAGAAGCGTGAGATTACCGAGGAAAGCAATATGGCAGGCTACATTTTCATGCAAATCAAGATACCAAATATCTATGGACCGGACTCGCACTAGATATTCATAGATCAAAACTCATCAATGTTGACAGAGTATAATTCCAGTTATGTAATTCCTTCTGATCTTAAATTAATAAACTGTTTAGATGGCCGGAACATCTTGTGTAAAGCTATTAAATTAATGAAGTATTTGTCCACCAAAAGAAAAAAGAGAGAAAGATACGAGATTATTCTACGTTATATTCCATGTTCATAATGGAGTATTTCACAATAATAATAGAGTTAGTTACGCGGTTGACCATCGAATTATTAGGCAAATTCTACTTTGACCACTGTACTTCGATTTGTGTCAAAGTGACCGTTGAATTCTTTAATTGATTTCAAATAGGTCACTCTGTTAATTTTGATCCGTTAACTGCCCATGTGCGAGGCACATGAGGCTCAAATAAAGGGTAAAATTGTCAAATAAAAATAAACAAGATTCTCGTTTAATTTTTTTTTAGTCTAACTTATCTTCGGTTAACCCCAACAAATTTTTTATTTCTTAAATGACCCCAAGAAATATCTATTCCTTGATTTCTCCCCCTCCTCTATCTCTATCTCTCTCTCTCTCCACCAGATGGAACCGCAAACTGCCTCCATGTTCTCGCCGCCCCCACAAATCGAAAGATTTCTCTCCTACAATGATCACCATCCCCCGCTGACCACAACTACTTAGATTGCAATCCATGATTGTGGTAATGATGGTGGCTCCGTGGTTAACGATCTGGGTAATGGTGGTGGCGTTATGCCGAAGATTGTGGGTATTTGTGGTGGTAGTGTGGCGGAGCTAGGTAACCGGCCATGGTGTTGCCAAATCTGTTCGTGGTGGTGTCCTGGAGATCTTGCTTTGTCAATTAAGCCAAACCCATGTCACAAAATCCCATCTTTCAAGCTACACCACCACCGCAAGACCAAAACAACAACACCAACTTCACTGGTCATACTGAACCAAGCTTCACCATCGCCGATTCTGACTGCCGCTGCAACTTCCAGTGTCAGATTCCGCCTAGACAATTTGGGCCCACAGCCGGGGTCCAGGAAGAAAGCCAAGAGAAAGGGCAGGGGCCACGCCGCTGGGCAGGGGGGCAGCTATGGGTTTGGCATGAGGGGCTAGAAATCGCGGTGAGGGCCAGGCGTTCGCAAGGGTTTCGAAGGCGGGCAGATGCCGCTTTACAGGTGGCTTCCCAAGTTGAGGGGAATTGCTAGAGGTAATTAAGTAGTATACTTCTGTCATTTGCAAGTATATGCTTGGTGGCACTGTTGTGCTTACAATGATGGTACAATGGTGGTAGTGTTGTGACGGAACGGCCTTGCTGGTGGTGGAATGTGGTGACGATGGTGGCTGGGTGTGGGTGTTGTGGTGGTTGGATGTACAGTGGTGGTAGTTATGGGTAATGGGGCCATGGTTGCAATAGGTCAGGATGATGGTGGCTTGTTGTTGGCACAGAGAGGACTGTGGGCGGTTGGCTTGGGTACGGTGGTGGTTAAATGTCGAATTGTTGTGGTGGTTTGTTTTTAGCATAATGGTGGTCAATCATGGCTACTGGTGGTTGACCATGGCTACTGGTGGTTGGATGCAGGTAAGATGGGATTGATAGTAGGGCAGATGGGTTTTTTGGGGAGAGCAAGGATGAACGTATGGTGGTGATAATGGGTGGTAACACCTGGGTGAGGTGGGGCGGCTTGGTTGTAGTGGTGACGGGAGAAAGAAGAAATAAGAAGAAAGAAATGGGTGAGAAAAAGAAAAGAGAATAGAGAGTGACAAAGTTATCCCTGAATTAAGCCACTTAACGGACTTGAGATTAACGGAAGCTAACAGAATGGGCTTAATTGTACGAATTGACGAGTACAGTGGTCACTTTGACACAAATCAAAGTACAGTGATCAAAGTAGAATTTGCTTAATAGTTTGATGGTCAACCGTGTAATTAACTCATAATAATATGACAATTGATGACTACTTTTTAGGAGGACTTACTATCAAGTGGGTATATAGCATTGGCCAAACCAATTAACTAACGAGTGTGTTGAGTACACCAATTAACGAGAATCTCTCTACTTTTATAGGTAGTATATATCTACATTTATTTATGAGCACAAGACTTTGGACTATTAATCAATGCTATTCTACTGTGTGTAAATTGAAAAAGCAAGAGATGTCATCCCCAATTGACAGCCACACATTAAACAAGAGATGTTGTTTCCTTTTTCTCTTTTACTTTCTTCAGATTATCAATTTTTATTGAAAACCCAAACCATCCATCGTACATACAAACAGAGTCGGAGTCAAGGTTGGCGGAAAGAGCAAATGGGAGATGCTTTTCTTTCTTATTCAGCAAAAAGAAAAAGGGGGACAAAAAAGAAAAAGGGAAAAGCAATGAGCCTTTGCTACTTGTTGCTTCCTTTTTCTTTCCCTCTTTTTAACTCCACACTAAGCCTATTACCGCTCATCTTTACAGCCCTGGAAAATTACACGATTCACCCCCCCAAAACACATCTCTATATACAGACACCCCCTCCTCCTCCAAGCACACCACGCAGCAAGCATTGCCCAGCCGGTCTTATTCTCCATTTTTCCAACAGATATCACGAGCCCCAACAAGAGATTCCCCCATTTCAATCTGGAGAAAATAAAAGAAAATAGGTTCACGTGAGTCAAGAGATTAGATAGATGAGATCTAGATCAGTGATATATATATGTGTGTATACAGAGCGTCACGTGAAGTTGAGTCAAAGATAACCCCTAGAGCCAATGCAGACTAAAATAGTGGGACATTTGCAATTGGTTCCTACAACATATGTATTGCAATAAGGCGTAAAGAAACTCAAAAACCAGCGACTGCCCAACAACTGTTATTAGAGTATGGTATAGTCCTCCAAACGTGGCTGAAAACCCGAAACTCAGGTCAAATCACAGTCCAAACAAGATAAGTAAGAGAGGGAGAGAGATGACCTTCTGAATATGAAAGGCAATCTACCGATAATTCTTTAAGTTCTTTGTCTATGGTAGATCACCAGCCATACCAGATTCTGGTAAGCAAACGATCAGCTAACTAGAAGACCACAACCCCAAGATCGGCCATGCCCAACCCTTGTATGAAAGCCCTTCAGACGAGCATTATTTTATGCAAGGATACTATAAAATGATGCAAGAATACTAGATCGTACAGTAGTCTGCATTTACCCGCAAAAATTAAAACATTCAGAGTCACCAGATGCAACTTTGTTACGACAGTCATGTAACCTCTTTTTTTTTTTTACCTAAATTGGAACAATTTTAACGGGGTTCATCCCGTCGGTAACAACCTGCATTTACATTCGGCGACATGTAATGCAAGCATTAGCTATTTCTCTCACAAAAAGTCCACAATGTATATGCAAATATATAGCAACAAATGCTGATTATTATTAACTGATAATTTTAGAAATGCATTAGTGTCCTTTTTCGCTTTTTCTTAGCTGCCCTGAACAAAGAATAAAAAATAAAATAAAAAGTGAGTTTGTGTATTTTTCCCTTTTTTTTTTTTTTTTGTGTGGTTGGCCTGAAGGCCCTGAACAGGCCTTCTAAACATAGATCACACACGTCTCAAGCTGGTAATAAGGTTTATTTAACTAATTAGGGTCATAATTCCATCCGGAAATTAAAAGATAAAACGGATTTTGAGGAAATGTTTTGGAAATTATGCTGTAACAAACAACATTGAATGCCAGGTTATATGCAGGCTCGGATTTCCCCCAGATCCTAACATTCACCGAGTCAACTCAACAATGAACTCAAACATAGTAATTATTACTATTACTTAATTACTGAAAAAAGAGAATAGAGCAGTGCTTACCCGACCCGATTCAGTCCCGGAAAATGACGTCACCGGCGATATCCATCAACGGCACCAGGGAATCCGGCGAGAACTTCCTTGCAAACATGAAAGGATGCGTGGTATTTGATTCCCGCAGCTTGTAGATCAGCTCCGGCGACACATCAGCTGCCCGATATGTATGCGGGTGCCCGCCCGTACTGTCGGTCCAGTTGACCCGAGTAAGGGTATAATGACTGCACCCATCCGGATCCTCCATCGACAAAAGGGTCGGGAAATAATGCTCCTCCGGGTAACACGACTCGGTATTCAAACACGGCAGCTTAAACTTCCTCCACAGCCGCCTGTCCTTGATCACCACCAACGCGTGCGACCGGCTCAGCACAAAGAACTGCGACCCGACCCGGAATCGCTCGAAGGGTATCTCCGGCAGCATCACGTTCTTCCCTCTTGCTGTGTATCTGTCCCATAGCTGCGGCTCGTCGGACAATATCTCGATGAAACTCAGGTAAGGGAGCTGAGTCGGGTACTGAGTCGACTCGGCGAAGAGGTTGTTGTAGACGTAACGGAAGGAATGCAAGGGGATGCAGTGCTGGGACACTAGGGCGAAGTAGTGGTTGAGCGGGTCGTCGAGAAGGGCGGTGGCGAGGAGGCGGCGAGCGGCGGAGATGAGGGTCGGAGAGGAGCGCTCCGTTTTCTTTGCTGCAATGAAGCGGCCTTCGAATACGCCTCCGGGAGGGGTCAATTTGGCGGACGGATCAGCGTGGACGTAAATGTTGTAGAGTTTTCTGTCGGTGTTGTTGGGGAAGAAGTGTTGCCACAGAGGGGCAAAATGCAGATCGGTGTTGGTGAGGAAGAGGAAGGCGATTTTGGGCTTTGGGTTGATGGTGCCGAGGCGGGAGATGGATCCGGGAGCGTGGAGGGAGGCTAGGGTGGCGCGGCGGAAGAGAGCGAGGTCGTCGAGCTCGTCGGGGAGGGAGATTTTGACGTGCTTGGGAGGGAGGATTCGCGGGGCGAAGAGGAAGAGGAGCGGTAGGCAGAGCAAGAGAGCGAACGATAAGACGAAATGCGTGTTAAACATGTCGAGTATGAAGAACAATTGGATCAAAATTGGATTGTATTGGATTGATGTACAGATCAAGTTCGTTCTTGTTCGTGGGTCTCTTTCTCTGTTATGGATGGTGTAGTCTCTTGGGGAAATAAAGATGGAGATTTTGACGGGTTGAGCTGGGTTATTGATGGATTGACACCAGAAAACCTCAGATCGAATAAAATAGAAGAAAAAGGAAATTGAAAAACAGATAAAGAATTCGGAGACTTACCTCTGATGATGCAGCAGATGATGTTGATGGGGGGAGGAAGATGATATAAGAGGGAAAAAAATAAATGGGGAAGGTGAGGAGGATTGGTGGTGAAGATTGAGATGAGAGGGACAGGGACAAGGGTGCAATGATTCTGGGTAATGCTTTTGTGGGCTGATGAAGATGAAGATGATGGATTGGAGACAAGAGAGGAGTGAGAATGAAGAAAAGGTGGGCTTCTGGCACTCCTCCTCTCTAATCAAGTGAAAAGGAGGGGGCGAGGCAATGAAATGAGGAGGGGATGTGGAGGGAGAGAGAGGGGGGCGCTTTCATGGTGATGGTATTTTAGTGGGGAAGGGATTTGGTTGTGGGGGCTGTTTCTGTTGTTGTGGTTGTGGCTACCCTTTTTATTTTTTAACTTTTTCTTCATGATCATGAAGAAGACAGTGGGATGGGCGGATGGGATATCCTGCGTGCGCGTGCTGTCTTTAGTCTTGCGGTGCGTCTCTTTGGTTGCTTTTGGCACCTTCCCCTCGTTACTCTTTGCACAATGCGCCTGGATGCTTGGCAATAGTAACCAATCTAATTTGACATTACTCCTTCGTTCCTTCCTTCCTTCCTCAGTTAATTTATTGTATTTTTTTCATTTGCACATTTATTTAAAATATGAGTTGTTATATTTTTTGAGTTTACCATTCTGTTCTAAGAGAGAAAATGAAAGAGGGAGACAAGAAAGTAAGTCAAGAAAGAGAAAAATAGGATGGTGTTGAATTAAATATGGAGATAAAATAGAATAAAAAAAACGCAAGAAGGGTAAAAATGAAAAAATACTTTCAAATCTTTCTTAATTTGAAAAGTGATCAAAATTTTTTTTGGGACAGTGCAAAATATGATCAGTTCTTTAAGACGGAAGGAGTAGTAATTAGTACTCGATCGATATTGCAATGTTCGAGATCGTTAACACAAATAGAGTCTCAAATACCAAAAATTTTGTTTCATATATTAATATTTGTAGATATAAAATACGCTTACGATTAAATTCATAGATATACATTGGTGTGCATGCCAGGATATACGCTTAGGATTAAATTCGTAAAATTGATCATGTTACCGTCGAAAATGCATTAAATCCCAACCTCCTTATCATAGCATTTTGAAAACTTGGTACATTTTTTTTTTTTTTTTGTCTTGGGTTTTCTAAAGATCACATCCATCTAATGGACGGAAAAAAGCATGTGCCTCTCACACGTGAGGGCAAACCGTGAATCACACATTCATCATACGGTAAAAATGCAATTTATGTAAGGGAGCTGACAGAAAATGAAAAACTTCTTATATTCACCCCCATCTTCTTCCTCTTATATTCATAGACATAGATTGAATCTCTATTTCTGCAAAACAGGGATTTTAGTGAATGGATCAACATCGAAACGGTTCCATCCCTTGTGTGGTCTCAGACAAGGGGAACTCTATACCTATTTGTTCATTCTTTGCACAGAGGCTCTATCTATAGCGCTCTATCGAACCCAAGAGACTGGCGATACAATAAGGTGCCCTCCAATTAACTACTTGTTTTTTGTGGACGACTCGTTGTTATTTACAGAGCTCAACCAGAAATAATGTTTGGCTCTGAATTCATCCTAGATGTCTACTGCTTGGAGTCTCGCCATAGATGAATTGCATCAAATCTTCTTGTGACGACGTGCATCTGGAAGGCTAGGTTTTTCGAGACGCCATCTTGTTTGGGGTTAATTAAAATAATTAACAGGAAAAACAAGAAAACTCTAAGTCCGATTTTACATGTCCAATAATGCTTTCTAATCTTACGATACTGGATATTTGATTTTAGGGACTTAGTTATACGGTAAGAAGGTGGTAGGCACCCCACCTTAAACAGTCTATACTTGTGTTAATTTGATTTTTTATGATTTTTATTCTACACATAATAAGAAAACAAAACCTAAATTAAACCTAATCTAATTTGAACTCAACAACAGTGGTCGAGTGGCCAACGTCTTGCTCGGACTAATTGGGATCATACTATGTAGTTCTGACCTTTAGGGAGGTGACCTACATCTTGCTTTGCAGTTTTTAGAATCTGATTTAAACCGACTTCTTCTACTTGGAAGATAACTTGTATTTTACTTTGCAAACAATAATTTGGTCATAGGGAAGGGATTTTACTCTAATATATGATATATTCTACTCTACGAGAAGTAAATTATTAGGATAGAGAATTGCACCTTTTATATATATATATATATATATATATATATATATATATATACTACCTATAAAAGTACGAATGTTGAAAATCTTTTTATTCCTTTTTTACCCTTCATGAATCACTCTAATAACAATCATGCCATGTCATAAATATCATTATTAATTACTAATTTTTAAATCATTTCCACTTTTTGCCCTTCGATAATCACTCTAATAACAACCATGCCCTTTCATAAATATCGTTATTAATTACTAATTATTACTAATGTTTTAATCATTTGCATTTTTTCCCTTTGTTACTTATATCATAGTTTAAGAAAACCCTTGAAGTCCAAGATAAAAACAGAGCTAATTAAAAAAACAATGGGAACGAAAAAAATAACTATAACAAAAAAAGAGCTCAACCTTCAGAATCATCAGCTAGAAAAAGAAAAACAATTAACAAAAAAACAAAAGCCAATAAAACCAGACATACCCAAAAAAGAATTAGTTGAAATCCTGGCGCCAAACAGCACAGCCAGAAATGGTTTCAAAGACTCTTCCCTTTTCTTCTTCGGTTCATGCATCTGTGGACTCTTCCTTTTCCTTCTCGGTTCTTCAATATCTCTCATATTTCTTCATTCATTTCTTTGTACAAATGTCTACATGCATGCATTTGCAATTCCACATCGCTAATCCTCAAAAAACTTTTTATTCCCAAAGCCTTAGTTCTCTCCGCCTCCTTCCAGTGTGTCGCTGGCTTTCTTTGGCTATAATTTTCGGTTCTTACTGCAAGCACATCCAGGTTGGGTATGTCCTTTTATAATTTAGATTTTCCCGAATCGTTTCCAGCTCTGTCTGAGTTTCTTTTGGCGAATTTTGTGATTGGTTTAGGGAGCTCATCGAATTGTGGCCCGACGGCAATCTTCAGGCCTGTTTTACAAGGAAATATTGCCAATTTTGTGTATTAAAAAGTCTCAGATTGTAAATTTGGTTATTTTTCTTTGTTTGCAGCTGCTAGGGTTATGCTCCAATCTGCTTAGGCCTTTGTGGAGTTTTACATTCGCCGGTTCTATCTTCGTACCCAGGTAATTAGTTGGACTAAATTGTGTTCTGACTTTGATTTGTTTTAGTTATTTCTCAGTTTCGTGCTGCCTTCATTTCATATGATGGACTTCTTCTCGACTTCACTTACGTGATTTCATCTCTGAAATTAAGGACGTATTAGCAAGTAAAGCGTTTGCATCACACGCATTGAACCACTGTCAAGTCGCCAACTTTGAGGTAGACCTGCATATAGTACTTCAAACCATTAACATTACCCAGCAATTCACTTAATGCCCGTTCTTATTGCAAGTCTACCGCCTTTTAAAAGGAAGTAGCTTTAGATCTATGGAAGAGGAACTTTTGCTACCGTTTAAGTTAGCAAATAAGGATTAGATTAGGAGCCCCGGTCTGAGTTAAGTTCAAAATGGCTAATTTGTGTGGCTTTGTGGCATGACTTTGCTTACGATGTGCCTTTGGATAGTATCGTATGATTATGAGGTAGGAGAGTCATGTACTTTAAAACGTATTTTAAATTGATTCGTTCCATTTACCTCGTGAATTTTTGCGCTTCAATAGTGTCATGTCTAACCAAGGATCTAATGGAGGAGACTCCACCCAACCAACCATGGATCTGACTGTGTATTCCTCATCGCAAAACGTATCATCATCAACAGGAAGGTCTCGAAAGCCTAATCCGAGGTTGTCTATACCTCCATACTCTAAGAGATATTGGGCTCCTACATATGGTCGTGGTGGCTGTAGATTGACTAGGCTTAGGAAGTCAAAAAAAGACAAAATCCGTGAGGAGAATGATTTCTTACGGCGGGAATTGCACAAGGCGTGGAATGATCTTGAGGAGGTAAGGGTAAATGCTGGAAAAGAAGTTGAAGAAGTTCAAGCACGTGCTGAAAAGGAAATCAGGGAACGTGATCGCATTCTGAAGGAAGTGATTGCTGGAATTGAGGCGGTAAAAGAGCATTGCGAGGAAAACTTAAAGGGACAACAAACTTAAACCAATTTAATGTTCCCTATGAATATGTGAACGCCTGGAATCAAGCTGGAGACTGCCTTAAGCGAACCATCTTATGTATCAAGAAGCCCTTTGTACATCTTAAGAACTATTGAGTTTTAACCTTTGTATGAAATAAGGAACTTCTTTGGATCTCCCTGGATCTTGTGTTTTTTTGGATCAAACAGTACCTAACGTTTGTATAGTTTCAATAATCAGAAAATGTTTAGCCAGGTGAAGGAGTAAAGAAAAAATTGAGTAAACAGCGTATTACACTTGCTGGAAGATAAGAATAACAAGTTAAAAGCTTTAATAAAAGACCAAAAAAATGAGATGCATATAGAGCAGGCAACTTATGCACACGCTGGCTTGCCCATTATGGTCTCAACCACGCCCATGGACTGCAAATCTATGATAAAATGCATTTTCTACAGCATCTTCCACGGAGAAAAACAAAAAATAGCCATTCTTATACCTTTGTTGGTTTGCTTCATGAATTCTCAAGTGTTAATGGAAATATTGGTAGATTTCTCATGTACATTCTATTATATTAAGAGATATTGACTAAGAGAAATAATCACAGCAGCATGCATAGTCACATCTTGAGTTTCCATGTCTTGTGTTGTTGCTGATGCTGCTTGGTGGACAGTGACAAGTTTAAGCTTCTGCTTCATTGTTTCAGTGTTACTAGACAGGAAGCTTTCCCTTTTTCGTTGCCTTTTACCATTCCTTCCTTGTCTCTCTTCTCATTTTACTTAGTAAATTTGTTGATTAATGAATATCACGAGATTTGGCCGCTGCGTTTTGCTTGGAACATAACGCTTGCCTCATGACAGTTCCATTGTATCTTCCTTTGAACTCAGTAGATTGGGAAGGGTCGCAGTCCGTCGCTTAGTTGTGTGAAGTGATGGTTTGAGCAGGAGTGGGTGTGAGGTTCCAATGTAGGAGCTTCAGTAGTAAGGTTTGCTTTTGGGTGCAGTTCATTGCATATCTTCCAGGACCAAAGAGAGGAAAACTGATGATTTGTGGAAGGACTTCTTGTAGCATAAGATGATGTATGCAATCTAATTCGGGGAATTCCCCCTGATCATGTCCTTAATTGGTATCACCCCCACCATCTCATTTACATCCTATAGTATGCTTGGGCAGCAGTCATTGACCTTAGAATTTTTATTAAAGCTGTCTTGTAAATAGCTAACATTTTAATGATCTTTTGTTTCAAACCTTATTGCCTGCCTCATAACAGTTCCATTGCAACTTCCTTTGAACTCAGTAGATTACGAAGGGTAGTAGTTCGTTGCTTAGTTACATATAAGTACATTATAAGCTTTTACTTCCAACATGGGGTCGCTGTTGTATCACGCTACTTATCTAACAAATTACATCGGTTATAGCATTGTTGTTTTGTTACTCAAGAGTGCTTGATTTGGTTAATAGTTGTGCTACATCTTTAAGACTTGAAAATATTAAGGGATTTCTGATGTGGATTCTGTTTCTTTTCAACAGATTTAGTGCAATTCGTGACGACACTATTAATAAGGTATGCCTACGGTCCTTTTGCTTTGGGAGGTAGACACCAACATGTTTTTTGCTGGGAATATAAATATGTTTTCATACTAGTGTATATATATATATATATATATATATATATATAATCTAACACTCAACAGAAATTTGGCAGCCTTTGAGGTAGGAATAGCAATGGGGCGGGTCGGATGCAGATCTTATAAAATCCGCACCCGCCCCGGTAGCCCTAAAACCCCACTCCGCCATGCCCCGCCACCGGGTCATTTATATACATTACCATAACCGATCCTAACAAAGTTTGAAAAACCCATCCTCGCCCCGATCCACCCCGCCCTTCTCCTAAAACACTCAAAACTCCGTTTGGTTTGTCATTTCAGGCAATTGTAGTTCACAGAGCCAATACAATTCTCATGATTCATCACTTCGCAAAACACTGAATAATTAAAAATTCAATCACAAAAGCAAAAAAAAAATTTGACTAAAAGACAACAATTCAACCACAAAACAGAAACAAGTGACAAGGATTAAAAGCTGGATCAAGTGACAGATCACGAATGATCGAAGTGAAATCGAGACTAAATAAGCTAATTATCCTCGATGGTGGACAGTTGACGTCGGACACCGACAATGGACCGTGATCGCCAAGGTGGAGGTGGACGTCGTCTGTGCGAGGGAGAGGTGGACAGTGGTTGCCGAGGGGGAGAGGGATGCAGACGATGCGGGGGAGATGGATGCCGACGGTGCGGGGGAGAGCTGGATATCGACGGTTTATGGGGGAAAGGGAAGGAAAGAGGAGCCAAGTAGGCAGCGGCGGTAGGTCCGCCGAGTGAAGAGAAGAATGAAAATTTTAGGGTTGGGACTATATATATGAATGGATGGATGGTAGAGATTAGCTAGTGCATAACAGGGTGGGTACAGGGTCACAGGGCGGGTCGAATACCGGGGCGGGTTGGGCAGAATACCATACCCGACCCTAACCCGCTGCGGATTTTTAAAAAAAATACCATACCAACCGTATAATTCTGTCAAAGTCAAAATAACCTGCTCCTAACGGAGCGGGGCAGAGATCTGCCGGGTGCGGATCTAATTGTTATCCCTACTCTGAGGGGACTTATTTCTTTAACTGACTGTCTCTTTTAGGGCAGCCTAGGGATAATTATATAAAGACATGGGGAGCAGAAGATATACAAAAGGAGAACAATTGTCCATCCTTAACACCTCTAAGACATATCTACCTAAAAAAGACCAAAAAGACAAAAATGCCCTTATTGGCTGGTACATTTTTGCTTTAAAGGAAGACCGACTGGTCAAGACAGGAATCGACCGGTACTCTTCCCCTTGTTAGTTTACTTATAAGTCCAATTCTAGAAGGAAACTACTATCTTTTCGAAATGTGATGATCATGAAATTGGGACATAAATCCAAATTAAGAGTAATCCAACTACTAGACTTTCTCTCCAATCCAAACCTTAACCTGAGTTAAGCCCAAATTGACTGGATTAACCACCGAACCGGACCAACTGGATTGGCTCGACTAAATTAGACTTAAATAATTAAAATATTGGGCTACTAAAATGAAGCCTAGAATAAATATATGAAAATAAGGCCTACAAAAATAGGGTGTCTAGAGCCCTTTTGTGAGGGATCTCGCCCATGAGTGACCATCACCACAAACAACACATTTTTTTTATAGAAAAATAGGGAAAAACCATAGGACCTACGACCGACGCGAGGACTTACACAACGAGAGGTCGGACCTTTGAGAAGTTTTTCGCGTGTCTTTTGAGAAAAAATCCATACCAACGTAGTTTAGGATAACAGGTACCTAACTACTGCCAAACACCTAGAAAAGTTATTCGAGGCCAACGTCAACAATCTGTGTAACCGGTTAGTAGTCGAGTAAGGAAAGTTCAAGATGAGATTGAACTTTATTAGAGCTAGAGCCAACATTAACAATAATTAGACTCATTCTTGGAAGCTGAAGCCAATAGTAACAAAGGATTAATTGTCTAGGAACGCTAAAAAAAGAATTCATGACTAAGAGCAAGAGCCAACTGTAACAACGGTTGATCACTTAGGCATAAAATAGATAAGCATAGCTAGATGTTGGAGCCCATAGATCAATCGTGTTTGTTGTCTATACATGCTGGAAATAAACTTTATCTGAAGCCGAAGCCAAAAGATCGCTCGTCTTGGTTGTTTAGTCACAAGGAGAGAAGCATATCTAGATGTCAGAGCCAACAAAAGACCGTGTTGGTTATTTAGACATAGTGAGAATAGCCAACCTAATAGCTGGAGCTAACAACCTGTGGAAGCAGTTGATCGCTTAGGGAACATTGAGGACAACAAATGAGTCACCTAAAGTCGGAGCCAATAATTTCCAATGGCAGTTGGTCATTGAGTGACGGGAACAAGATAGGTTGACTCTCTTTTAGAGTCGAGAACGAAATAAATTGTGACTAAAAAGTCACTGCAAAACCCAATTCTTCTTTTTTATTTTTCAAAACTCTTTTTTTGTTTTAAGGCAAAGAGACCGCCCGGTTCACTATGTATACATGTCAATTTTTCCTAGAATCGGCCGGTACATTTAGCGAGAATTTCAAAAGTCTTACCGGCCGGTTCAAAAGGCAGATGCACTTACCCAGATTTTACCCCAGAATTCACGAATTAAGGCTCGCTTTTCTCTCTCCATCTTCTGTCTCTTACACCATATGCGAAAATTCTCTTCCCCAAAATTCTATCTAATTCAACAAAAATTCACCCAAATCTTCTAATTCAATGGATCATAAAGTGAAGAGGTGGCACAAAGGTGGCCCAAAGGTCGGTCAATTGAAGAAATTTCATCCAATTTCACAGACAAAAGATAAGAGCATCTTCTTAAAGGATCAAGAGTGACATTTTTCGCCCTACTTCTTTACTGGCTAGGTATGAATCGAGACCTCTTGTAGGTTTTGACTCCAATATACCTTTCTAGGGCTTTAGGGCACACTTTGTAAAAAATGAACTTTGGCATGTGATGATTCCAATACGCACTTTAATTCATGAAAAAAAAAATGTATTCTCACAATCATATTGTAGGCATCTCAATTCTGTAGTTTTATTTTATCTTTCTTATTTGTTTTATTGGGATTTGCTAATGATTAAGTTCTTTATTATTATGGGTGTAGGCCTAATAATATAATGAGCCTAATCTATGTAAATAAGTCCAATAGGTAATTCAGTCCAATCAGTTTATCCCAAATTAATTAGGTCCAGTCTATTGGATAACTAGCCTAGTTGGTTACAATTAACCCAAGTAAGGTTATGGTCAAAAAGGTAAGTTTGACTTGGAGTCTTGATGATCAATTTGAGAAATAAAGTGATTGGTGTGAATATGGGAAGTGTTTCTCGAATCTGGTAATATTCCTGACAATTGATTAAGATAACTACCTCTTTTGAACATGATAATGTCCCGAAATTCGTAAAATGATATCTAAAAATTCAGGAGTAAACCGGCCGATTTTTGACTAACCTGCTGGTTAATTGAATTTTGTCCATCTGTGATTTCATCCAATATTCTGACTTATCTCTAGTTTTGTAGATTGACATAGTCAGTCTTATCAAATTTTACGACCCTGAGCACTATAAAAAGAGGTCTTCGCCTTCATTTATAAGGGTCCAGAAGATTATTCTCCTTAAAGCTTGCGTACCATTTTTTTTTTCTGAAGTGATATTCTAGCTCTCTTGAGAATCTTAGCCGTTCATATTCACTCTATAAAAATTCATTTAATCTTTGCATCGTGGATCATTCGAAGAGCGTTCTCGAGTCTTCACGCAAGCTACTTCGAGAGGTAATTTTTCATAGTTTTCTAGTATAAAAATCACATAGATAGCCTCCTATTTTCCGTAGTCACATTTATTTTCATAAAAAGAAAAATAGTTTTTTACATTTCTTTGTCTAGGTCTACGCTCAAAATGTAGACTACTTCACATAGGACCAGAGTCGAATTACGGCGGTTTTGATTTTGATTAGTCTGACCGGATACGTAGGCAATTTGACCACTGATGTCGAGTTCAAGCCAAAAATATAAAAAATAAATTTAGGGTAAGTTTTTTTTATATTTTTCATGTTACATGTTTGTAAGGCCAAAAATCAATATAAATGAAGTAGAGACCAAAAGGGTGCAGGGGTGCTTAACACCTTCCCGCTACATAACTTAGTCTCCGACCCGTTTCCCTGTTTTCGATAGGCTAGTTGTCTCTTGGAGAATTTAGAGTCATTTCTAATTTTTCTTATTTTTTCTAATTAAGTAAGATGGCGACATAAAATCCCTTTTTGTTTTGGAATTTGTTTTAGGCGATTCACTACAGTGCGCGGCTCCGCTGAGGACCAAAAAACTAAGGGTTAATTACAAAACTGTCCCCTGAGGTTTACACGTTTTTGCACTTTGCTCCCCGTGTTTACAACTTTTGCAATAGTGTCCCCCGAGGTTGACAAAACCATTGCAAACGGCTCCAAAATTGGATGGCTGTTGAAATTCGGACATTAAGTCCGCATGTGCACAGCACATGCCGTTTTGGCATGGGCAAATCGGTCAATTCCCTTACCAAAGCCCTCTGAAAACCCTAAACCCCATTACCCTCCTATCTCTCTTCTCTCTCTTCCTCTCCGCAGGCAGTAGGCCCTAATCGGGCAGCACCGCTCCCATCTCCGGCATCCCCATTGCTGGCCACATTCCTCACCGGCAATGACCCTGATAACAATTAATTACAGGATTGTAGCTAGATATAATTGCAGTTCTAATTTCAAGGATTACAACTAATCGAGATGGATGTTAGCTTGCTTCATGAAAACACGTAAAACCAGTAGAGGAAGACAACAGAGAAAGACTGAACAAGATGGGTCATGCGTCTGAAAGAGGAATTTATCATAAACCCGGATCGTAGGATTTCGCTAAGAACTGGAGACATGAATGTCAAAAGTCAAGCATATCATATGCAGCATCTATGGAACAAGATCTTGACAAAAAAGGTTTACAAAAACCAAGAATTCCTACAGGGAAACATGAGCTTATAACAAAGTAACCAAACCCCAGAAATCAAAGCCCAAAAACAACAGAATCTGGCAAGCAAAGAAACTTGAACAACGGAAAAAACAGAGCCAAAGAGAGGGAAACAGAGCTTAAGATCTAAAACAAAGATCTTGGAGAAAGAGAGGCAGAATAACAACAGCTCAAAAGCTCAAGATGCCCGTGACCACCGTGCTGTAGCCAAGATGCCGCTGCCACCGCCAAGTCGCCGTGCAATCGCTATCGCAGGCCACCATTCAGTCTCTGGTGAGAAACTCTGGTCGGCAGCCCCATCGCCGGTCAACGCCTCTTCCAGATCACAGCAGCCCCATCATCGGCGAGCAACTACAGCTGCCCCTTCACCGAGACTCTGCAACCGCCGCACCGCAGCCAACGCGTCGCTACCACCACCGCACGGGACTTATCATCGGCCAGCCATAATTCCGGTCGCACCAGACGTGGACCACCACGGCGCCACAATGCAGTGTCACAGTACTGCAGGATTAGGGGACGCCGGAGATGGGAGCGGCGCTGCCCGATTAGGGCCTGCTGCCTGTGGAGAGGAAGAAAGAGAAGAGAGATAGGAGGGTAATGGGGTTTAGGGTTTTCAGAGGGCTTTGGTAAGGGAATTGACCGATTTGCCCATGCCAAAACGGCATGTACTGTGCACATGCGGACTTAACGTCTGAATTTCAACGGCTATCCAATTTTGGAGCCGTTTGCAATGGTTTTGTCAACCTCGGGGGACACTATTGTAAAAGTTGTAAACACGGAGAGCAAAGTGCAAAAACGTGTAAACCTCAAGGGACAGTTTTGTAATTAACCCAAAAACTAAAGAGGATTAGACTTGAAAACTTTTTATTGATTGTTGGTCTTTTGTATTTTATTTGTATGTTGTGGCATGCACAATATGATATAATTTGGTATTTGCATTTTTATTTCCATACCTTACACACGCGCACACCGGAGAGCAACAATTGAAGCCTTTGGTCCTCCTGGTCACAAGGCGATCTTTCGATTGTGCCCTCAACTCCCCAGCCTCGTACTAAAAGGACCTTTAGGTCATCTTGGTATATCAAACGACTTGTACGCGTACCGGTTATCGCCCATTATTAACTTTGTAGTTGCGGGCGGGAGGTATATGGTACAATCGAGCCGATATGAGTGACCTTTACATACCTCTAAAAGAAAAGTATTTTGTACGGGCGGAAGGTATATGGTAGAATCTTACCTTCTAAGATTGGAAAGGAAAGTATTTTGTACCCTTTCAAAAAAGAATTTTCTATACTTTTATTTTATGCTTTTTATCCTAAGGATTAAAGGGAACTGAAAAAAATGACTCAAGCTTGGAAATTAAAGCCTAGATGAGATCACACAATCAGAGCACATAAGTACACCATAATAAGCTGGCCGATTTATACTCGTACATGAATTAGACACTGGTTAATCGGCCAGTTATCCTTGTCGGTTAATCGTTCGGTTGTTCAGTGAGATAATCATGGATTTTTTAAAAGTTCTAAGAAGGTCATGGTTCTGACTAACAGTCTGGTCACCTTGTGGGTTAACCGGCCAGTTGGTCAGCGAAGTAATTTTGGGATTTTGTCTTGAAAATAGGGTCTTGATTAACTATCCGGTAACCTGGAGAGTTAACCGGCTGATTGGTCAGTGGGTGGGAGGCTTTAGATTGGAAAATTTTTGGGGAGGTCTGGCTCTTGACTAACCGTCCAGTCTCCTTATGGGTTAACCGGCTGGTTGGTCAGTTGGTCGAAGGGTCTAGGGTATAAATCAGACATTTTGAATTTGCACAAATAGCACTTACTGACTAAGCGTCCGGTTAGGAGTGCAAAAAACTGACCAATTAGTCAGAGTTTTACCTCATGTGCGAGATTACTAGTTTAGCATACAGAACTTGGTCAGTTTCCCTGCCAATATTCCATAGCTAAACATGTATTCTATCCAAAAAGGGCAGAACACTGAATGATCTGGGTGTGTGGTTTTCTCTCTCAACGCTGGTGTAAAGGTCACCCCATCGGCTCGATTGTACCATATACCTCCAGCTCGTAACTCTGGTAGTTGATAATGGGCGATCATCAGTACGTGTACAAGCCGTTTAATGTACCAAGAAAATCAGGAGATCTCTTTATAGGCTGTAGAGTTGAGGGTACAGTCGAAAGATCACCTTGAAACCAGGAGGTCTAAGGGCTTCAATCGTCGCCCTCAAATGGGTGGGTTAGGGTAAGACGTGCGCGTGTGTGAGGCATGAAATGAGAGCACAAATACCATAGTTATATCACATTGTACAAACCAAGAAAATACATAAAAGGCTAAAAGTCAATAGAAAAATTTTCAAGTCTAGTTCTCTTATTTTGTCCCCAGCGGAGTCGGCAGTGTAACGAACCGCCTCAGAAAAATCCCTCGGAGAGAAGGATTTTATGGAGTTGCCATCTTATTTGATTAAAACAAAGGAGAATAAGAAAAACCTAGAAATGACTCTAAAAATGTCCGAAAGACAACTAATATATCGAAAAACAGGGAAATGGGTTCAGGGACTATGTTATGTAGCGGGAAAGTGTTAGGCACCCGCTACACTCTTTCGGTCTTTACTTTATTTTTTTTTGGCCTCTAAAGCATAAAACATGTAAAATGTGCAATATGAGTAACCCTAAGTTTATTTTTATATTTTTAGTTTGTACTCGACATCAGGGGGTCAAATTGAATAAGTATCTTATCAGACTAACCGGAATCAAAACTATTGTAGTTTGACTTTAGTCCTATGGGAAGTAATCTACGTTTCGGTCCTAGACTTAGACTTAGAAATGAAAAGACATTTCTTTGTATTTTCATAGTAGAAATATGATTACGGGAATGGGAGACAATTCTATGTGATTTTTTAAACCTGAAAGTCATTAAAATTACCTCTTGAAGTTGCTTCTTTGGATGACTCGGGGACGCTCTTCGAATAATCCACGATGCAAAAAGATTAACAGACTTTTGAGGTGAATATGGATGGCTAAAATTCTCAAGAGAGATGGCATACCATTTCCTAGATAAATGGTACACAAGCTCTAAGAGAGAATAAGGTTTTCGACCGGAGACCCTAAAAAATAAAGGCCAAGGGCGTTATTTATAGCGCTCTAGGGCGCAGAATCTGATTTGATTGACTATGCCAATCTGCAAGCTAGAGATAAGACAGAATATTAGAAAAAATTACAGATTGACAAAAGTCAATTAACCGGCCGATTTATCCCATAATTTAAAAATATTTTTTTTCAAATTTCGAGGCATTATCTGATTCTAATTTTGGTAATTATTCCTGATTTTGTAGATGTGATGTACCAAACTCGGGATTCATCACCTTTAACCATGTAAATTATTGGCTTAATATTTACCTCAGGGATAATTCACATAATATTTCCCTAAATTATCTAGACCAACTAATTAAAACAAAAAATCTAGACACTGGATTGGACTGACAAGTTGGACTGGATTTGACTAATTCACTAACTGAACCACTAGAGATGGCTGAACTATTAGTTTGGACAAGACCAATGGACTTGACAACTGGAATTAGACATTTAACAGTTGGACTGGACTGGACTAAATTAAATAATTAAATCACATTACTAGGCCTAGGCTTAATATTAAACTCCAATTAATAATAAAGCCTACTATTTATTTAGTTTATATTAACTATAAAAATGGGGTGTCTACGAAGTACCTCGGTGAGGGAGCTTGTGCGATTGCAAACATCACCAAAAAATAACACATTTTTTGTAGGAAAATACGAAAATTTTAGAGTGAAGCCTCGGTGTCTACAATGACGATTGTGGGATTGAAATTTTAGAGTGAAGCTCCGAAGACTGCGTTAGATGAGCTTGAGTTCTAGCATAAGTGTTGTTGTAAGAAGTTTTGTATTGAAATTAGAAATTAAATGTATTTGAAGTTATAAAAGTTTTAATTTCACTGAGGTCTGTATTGATTTTAGCGAGTAAGGCTTGACAGAACCCTTGATGAGAGTCAAATGGGCCTGTAGCTGGTCACATACCTAATTCACGGGCCCAATTATGGATTCGGGTCGTGACATGAAAAAAAAATCTTAAACGAGCTTATCGAAATATATGTGCCTTCTCTTTATCAAAATAATTTTTTTAGGGTAAACAATTTAGTTGTTTCATCAGTGAGTCAAAACTGAAACACTGATGAAAACAAATGAATTGATTCCAAATATATAAATCAGTTCAACTACTTTAAGAATCAACTAATTCCGACATTTTCTCATATGTGATCAATAGAGGGAATTCAGTTCAACTGATTCAAATCAGCTCACCTCATTCTGTATTCAGCTCAACTGATTTGTGTAGATTAATCAAATGGTTTTCTAAAGAGATAAAACAGTTTAATTGATTTGAAATCAACTTAACTGATTTTAGAATCAGTCAACTGAATTCATAATCAGGTCAACTGATTCGTGCATGTTCTTTAAACTTTTTCTAGAGGAAAATTAGTTAAACCAAATTGAAATCAATTGAACTGATTCTTAAGTTGGATCTATCCCTTTGATGTTTTCCAACAGTCTTATCTCTTTGCCTATAAAAAAGACACTTGCGTACATTTTTTGTAATTCTTTTGAAAAACTATCTCTAATCTCTCAATGCACATTTTCTCTCTCTTGCACACAAAATCATAATTATTATCTGAGTGAGAAATTCTTTTACAAGCTTTGTTGAGCTAATTTCATAGTTAAGTTCAGTTATGATTACTACCTTCCCAACCAAGAAAACTTAGCTCACCTTGTACTTTATTTTCACATCTACACATCAAGGAGTGTAAGTTTTGTCACTATTTCACTTATAGTCTCAAATTTTAATTATAATTGTTTGAAAGTCTTGGATAGTTTTGAGTTGTATGAGGTTTGAGATAGCACCCAAAGTGAGCCTAAATAGTAAAATTCTTTAATAGGCCTCCCTGTGTGGAGTGCTCGGGAACTGGACATAGACAGATGTGGCCGAACCAGTATAAATTTATGTTTAGAGTCTCAATTTTGTTTAACTTATTTTGTAAAATATTAAATTCATATATCGCTTTTTGTATGCATATATTAATACCCTCCTCCCCCCATTTCACCTCTCCCAATGTATTTTGCGGACCTACAAATATAAGGTGTAAGGATCAAAACCAAGCAAAGAGTTGAAAGAACCTACTTGCTCAAGGATGAAGAACACGAAGAACTCCAGTAAAACAATTGAACTCCTTGAGAGTTCTCCTCCAAAACTTTTCAACTTTGTTAGAGCTACTCTAGAACGTTGCAAATAAGAAGTGCAAGGAGAAATATTAACTTATAGTCGTTAAGAAGAGAAATTGATGAGCATCGATCATATTACTCTTATTTTTCTCAGAGATGCACATATGCATAATGAGAGATCTCCAAACACGAGGGTTACTGTTTTGAATGGAGCATCAATTGAATTTGTCCTT